>CM077802.1:22893669-23248886 GCA_039737535.1 Lagodon rhomboides
GGCTCAGCGTGAGAGATCGTCACAGCTCGCCTTGACTGATTTTATATAAAACATATTTTTTTAGAGACTAATATCTGGCTCATCTAGCTTGATTTCAGTTGAATTCATGATTTGAGGTGGTTAAGGTACTTTTATTTTCATCAGCATCACATTGTATTAATACAGAGTAAATCTTTTTTACACATTCATTTCATTGTAATTACTAACAAACGGTTAATGTAAAGCAAAAAGAACACATTTTACATCTAAAGATGCATAAACTGAAGATAGATACTGTATTCTAGCCACTTACTTTGTCTGGATGTGTTTGTATGCTGAATGTGCTGTTACCTCAGTAATCAACAGTTTGTGATAATAAAAAAAAAACAACACACACACACACACACACACGTGCTGTTTTCTGTTTATTTCTGAACATAAGAAAAGAGAGCGACAACAATCACAAGTGTCATTAGATAAAGTGCACTTCATGTAAGCGGTGTCATGATCCGTGAGACCCGGATGAAA
This sequence comes from Lagodon rhomboides, assembly GCA_039737535.1. Lineage (NCBI taxonomy): Eukaryota > Metazoa > Chordata > Actinopteri > Spariformes > Sparidae > Lagodon > Lagodon rhomboides. The sequence goes on from CM077802.1 coordinate 22,894,177, forward strand.
GCCTACTGACACGACCAATCACATCACATCCTACTCAGCAACGCGCACGATGACTCACAAGTTACAGGCCTGATAATGCACATTGTGACGAATAACGCACACTCGATGATGCACAAAAGTACTCTATAAATACACACAGATACACGGCTGTGCTAACAAGGGAGTATGAACCGCACTCTGGCCCACACGTATGAAAGCATGCTGCTGTACAATATACAATAGAAAACTGCATAAACACACGCTAATGTGCAAAAGGTGTCATCTGAGAAGTCATCCGATAATGTTTAAGTTACTGGCAAACATATATCATATTCTGGCAGTGTTTAAGTTACAGTTAGAGACTAAAGTGGCTTGGTTTCACTCCCTGGACCCTTTGGCATAAGGTTACAGGACATATACCCTCAGCAACCGGACAGGGCTCGTGTATAGAATTAACTGTTAGATGTAGGAACGTGAGACACGATATATCCCAAAGCTAACGACGAAGGAATAGAAAGTTTGGTGTTTTGGGAAATACACTTATTTGCCGTCTTGCTGAGACTTAGATGAGGAATTTGATACCACTCCCATGGCTGTGGAGTGAAAATGAACCTCCAGCCAGTAGCTGGTTAGCTTAGCTTAGCACAAAGAAACAACAAGAAACAGCTGGCCGGGTAGCCACCAGCAGATTTTTGTTTTTGTCGTTAATTACTCACCTAACAGATGTTGGTAGGAAGGTTTTGTTCCCATGTCTGTGGAGTGAAAATGAACCTACGGCCGGTAGCTGGTTAGCTTAGCTTAGCACAAAGAAACAAAAGATAACAGAACAGACAATCCAGCAGATTTTTGTTTTTGTCGTTAATTACTCACCTAACAGATGCTGGTAGGAAGATTTTGTTACCTTTGGAGAGAGCCAGGATAGCTATGTCCCCTTGTTTCCAGTATTTGTGCGAAGCTAAGCTAACTGGTGTTCATATTTAGCGTACAGACATGACACTGTTATAACAACATTCATCAGCAAGGTGACAATATATTTCCCAAAATGCTAAACCATCGGCCCGGTCGCCAGGATAAATTGTTGGCGGTTAACATTTCTGCAAACGACGGATACCTTATCGACATTTCTACAATATATGAAACCACTGAATATTGTTTTTACCAGTCGTCGGGACATTTCCAGCCATGTTTTTAGCAACAAAACCCTGACCTAAATGTTTTTTGTACCTAAACAAGACCATAAGCACAGCGTTATCACACATCACAACATCAAATTGAAGACTGAACCCAAATAAGCAAAAAGTAAAGAAACTTGAAGTTAAATTTGTATCTGTGGTTTGCAGACATGTACACTGCCAACATTTATTCTGGCAAGTGGGTTGAAATTATTCCCTTGGTTCCTTTACCGTTCCAATAACATCAGATCAGCATAATTCAACTATCAAAAACTGAATTTTCTCGGAGTATGAAATAGTGTCAATAAAGCAGCTATAAAGCACCATAACAGCGAGACAGACGTTTGACTGAGACAAACTTCTGAGGCAGGCGTCTAGAAGTGAGTACAATACAAGTCAAAGATTGTGCAGATCACTAAGAATATTAGACAAAAATTGCTTTAATATCATCCTCTGGTACCCTGCAAATATGATTCTATTGGGAAAAAAGTCACAGTGTCCGCTTGGAATCCCCTCGGGGAGCTGCTGGGACCGAAACATTTGGCAGTGTTTGCGTGTGCGAGGCTAACACGGAGCGCACGGTGGCAAGAATATATTAACATTCCCTTGATACGTTAACATTTGTCTCTGTAATAATGAGCAGCAGGAAAGCACACCGAACTCTACTGGACATGTAAAGTATGCTTAGTGGTCGGCCTTTGTCACGTGAACCAAGATAAATCTTCAAATCTAAATATTCAGAATATAGATCGGCAAACAGTGAATGCAGTGAACCTGGATTTACACATTACATTGTATGATCAGCACATGGTGTCACCGGTGTTGGTTTGGGCACAATAACATACTGTACATGTCAAACGCTTGTCTGTAAGTTGTACTATACATACACTCAGTGCTTTCAGCCCTAGTCCAGGGGAAAATGTCTCTCATTACCCACCATCCCCACATCTCACAGATCTGCGGCTCGTTAAAGCCGGAGAACGAGTGAAAGAAGGTGACGTGCACTCAAGCATACTCGTGTTCCGCCTCACGGACGGTATCTCTGCTTTTTCGTCCGCCTCATTTGTTCCAGAACTTTCCCTCGGCACCCAGCCTCTGGTTCAGCCGACAGAGCTGCCGGAGAAAGCCGTCGTTGGGTCCGATCTCTCTTTTCTGGCGCACCATGGCCAGAGCGGTGTGGACGTCCATGTTTTGGCGCAGCATCAGGTAGGCTATGACCAAGGTGGGCGAGCGGCTGTAGCCTTCCCTACAGTGAACGTACACTTTACCTGCAGAACAGAAGAGGAGTTTAAGATTGACCAGATTCAAAACAGCACTATGTGAGGTGTTACGTGTTAGCTTAAAGCTAAATTTCTTTGCCACTTTAGCGACTGTAGAAAAAGCTAAAAACACTTGTATCACTTTGTAAAGGTGCTATCGCTTATGTGTTAGCAAACCAGTCCTTCTTTAGACTGATTGTTTCCAATATTCATTCACATTTCAACTATGTTAGATTTCCACATTTAGCTGAAGCATTTAGCACATGAAAATTAAGCAGTTCACAAACTATATCGGCCTTCTGTTTAGTGTTAAACAGGTAGTCTACATCAGGTTTATCTGCGCTTTTTCACAATTTCCCTATGTCAGCCTTAATGTAGCCGAGGTAATATTCACGCAAAATACACGAGATTAAAAAAAACAAACTTTATCACCCTTTAAAGCGAGGGCTAATTTTCGAAGGAATAGTTTGGTGTTTTGGGAAATACACTTATTTGCCGTCTTGCTGAGACTTACATGAGGAATTTGATACCACTCCCATGTCTGTGGAGTGAAAATGAACCTACGGCCGGTAGCTGGTTAGCTTAGCTTAGCACAAAGAAACAACAGATAACAGAACAGACAATCCAGCAGATTTTTGTTTTTGTAGTTAATTACTCACCTAACAGGTGCTGGTAGGAAGATTTTGTTACCTTTGGAGAGAGCCAGGATAGCTATGTCCCCTTGTTTCCAGTATTTGTGCGAAGCTAAGCTAACTGGCTACGGGTGTTCACATTTAGCGTACAGACTTGATACTGTTATAACAACATTCATCAGGAAGGTGACAATATATTTCCCAAAATGCTAAACCATCGGCCCGGTCGCCAGGATAAATTGTTGGCGGTTAACATTTCTGCAAACGACAAATACCTTCAAATCTGCACATGTCATATCACATTAACATTTCATGTATAAGCGATAGCACCTTTACAAAGTGATACAAGTGTTTTTAGCTTTTTCTACAGTCGCTAAAGTGGCAAAGAAATGTAGCTTTAAGCTAAAATGTAACACCTCAGATAGTGCTGTTTTGTATCCAAGCACTTATTTACATCCAACAACTACGGAGCAACATTAGTACTCATTTGGAATTAAGTTCCTGGTCACTTAAAACATTTTAACGCCAATATTCACCTTCTTTTGAGCTCTGTTTTGGTCTCCATCAACTGGAAACACATTATCCGGATTAACAGAGCTTCTACACTAAAAATGACCTCCTGTGGCAGCTGGGAACAAAATTTATTTGGGGAAACAAATTATTGATTAGTGCAGCTTTAATATTGACAATTAATTGCAGCCGCCATCGAGACTGTAAATACAACGCTTCTAAATGCCAGAACATGAATTACGTGTCCCGATTCCTTTTTGTCTACCAGTAGACACGCTCAGCAGTCTAGGTTTTTCTTCTTCGCATTCTGACTTTTTCAAGCCTAGTTCTATTTCCAGTGTGAACACGCAACATATCCGAAATGTACTTAGCATTAGCATGTGCTTAGGATACAGGTACAGTACAGTATTAGTCCTCTTTATTTTGCCAGTATAATAAAGAGTGTTCCTAGTGTTCCTAGACGTGACAAACTTCCATTTTTAAAAAAGTTACTTCATAAGTTGAAGTCTTTAGCTTGTCTTTGCTTCTCAGAGAAGAAAAGAAGTATTCAGCGAATGTCAAAGTTTTCCAAATATCAAGAAATATGAGAATGAGCAGTCAGATCCCCACAGACCCCACATTTTGCGCACACACACACACACAACAAAAGTGGATTTCAGTTTCAGTTCATCTCCGGTCTGCCATCTTCTGACCTTTTCCATTTTTGTACGCCAGCGCCTTCTCGATGAAGTCTGCGGCCTCCTCGAAGTAAACGCTTATGTCGAAGTGGTCCGTGTCGCTGGCCGGTATGCCGTGGTAGATGATGCCCGTGCCGGCGTAGAACTCGGTGTCGGTGTTGACGTGCATGAAGGAGTTTCCCTCCGCGGCGTTCAGGACGTGGGTGATGCCCTGACGCTTTAGACGCATGGCGTTCATCGCCACGAACCTGCATCAGATTGTTAAGCAAAGCAAATGCACACTGTTATTTCTCCCATACTACTCATTTTGAGGGCGTTGACATCAAAACACGATGCATCGTTTCTGCTTTTGGCTTTTGGATCTATTCATTTACACGGCACTAAATTTGGTTGTATGACACTGTGAACAATAGCAGAGACAAAGCAAAAGTGACAAACCTTTTAGAGCTATAGAGCTCAACAGTCACCGCCCACTTTTTTAACGGCTCCGGTTCCGGAAGTGAATTTCCCATTCATTCACTCCATTGACGTTTCATGAAAACCTTTTAAGCCTTAAAAAGTTTTAACTAAGTTTAAGTTTTTAACCAATAAACTACGAGATGAACCGTGACCATAAAACATTTAATTCGGAGCAAAGTAATTTTCGGAAAACGGGAAAAAAAAAAAAGCAAAAGGTACAAGACTGTGTACATAATTACCTTAAGAGTAAAGGAACTACTCATCCCATAAACCATTGCGAATGTAACAGCGACATCTCTGATTGATGGAGCTCGCCGTTTCCATGGAAATGTTTACCGAACCTGCAAATTTCATGTTCGGGTGAACCCTTTCAACACTCTTCTCCTCATCTCTAAAAACACGCGGTAGGTCAGAAAGTGATGGTCGCTCTGTGGTAAACCATCGTAGAGTTCATTGGTAGCAGTAACTAGCGAACATGAAATTTGCAGGTTCGGTAAATATTTCCATGGTAACAGCGAGCTCCACCAATCAGAGACCTTGCTGTTGCACTATAGGACTGTTGGGTACTGTAGTACTTTTCCATGACATTGCAAATAAAACATGTTTTTCTTGAAACAAGGTTGATATCATACGGACTTGTGGCTTCTACAGGATCATACACCATCGTTTCACAATCTCATAACTCGTGGTAGGTCTACTTTGGATGGTTACGACATTATGGCCAATAATCAAAATCCTCTATTTGGAATATAAATGGCATTTTCACTTCCGGAACCTCACTGTTGAGCTCTATATCAATCAAAGGTAGATGTTAGTCTCCGTCTATATACTGTGTTTGTTTACAGCAGCGGCCTCAGTGGGTTCAGTATTGTTGCTAACAGGAGCTGACAGGCTAAATCTGGTAGCAGCTTTTGTCTTCTAGCTTAAGCGGCAGGGGGCCGAGGCCGAAAGGTGAGAGAGTGGTACACTCTTATGCCCCGTTTACACGAAGGGAAAACGCAGATATTTCCATGCGGTTTGGCCTCTCATTTACACGAAAACCCCGTTTTTATCACAGAAAACGATTATTTCTAAAAACTCCGGGCAAAGTGGAGAATTTGGAAAACTCCGGTTATGTGTTGTCGTGTCAACTGGGAGAAACAGGGTTTTAGGTTCTCACGCTCATTAGGCTATGCACCAGAAAATGCTTAACGTCATGTGAGCGTTGTTTTGAAAGGAACAGGAAGTCGCTCGTGTTATTCGTTGTTGTTGATTCTGAGGATTCTGATTGGCTTGCATGGCTTTATCCTTCTCCCTACACTGCCGCCCAGAGGTTTGGCAGAGTTATAATGGCGCTCGACGGCGTATTTATGCGGGTTGATGTAAATGACAACTTTTTTGAAAACGAAGGGGGGGAAATATTTGTTTCTCTAAATACCCTGCTACGTATAAACGTGGCCTTAGAAATAAAAGTTCTAAGTAGAACCATATAAGGTTCTTCGGCTTGTCCTCATAGGAGAACCCTTTTTGGCTCCAAGTAGAACCTTTTATAAAAGTGGAGGGTTCTACCTAGAACCCAACATATAAAGGGTTATACCTAGAACTGTGTGTGTAAGGTTCCACCCAGAACCCCCCATGAGAGATTCTACAAAGAACCCATACAGGATCTGATACCCATGCTTTCAACAATCCCTGAAGAACTCTTTCTCCAAAAAAGGGTTCTCTGGATCAAAATAGATCTTACTGGAACTGTTAGTGTTACCAAGAACCCTTGAATAACCGTTTCTTCGGGAAAGGGTTTTTCAGAAGCAAGTGGTTCCAGGTAGAACCTCAGCCCTTGTAGAAGAACCCTTTTGGAACCTTTATTTCTAAGAGTATAGACACAATTGCCATGAAGAGTGACATTATTGAATAAAGTGTGAAGTACCAATTGACAAAACATAAAACTATAATCAATGTCATTATGAAATAAAAAACAACTTTAGTCTGCCATGGAATGACAGAGTTCATTTGTCTTCCTCCCCGCCGCTGCTTCTTGCTCAGAACCTCTGGGATTGCTGTACCACTTGGCACCTCCTGCCTTTTAGATGTAGAGAGCTAAAAATAGACTCGATGCACTCTTGCGCTGACACTGAAGGCAACGTCACGCCTCTGCAAAAAAAAAAAAAAACAGTCTGCCATGCTTTCAGATTCCACAGAGGAACCGGGACAGATACATCAGAAAACACCCACTGAGACGGAGCGAAGCGTGGGTGCGTGTTCTCTCTTCACTCGGCTTCACAGAGCTGTGCTGATGCATTTGCGTGTTCGAGCCTATATTTGTTCGCACTTTTGCTCCAATAACGGGCGCATGTGTTTCCGCTCTGTCCGTTGTGCAGGCACAATAATGGAGGCACAGAGAGGTCTGCGCTCCTGAGATACACCTCCATGACTCACTGTGTGGGAAGAAAACACATCTACGAGTTTCTGCGTTAAAGCTTTAAGATCACACTATTTAAAATTTAGAACACATATGCCTGGACTATACTATTCCCAGCTTGTCACACTGTTCAATACATCACTACACGTTGAAAGGCTGTGATCAACTGATGTGCTGGGAAATAAAATGATCTTATGTGCAGTAATCTGCATTGTAAACAAGCTTCTGATGATTATAAGATTGCTATAACATATATATTGCAATATCTCCTCATATAAGAGCATATACGTATCCCCCCTGAATACAAATATTCAAACACATTGTTTCATTCAAGGTGTTCATACAGCAATTCATAATAGAGTGCACCAGAGGTATAAAGGTATGTTTTTCTCCTTTCAGTCACACATACTGCATATGAAGTGCCATACTTTCCTGTAATTTAAGACAATTTGCGCGGCCATAGGTAACATATAGATTTGATAGACATACATTTTTGTATTTAAAGGTCCAATATGTAGGATTTAGTGGCATGTAGCGGCGAGGTTGCAGACTGCAACAACTGGAAGCCCGTCACCTCACCAACCTCTACAGATCATCAAATCAAATCATCGGTGGCTCGGCACTTTAACAGACGAAACCATAGTTTGAGTGAACTACCTTGTGTGGGCGTCGACGCAGTGAGGATGCCTCGGAGAGGTGGCAACAGCGACAGAACCCTTCTCCAGAGAGAAGCGTGTTGGAGAGACGTTCTTGAATGAGGACATTTAATCTTGGGATGTAGCTGTTGATTGTGGTAACCTCTTATTAACAAACCCGTGTAGATTGATTGTGAATTTCCCAATCAGTTTCATCTTGCCCGAAATGTCTGTGTGGCAACATTAAACACTTAACACTTGGAGTGCTGTCCTTGAATTTTCTGTTTGATGATTCACTACAAGAAGGAATCAGCACCCAGTTATTACATGAGTCGAGCGCGACGTGTCTTGTTTATATGCTTTGGCAATATTCTTCTTATGATTTCCATGTCAATAAAACTAAACTTGTTTGAATGAGACTTGATGAGAAGATTGACACAACTGTCCTATTAGCCATAGCAGCCAGTTAGCTTAGCTCAGAGTAAAGACTAGAAGATTCTGTCCAAAGGTCACAAAATCCACCTACCTGCACCTCCTCCTCTCAGAAAATGAACACATCATAGATTTTGGAGGTAATCTGTGCAAAAAATGTGACTAACAGCATGTTGAAATAAGCTTGATAACTATATTGACCAATTGTGTTAGTTTCAGACAGAGCAAGGCTAGCAGCTAGCTTTCCTGTCTACGAGCTAAGCTAACAGGCTGCTGCTGCTGTTAGCTTCATATTTACTGTATAGAGATGTGAGCTGTTGATCTTCTAATGTAACTCTTAGTAATGCAAGTAAGTGCTTTTCCTGAAATATCGAACAACCCTTTCAACACAGGGTGAGGTTTAGCAGTAGGCTTATTCAATCGCACCTCAGAGGCCAGGGACCCGAAATAGGAAGAAAGAAATGGTCAGAACTGAAGCAATCACAGCCTCACACATCCTGACTTTTAGTCTCTAGTGGCCAAATACCTTGGATCATACACTTTCCATAATGCAACTTGATATATTCTTCCTCTTAAACTTATTTTTAACTCTGCATTTCCAGCTTGTAATTGTGTTCCCTGTCTGTACATTCTGAAAAGTTGAGTAAAAACATCTGGCATCTTTTCATCATTGGCTGTGGCTCAGGGGTAGAGTCTTGTTGTTGGAAGGTCGCTGGTTCGATTCCCCTGGGGCGCATGCTGTAGAGTCCTTGGGCCAAGATACTGAACCCCAAACTGCTCCTGATGTGCTGGTCGGCACCTTGCATGACAGCCACCACCATCAGTGTATGTATGTATGCATTACTGTAAGTCGCTTTGGACAAAGGCATCTGCTAAATGTAAAATCATTAACATAAGACTAGAGTGAAAATGTGAATTAGCTTACTTTTACACAGTGAAAAAATTAATAGCTGGTATGCTCTTGTGTTACAGTATATGGATTCTTTAGACGATAGGACTGAGTGTGTGCATTTCCTTCCAAGCTGAGACAGACAGGGTCAATAATGTCAAGTGGAGAGAAATTCAGAGCAATCTGAACATTTGAACTGAACAGGGGATTAACAGGCAAGCTATTTTCAAACCTTCCCATCCTGCCAGCTCTGGGTCTCTGCTCCATTTTGCCTTTTTTTTTATATAACACTCCTCCACCTCTTTAAAAATGAAACAAGCTGCTGTCTGATGCAGCTCAGAGCTCTCTGAGCAGACAGTGTGTCTCTGACAGGGACACACCAATACATGTTCTACACATAACCTCAATAAAAAAACATTATAAATATAGTGTCTAATTATAGTATATCCATAGGTGCCTCATGACCTTCCTGGGATGCCTTTAGATGATTCTGGAGCACATCTAAAACCCTGTGATATTCTTCCAAGGCGATCCCTTCCTGCAGCTCATTCTATTTTTAACCTCTCTCGGTATAAAATAATTATTATAATATTCGGACCCGTAATTTGGCATGATAGAACCTATCAATACAGTCTGACACTGCTAGAGAGTAGCCTGATGGGAGCATTAGAGCGATCAGGACTGATTAAATGCCAATTGATTGATTGGGACTGTTTACACTGTGTGACCTGAATAGGAGAGCGACACGTTCAACTCAATGTTTAACGCATATAATGATGTATATAACCTGTACGTGGAAGAGACAGAAGACAAATCGAAGCCGGGAGGAGTTCTCCATATGATCACAACAATGACTCACGCATTGCCCACGTAGATCCTCGGGTAGACCTCGTGGAAGTGTTTGGTGGGCCAGCTGTAAAAGCCGCTGTCGTCCGTCAGCAGGTCGTTGAGCTGCTGGAGAGTCACCTCGAAGCCCGACATGTCGAGCCGGTCCGGAGCCGCCGTCTTCACCTGTTGGCTGTGTTTGTTCTTCATACCCGAAGATCCGAGGCGGCGCCCTGCACGCAGAAGTGGCGGGGGGAGGAAGGTGGCGAACGTGGCGGGCAGGTGTCGGTTTACCGGGCCGGTGAAGCGCACGATGCGCCGCTCTCCGTGCGCCTCCAGTGCGGCTCTGCCGTGGAAGCTGCTCGGTGCGGTCGGGAGGGACGAGACGCACATGCAGGGCCGGCCTCGACTTTTTGGTGGCCCGGGGTCAGTGGTCCCCAATCAAAGGGGCCCAAGATAATTAAGGTGATACATAAATAATAATAATAATAATAATAATAATAATAATAATAATAATAATAATAATAATAATGAATACATAAATACATTTAAAAAATCATACAAGTTTATTTGTTCAGCACAATTCAGATACAAGGGAACTTGTGGGGCATAAAATTAAATCAAAAGACCTAAAAATTGCATTTATCAGAATCAGAATTCCTTTATTGTCCCACAAACGGGGACATTTCTTTGCCACAGCAGCCAAAGGACAGTAATATTACAAAAAACAATAATGATAGTAAAAAAAAATAAATAAACAATATAATTAAAAGGTATGAAATAGAATAGACTCGTATATACATAAACATAATATTGTACAAAATTAACATTATAAACAGTGTGGCAGTAATTGTTATTTACAGTTTAGTATACATTAAAAACAAGTAGGAAGACACCAAGAAACAAAACATTAAAACAAGTTAAGAGCAAAACATCAGACTTGAACCAACATTTCACAATGTGACTTTTTAATGTGCTCAGTAATGAGATAGTCACTCTAGAAAGAGCTCAAGAAATGATGATACATTTCAGCCCTCAACAGAATTAGAGACAATCAAAGGAGCTCAGATCACACTGTACAGTGAATGGTACGTGGCTGAGGGTTTTTCGTGGAGAGGTGAACGCTGGCTGTCCCGCAACCGAATCCTCTCAGCAGGAGGATCATGAAGGAGGCCCATGTTGTCCAAGGAGATTAAATGACATCTCAAGAGAAACTCTATATAAGACTGTTTATAAAGATACTGAATACTAATGGTAGGTTCAGACTAAAAATCAAATTCTTGCGATCACTCGTGCACTGGACAATTTGTGTTTACTCGTCTCAAACAGCATGACAAACATGTTTGGGATGCTCCTCATCCTCTGGCCTGGCAGGTTGGGTTCAGTGCTGGGCCGGCCTATTTGTTATTGACTTGTTTGTGGTCTTAGAGTGGTTCAGTGTGTTCAGTGGACTGCTGAGGTGCTGAAGATTCCTGGGATGACTGGTTGTTTACAGCCACTCTCAGAAAATCGCTCTTAAAAATCTGTACTTTTAATACAGATTTTGTTGTACCTTTACACAAACTGGTAATAGACACATTTTCAGCGTCAGGGTATCATTTTGAAGTAAACGTTAATTGCACAATTAAATGGATACAGAATAATGAAACCATCAGCGTTTACACTGGTTCCTTGCAAACTTCGCTTTCACTAAACAGTTTTGTCTGCCACGAGGCACTGCCACTACTTCTATTACAGAGTAAATGATTGAATGAACTCACGTTTTGTCCTGTGTTGTATTTACTATCCAGTCGATCCATGTTATCATCCAGTTGTCTTTGCAAAAGTGGCGCCAACAAACCACTTGGAAAAGTTGTCTGTTGCCGCTTTCATTAAAATGTCAAATGTAGGTGTTTTTTTGACTTGGACCAGAGTATTTCTACATTTCTACTGCCACGTTTACCTTGGTGAATGATCTGAGTTGGTCTTTCATCACTGATTGTAAATTTAAAAAGGTCAGTTGAGTGATGGACTTTGATGGTCATCAGTAATTTAATCATAAAATGAATTAAAACCGATGTCACAGTAAACGTCAGTGGCTTTATTCATTCATCCAATTAAGATGGAAAAATCTTTTTCCACTTCCATGTCCCACACACACACACACACTTATCAACCTGTTGCATCCATTCAAGACTCCTCGACCATGTTTCTCATTATAAAGTGGACCAAACAGGTTTCAAGCAATCAGCACACACCGACCCAGCTGCTGCATAACCATACAGCTGAAGCCAAGAAACTATAAGATGGAGGGAACACAGAGAAAGAGAAAGAAAGAGCGACGAGGTAAAGAAGCCAAAGCTAGCCAAAGAATTGAGATGGCTCACGGAAAAACCAATGGAAGCAAACTCTTCATTACGGGTGAGATGAGCTCCGCTTGGCTATTTGATCGATCTATGAAAAGGTTTTCTGAACAAATCTCGTTTTCTCAGTGAAAAGTATTTAATCAGAATTGATACGTTACGCAGTTAAAACCAGAGATTTTACTACTGAATGATAATTAGAACTAGTTGGGCGGTTTACCAGTCAAAAGTAGAATAATGCAGTGTGTATGGTTGATGGTTTTTTTTTTTTTTTTTTTTAAATATACAGTATGTAAAGATATTCTGATGTTTTCTTTTTAAACTAAAGTGACTTTGAGTGCCATTTAAAGCACTATATATGTTGTAAAAAATATTAGCAATCCAGCATTTTTATGGTAAAATCATTCATTCTTTCATCAGTCAGTTCTTCATTACATTTAGAAAACCTTTGGTATCTTGGAGAAGGTCTGAAAGATACCACATATCGTGCTGCATTGATATCAGCTGCAAAGCTTTTACAGCTGCTGTTTATGATGGACTCACCTTCTATCAAGGCAGATGTTGACATATAAAAACATGACCACTTGTGATGTAACAGTTCATTGGTGTGTTTCAGTTCTGTTGGTGTGACATCAGGCTTTGCAAATACGGTTGACTTGAGTGTCATGAGAACAAGAATAACCTCCATCATCTCTGTCATGTTGGTTCCTGATCCTCAGTGTTGTGTATGGCGGCAGCGTGCGGCGCCGTCTCCATCGATGACCTGCTCGATCGAGCCTCTCAGCGCTCTGACACGCTGCACTCCCTCAGCACAACTCTCACCCAGGATCTGGTCAGTGCCTGTGTTTGTGTGTGTCTGCACTGTCTCTTCCAAACACACACTTTTAACCTTCTGTTGAAGAAAACCTGCTCACCTGCGCTCTTGGCTTGCTGGTCGCCCTTTACGTGGAATGCTTTGACCCCGTTGTAGTCTCGTATTTTCATGTATTCAGCACAGAGGGAGAAAACATACTACATGAGGCCAAATATTGCAATTACTGTTGTAACTGTGTGTCAGATTCATTTTTACATGTCAAACCTTCACGCATATGTCTATGTTCATTTACGTGTCAACATGAATTTTGTTCAACTTGGTTTCCATCACAGTGAAACATTTGAATCAGTCAACTTTACAATAATTACAATATAATAATCATCCCTTCCAGAACAATCATGTCCCACCTCTAGGCTCGACGATGTCCCGCCCCTCACTGTGCCACACCTCCTCTCTACAGACACCCAATGACAAGGCGCAAGCTCTGCAATTATCAGTAAGTGACTGCATCTCTTTATGTTTTTCCTCTTGTTTCTCTGCTTTCATTCTTTTCTCTCAGATGTCCTTATTAAAGGTCCCATATTGCAGAAAGTGAGATTTCCGTGTCTTTTGTGATTATAAAGCAGGTAGAAGTGCGATATAGAAACTATAAAAGTATCAAAACCTGTGCCTTCGTATGTTGTGATGTCACAACTTTACGGTCAGCGCCCTCTGCAATGCCCCAGCATGGCCATGTTTGCCAAAGACACCACCAGAGTTGATGCAGACACAGTGGGTGGTGCCTGCGCAGGCCTGTGAGAGCTGACCAATCAGAACAGACTAGGTTTTTCAAGAGGACAGTGGTGGTCCTCCCCTTCTGACCTGTCGGCGGTACCTACGCCGTCGGGTTGCCTCTAACTGGAGTCTAAGGTCTCCCTGACCCCATGTCGAGGCCTCTGGAGTCGCCTGAGACCGGGATGGCACTGACCCCTTAGAGCCCGTGGCACGCCTGGCAAAGCCCCCTGAGACCTCCTTTGCACAGCGACGGCTCTCCTGCGCCTGCTGTATCAAGGCGGTAGCATGAGGCCCGAACATAGCCGTGGGTTCTACTGGTACTCTGAGCAGGCAGTCTCTATCCTTCTGCTGAAGCTGGGATTTAGACAGCCACAGGTGTCGCCTCCCAAAAGGAGGCCAAGGCACTGCCTGCTGCCTCAGCCTGCTCCTTCATCACTGAGGAGAGGCGTGAGGAGGTCGTCTGCAGCTCCTCCCCCACACTAGTGTCATCCTGAACCTGACGAGACAAGTCACGGAGGTAAAGGGACAGAATGGCCCCGGTATTGGCCAGCCGGGTCTGCACTGCCATCGCCTTGTATAGCTTAGCGAGCAGACCATCCATGACCCTGCAGTTCTTACTAGAGCAGGTAGCATCGCCGAGGACGGAGCTGGAGGGCGAAACTAGTGGAGTGAGGGTTCGGTCCACTGGGGGAAGTGGCCCACAAGCAATCTGATCCCTGTCGTGTACGTTGGAAAACCGGCGGCATGCCGCAGACATGACTTTTTTCAGCTCATTACATTATCATCTCTTTAACCTCTTCTGCAGGAGTCAGACCTGTTGTCATTGGCTCGCTCCCTGCTCCAAGCCTGGCAAGACCCCCTGGTAGACCTGTCCAACTCTGCTAACAGCCTGCTTCACCCATCCCTAAGCAGCATTTCCAACAAGCTCCGGGAGCTGCAGGAGCACTCCAAGAGCCTGGGAGACGGCCTGGAAATTCTATCTGGCAAGGTGAGCGAATGTGGGAAGACGAACCATCACAGGAAGACTGATTTGCTTTTGCACTGATTCAAAATGTTACTACGAAATGTGTTTTGAAAACAGCTTTTCATCCTTTCCCTTTTCCCGCTCACTTCACCTGCCTCCTCTTTGTCCCAGATGGGTCCAGCAGCTCAGGCCATCTCCGTACTGCCCTACAGAGGCTCCAATGACATCGGCGAGGACAACGTCTCCAAACTGAACAACTTCCATTTCCTGTTGTCCTGCTTCCGCCGCGACTCTCACAAGATCGACAGCTTCCTGAAAGTCCTCCGCTGCCGGGCTGCAAAACTGCAACCCGAAATGTGCTAAAGAGTGACGCAGCCTGCTTGACTCTGGGGGGGTTAGGGGGAGTTTCTCTCAAAGACTGTACTGTACAACTATAGATTAGCTTGTACTAGAGAGAGACAGCAGAGATAAGGAGGAGTGACATGGCACACACAAGAAATCATCTTTTATTTAAAGTGATACCTTTAAGCAATAAACGTTGACTTCCGCGATCCAAATTCTAAATGTAAATATGTAGATGCTACTTTTATACTTACAAACATTCAAATTGATGGTTTGGGCTCTTATTGATTTTGAAACAAACTTTTAAAGTATGACTTTAAACAGCGTCCTTACTGACTTGAAGTTAAAACACTTGAAGTAGTTTTAAGGTTTATACTTTTGTCCAGTCTTGCTGATGGGTCATTGGAGGACAAAGCAAGGCTCATACACTTCCCCAGATGTTTCCAGCTGGTCTGGCATTATGATCTGAACATATCATGGTTCAAAACAGAGGTAGATCTCTGTGTGATCTCCCCTGTGTCTCCTCCTTGTGTTTTCCTTCTACTAAAACTTCATATCCTCAAAGTCAAGCTGCTGCAGAAGCGTTGCGTTGGCACACAGGGTGTGAAATATCAAATCACCCCAGCAGCGTCTCTTCAAGTCATTCTTCACACTGGGATGCAGGGCTTCATATTTTTTCTCTCTCTTTCTAACGCTCGTCTGATGACAAACTGCAGCATTTGCACTTTAGATTTGAATAACCTTGCAATATTTCTTTAAAATCAATAAAAAATAATTTCTTGCATAATAACACTATTTGTGTCAGTTTTTTTCAATGCAATCCAGCAAGAGAAGCCTCCCCAAGAAAAGCGGCACGATGTGATTAAGAGCAAAACATCAGACTTGAACATGGGAGACCAACACTCCACAATGTGACTTTTTAACATGCTCAGTAATAAGATAGTCACTCTAGAAAGAGCTCAAGAAATGATGATACATTTCAGCCTGCAACCGAATTAGAGACGACCAAAGGAGCTCAGATCACACTGTACAGTGAATGGTACGTGGCTGAGGGTTTTTCGTGGAGAGGTGAACGCTGGCCGTCCCGCAACTGAATCCTCTCAGCAGGAGGATCGTGAAGGAGGCCCATGTTGTCCAAGGAGATTAAATGACATCTCAAGAGAAACTCTATATAAGACTGTTTATAAAGATACTGAATACTAATGGTAGGTTCAGACTAAAAATCAAATTCTTGCGATCACTCGTGCACTGGACCATTTGTGTCTACTCATCTCAAACAGCCAAAGTACAAACTGAACAGACGTTAGCTGCGAGCTAACACACCATGTCTGTGGGAGTGGGTTTTGTGGCAAGCCAAGTTTCAGACTGAACCTTCAGGTCCTTCCGTTACTTCTCACTTCCTTTTTCATCAAGTCTACTTATTTACAGAGCGGGTTCAGGATGCCATAGGATGCATGCACATTTTAAATTCACTTTGATGCACCTCTAATCACACTGCCTAAGATGAATTTGTGTCCACTTGCATCTTTCCATTGACTTACTTTTTTCTGAACCGTGGAAGAAAATAGCCTACCGTATGTTTTATCAATGAGCATAGGCTACTTAATGTTTATCCATTGCTTTTATTAGTTCATATGCATGTGACATGTGATATGTCAGCAGATTGCATGAAGTGGATCCAACATCAGACGTAACACTTTTTTAATTGTACACATAATTAAACTTTGGCTAATGAAATGCTTTATAAAATTTTAAATTTTCCATAAGTAGTCCAAGATTCATATACTACTGAACTAAGTACGTCATAGACTACTTGCATGCATACTATGAAGTACTTTTACTGTGTACTTTTAGAGTAATACTTTGTCAAAATCCTTAACAAAGAATAAAGATATTTCGATGAACTTTGATGTGAAATAAAAAAAATATTTTCCATAAGTAGTCCAAGATTTGTGTACTACTGAACTAAGTACTTCATAGACTACTTGCATGTATAATATGAAGTGCTCTTACTGTGTACTTTTAGAGTAATCTTGGGTCAAAATCCTGACCAGATCACAAGAAGAAGGATATTTCGCCCAACTTTGAGGTCGAACAAAAAACCTATTTTCCATAAGTAGTCCAAGATTCATATATTACTAAACTAAGTAACTAAGTACTTCATAGACTACTTGCATGCATAATATGAAGTACTTTTACTGTGTACTTTTAGAGTAATCCTTTGTCAAAATCCTGACCAGATCACAAGAATAAGGATATTTCGCTTAAGATTAATATTAAGATTAAGATTAAGATTAATCTTAATAAGATTCATATACTGCTGAACTTAGTTCTTACTTGTATAACTAGTATAGAGTACTTTTACTGTGTACTTTTTAAGTAATCCTCTGTCAAAATCCTTAACAGGATTAAGTCTTTTCTTCCAAATTTTATGTAGAAATTTACTTGTAACAGAGTATTATTAATGGTATTATGTTAAGTAAAAGATCAGAGTATGTTCCTCCAACACTGTGCAAATCTGAAACTTGGATTCATGACTAGGTCTTTCTCCAGTCATAACACCCCATGCATATAAGGCCATGGATACAACTTGAGAAGTGAGCTGACCATCAGCCAGCAAACGTTGACTGTGGTTGACTAGGAGCAGAAGAGAAGAGTTGAGATAGACATGCCAATCCTAGCTGACAGTAACATCAAGAAGACGGAGCTCAAAAAGATCGAGAAGTACCAGGAGTTGAAGGAACAACTTGAACAGATGTAGAAGGTGAAGACCAAAAAGGTCCCAGTGGTAATAGGAGCATTCGGAGCTGTGCCACCCAAACTGGGAGAGTAGCTCTAGCATTTTCCAGGTGCAACATCGAGGGTTTGTGCAGAACCCTCAAATTCAAGGTCTGCTTTCAAATTCAATGCAGGTAAAGCAGGGGAATTAGGACACAGTTTGTCTTGTTTCCTTTCCAGATTGCCTCTCTGTATGATTTATTTAACATCATCTACCACAACAGTCACATAAGCACAATGCATATCTTTTTACCTCATCTCAGCTTTAATAGTCAGCAAGTAGTCTATGAAGTACTTTGTTCAGTAGCACATGAAACTTGGACAACTTATGGAAAATTAGTTTTTTATTCAACCTCAAAGTTGGGCGAAATATCCTTATTCTTGTGATCTGGTCAGGATTTTGACCCAGGATCACTCTAAAAGCACTCTAAAAGTACACAGTAAGAGTACTTCATATTATGCATGCAAGTAGTCTATCAAGTAGGCTACTTAGCTCAGTGGTATATGAATCTTGGATTCTGTGGATACTTATACATTTCTCACGTCGTCCTTTACTTTGAAATCCGGGGAATAATTACTGTAAAAGTATCGTATGTTTCATGGGTCTGATTGAGAGACTGCAGTCTGCCCCACAGTCACTACCAGCAGCTCTTCAGAGCGGTTTCATCACGAATACCGTAAATGTTAGTAGATTCACGCACTTGAAAAAAAATGTGCAGCTGATTTGACCAAGATAACGCGAACCACGGCTGGCTTGACCGCAGTTAAGATACCAGGCTGGCTATTGCAGAATGTGCTGAGGTAAATACACCAGGAAATCATGAAAGTAAATCCTCACATCAGTATTTTGTTTGGTCTCAACATTTTTGCCCGTGTTTCTGCTTTGTAGATAGAAAATGCCACCGAAAAAGAAACAAGGCATCCGAAGCTATTTCACCACCCAGAGAGTGAGTAAGTAGCCTAGCTGCTAGGCTGTTGTTAGTTAGCTAACTACCCACACAATGCAAGCCTCCTAGCCTAACATTAACACTCATTCTACTATGGAAAAGTGTTATTAAGGTGTTAGTGTAGTGAACGTAGGCTAGCATTAAAGCTAACTGACTGTGGGTTCTGTAATGTTTGTCGGTTGATTTCAGGACAAGTGGATGTGGTCCCACACAAATGCAAACATGCTAGCCTAGCATAATATCACCAGTCTTCTACTGTGTAAAACATAACTGGTGTTAAGTATATCACCCTCTAGTCATTCGACCAATGTTAGAATAATTTGTTGGAATAAAGATGGCATGAGCGTTGCAGTTCTTTGTTTTAGGATGCCTTGTAGTTGTAACCTATGAATCTCATCATCATGTTGGTTATTTTGAAAATAAATTTTGGATTTGCATAATTAAAGGTGTCAAGATGTTATTCTTCAGATGTTACCCAAAAGTTTGATATGTGTAATGGATATAAAGAGGACATTTTATTCATTGATGCATTATTTTGAAATACATTCAGGAAACTCAGATATCCAGTACAGATGTAGTGCAGGTTAAGGAAGCAACAGCTGGACCGTCTGGGCTTCAGGTGAGGTCTTAAATGGTTCTGTGATGAGACACTAGGCGGGAGGGATAGGTTGCTGGGCAGTGTCCCTACCAAAGCTGAGACCAAACTTACGCCCTTGAAAGAATAGATCTAAAAAAATCTTGCTGTCGGTTTACAAAGCACTGAATAGTTTAGGGACAAAATACATTTTTGATCTGCTGCTACGTTACGAACCATCCAGAGACCTCTGAGGTCATCAGGTACAGGCCTGCTTTCACTCCCTAGAATCAGAACTAAATGGAGAAGCAGCATCCAGTTATTATGCGGCACATGTCTGGAACAAACTCCAGGAAAACTGCAGGTTCCGCCCCAACTCTCGCCTCTTTTAAATCAAGGCTGAAGACTTTTCTGTTTGCCACTGCCTTTCACTGAACTCATTTCAAGGCTTTGAACTGCACTGTGACTTTTATTCTTTAGCCTCGTCTCTTTTAAACCTCTATTGTAGCTTACTTCCCTATTTCTTAATCACATCATTCTTCTTCCGTCCTTTTCTCACACCTAAACAGTTTTTAGGGATCTGCTGAAACACTTAATGATGTTTTGTTTTTTTGCTTTTCTTGGGGAGGCTTCTCTTGCTGGATTGCATTGAAAAAAAACTGACACAAACAGTTTTATTATGCAAGAAATGATTTTTTATTGATTTTAAAGAAATATTGCAAGGTTATTCAAATCTAAAGTGCAAATGCTGCAGTTTGTCATCAGACAAGCGTTAGAAAGAGAGAGAAAAAATATGAAGCCCTGCATCCCAGTGTGAAGAATGACTTGAAGAGACACTGCTGGGGTGATTTGATATTTCACACCCTGTGTGCCAACGCAACGCTTCTGCAGCAGCTTGACTTTGAGGATATGAAGCTTTAGTAGAAGGAAAACACAAGGAGGAGACACAGGGGAGATCACACAGAGATTTACCTCGATTTTGAACCATCATATGGTCAGATCATAATGCCAGACCAGCTGGAAACATCTGGGGAAGTGTATGAGCCATGCTTTGTCCTCCAATGACCCATCAGCAAGACTGGACAAAAGTATATATCGAATTTGGATTGTTGAAGTCAACGTTTCGTGCCTCTTTATTGCTTAAAGGTATCACTTTAAATAAAAGATGATTTCCTGTGTGTGCCATGTCACTCCTCCTTATCTCTGCTGTCTCTTTCTAGTACAAGCTAATCTATAGTTGTACAGTACAGTCTTTGAGAGAAACTTCCCTAACCCCCAGAGTCAAGCAGGCTGCGTCACTCTTTAGCACATTTCGGGTTGCAGTTTTGCAGCCCGGCAGCGGAGGACTTTCAGGAAGCTGTCAATCTTGTGAGAGTCGCGGCGGAAGCAGGACAACAGGAAATGGAAGTTGTTCAGTTTGGAGACGTTGTCCTCGCCGATGTCATTGGAGCCTCTGTAGGGCAGTACGGAGATGGCCTGAGCTGCTGGACCCATCTGGGACAAAGAGGAGGCAGGTAAAGTGAGCAGGAAAAGGGAAAGGATGAAAAGCTGTTTTCAAAACCCATTTTGTAGAAAGCAAATCAGTCTTCCTGTGGTGGTTTGTCTTTCCACATTTGCTCACCTTGCCAGATAGAATCTCCAGGCCGTCTCCCAGGCTCTTGGAGTGCTCCTGCAGCTCCCGGATCTTGTTGGAAATGCTGCTTTGGGATGGGTGAAGCAGGCTGTTAGCAGAGTTGGACAGGTCTACCAGGGGGTCTTGCCAGGCTTGGAGCAGGGAGCGAGCCAATGACAACAGGTCTGACTCCTGCAGAAGAGGTTAAAGAGATGATAATATAATAAGCTGAAGGGCAAATCGGAAAAACAAAAGATCAAAATGATGTGACATGAAAAAGCTGTAGTGAGATGATATTTTTACTGCACTGGAGTAATCAATTGCAAAAGTGTGACTTCCAAAATGTAATTCCCACTGTCCACCTGCAGAGGTCAATAACTATTCAGATTTCTAAAGTCAATGTCACAGAGAGTTTTTAATGTGAGCTTATTTTCAAGTCATATCTGCCAAATAAATTCAAATTACTTTCCTGTTTTTATCATTAAATCAGGTAAGTTTTCACTTCCAAGCTGCTGTTAATCGAAACAGGTTCTCTTGTGGCTTGCGCCTCTTTTGCAAATTGTTTTAATTAGAACTTATGAATGCAGGTGAAGGCTGAGATAGCTCATTAAAAAAAAAGTAATTTGATCATGCCAAAAATGATCTTGTCTTTGAAACAGGACATAGTATCCCTATTTTAAGGATCATGTTTTATATTACATGTGTACCAAAACAAGTTTACACACTTCAGTGTTTAAAAAAAAAACACTTTTTTTATGGCACTGCCCACAGATGAGGCACCTCGACTCACCCTCTGTCTGAACCTAGTCCGTTCTGATTGGTCAGCTCTCACAGGACTGCGCAGGCACCACCCAGAGGGTGCTGACCGTAGCTACGCAATAGGGCGTGGCCGGGCAAGCCGGTGTGTCTTAAAGAGTTATCCACGTACCCTGACAAGCAGCGGGGATCATATCCCGTACATATGGAATATGTAACGGAGTGGAGAGATAGTCTCTTCGCTCAGAGAACCAAGGTTACAATGTAACCCAACGTTTTAATGCCTGTCTCTTTAAGAGCCCTCTTGAAAAACCTAGTCCGTTCTGATTGGTCAGCTCTCACAGGCCTGCGCAGGCACCACCCACTGTGTCTCTGCATCAACTCTGGTAGTGTCTTTGGCGAACGGGGCCATGCTGGGGCATTGCAGAGGGCGGTGACCGTAAAGTTGTGACATCACAACATACGAAGTCCTGACTTCTTCATTCGAAGGCACAGGTTCTGAACATGAGCTGTGTGGATTGAGTGTTTTGATACTTTCATAGTTTCTATATTGCACTTCTACCTGCTTTATAATCACAAAAGACATGGAAATCTCACTTTTTACAATATGGGACCTTTAATAAGGACATCTGACAGAAAAAAATAAAGCAGAGAAACAAGAGGAAAGGAGAAACATAAAGAGATGCAGTCACTTACTGATAATTGCAGAGCTTGCGCCTTGTCATTGGGTGTCTGTAGAGAGGAGGTGTGGCACAGTGAGGGGCGGGACATCGTCGAGCCTAGAGGTGGGACATGATTGCTCTGGAAGGGATGATTATTATATTGTAATTATTGTAAAGTTGACTGATTCAAATGTTTCACTGTGATGGAAACCAAGTTGAACAAAAGTCATGTTGATGCGTAAATGAACATAGACATATGCCTGTGTGAAGGCTTGACATGTAAAAGTGAAGTGCTTAAACAAATCTGACACACAGTTACAACAGTAATTGCAATATTTGGCCTCATATAGTATTTTTTCTCCCTCTGTGCTGAATACATGAAAATACGAGACTATAATGGGGTCAAAGCATTCCACGTAAAGGCGACCAGCAAGCCAAGAGCGCAGGTGAGCAGGTTTTTTAAGGTTAAAAATGTGTGTTTGGAAGAGACAGTGCAGACACACACACACACAGGCACTGACCAGATCCTGGGTGAGAGTTGTGCTGAGGGAGTGCAGCGTGTCAGAGCGCTGAGAGGCTCGATCGAGCAGGTCATTGATGGGGACGGCGCCGCACGCTGCCGCCATACACAACACTGAGGATCAGGAACCAACATGACAGAGATGATGGAGGTTATTCTTGTTTTCATGACACTCAAGTCAACCGTATTTGCAAAGCCTGATGTCACACCAACAGAACTGAAACACACCAATGAACTGTTACATCACAAGTGGTCATGTTTTTATATGTCAACATCTGCCTTGATAGAAGGTGAGTCCATCATAAACAGCAGCTGTAAAAGCTTTGCAGCTGATATCAATGCAGCACGATATGTGGTATCTTTCATACCTTCTCCAAGATACCAAAGGTTTTCTAAATGTAATGAAGAACTGATTGATGAAAGAATGAATGATTTTTTACCATAAAAATGCTGGATTGCTAATATTTTTTACAAC
Organism: Lagodon rhomboides; assembly: GCA_039737535.1. Taxonomy (NCBI): domain Eukaryota; kingdom Metazoa; phylum Chordata; class Actinopteri; order Spariformes; family Sparidae; genus Lagodon; species Lagodon rhomboides. The sequence continues at coordinate 22,917,604 of CM077802.1, forward strand.
ATATATAGTGCTTTAAATGGCACTCAAAGTCACTTTAGTTTAAAAAGAAAACATCAGAATATCTTTACATACTGTATATTTAAAAACAAACAAAAAAACATCAACCATACACACTGCATTATTCTACTTTTGACTGGTAAACCGCCCAACTAGTTCTAATTATCACTCAGTAGTAAAATCTCTGGTTTTAACTGCGTAACATATCAATTCTGATTAAATATTTTTCACTGAGAAAACAAGATTTGTTCAGAAAACCTTTTCTTTTTAAGAAATCTATTAACGTTGTGGAATAGATGCATTTCTTATGCTTGTATAGTTCACAAAAATATATTTAAAAAAGTATCAATACACAGGAATTAAACAAATCCATTTTACAAAAAAACAATTTTAAATGTCATATTTTAAAATAATTTCATAGATCGATCAAATAGCCAAGCGGAGCTCATCTCACCCGTAATGAAGAGTTTGCTTCCATTGGTTTTTCCGTGAGCCATCTCAATTCTTTGGCTAGCTTTGGCTTCTTTACCTCGTCGCTCTTTACCTTCGCTCTTTCTTTCTCTCTCTGTGTTCCCTCCATCTTATAGTTTCTTGGCTTCAGCTGTATGGTTATGCAGCAGCTGGGTCGGTGTGTGCTGATTGCTTGAAACCTGTTTGGTCCACTTTATAATGAGAAACATGGTCGAGGAGTCTTGAATGGATGCAACAGGTTGATAAGTGTGTGTGTGTGTGTGTGTGTGTGTGTCTGTGTGTGGGACGTGGGACAAGTGGAAAAAGATTTTTCCACCTTAATTGGATGAATGAATAAAGCCACTGACGTTTACTGTGACATCGGTTTTAATTCATTTTATGGTTAAATTACTGATGACCATCAAAGTCCATCACTCAGCTGATCTTTTTTAATTTACAATCAGTGATGAAAGACCGACTCAGATCATTCACCAAGGCAAACGTGGCAATAGAAATGTAGAAATACTCTGGTCCAAGTCAAAAAAACACCTACATTTGAAATTTTAATGAAAGCGGCAACAGACAACTTTTCCAAGTGGTTTGTTGGCGCCACTTTTGCAAAGACAACTGGATGATAATGTGGATCGACTGGATAGTAAATACAGCACAGGACAAAACGTGAGTTTATTCAATCATTTACTCTGTAATAGAAGTAGTGGCAGTGCCTCGTGGCAGACAAAACTGTTTAATGAAAGCAAAGTTTACAAGGAACCAGTGTAAACGCTGATGGTTCCATTATTGTGTATCCATTTGATTGTGCAATTAACGTTTACTTCAAAATGATACCCTGATGCCGAAAATGTGTCTATTGCCAGTTTGTGTAAAGGTACAACAAATGTACATACTAATTTTAAGTGCATACTTCAGGGTACAGTACAGGAGAACAACCTCTCTGATGCTGATGAAAGTTCTCAGTCATCCAGGTCTTGGTAAATCGAAGTGCTGTATCATAGGCACCACCTGAAACCAAGTCGAATTCAATAAAAGCACATCAGACGTCTGGAACGATACTATGTTGTCTGTATTTTCATCCTCTCATTAAATATTTAAAACAATGTGAATTGTATTTTACTTTGTCTGATTTGTATTCATTAAGGTGTTTTAAATCTTCAGCAACTGAAGGCATTAAGAATAGGAAAAGTGTCTGATACAAACCAAACTGAACCAAATCCAACTTTTTCCTGTATTCAAAAACGTATATGATTCTGACTGACCAGTTCAATTTCAATTTTAAACCAAAAATTGAACAAATCTTAAATGAAAACATTGGTCACAGTATTTAGGAAATTAACCAGTGAAATAAAAAAAAGGGAAGACATATAACATATGTGTTTTTTTTTATAATCAGTATTCTTTAGTATGGTGATTCAGCACTTGTGAGTGTGATAACACAGAGGACACAGTGTACCCCGCCTTCGCCCTTAGATAACTGGGATTGGCTCCAGTAACCTCCCCGTGACCCCTTGAAAAAAGGGATAAAGCAGCTACCGCGACCACCAGCGGTTGACAATGAATGAATGAATGAATAACACAGAGGATTATTGGTATTTATTAATAATAAGATTAATATAGCAAAATATTACACATTCATATTTGAAATCTAGCTTTAGACTCTAGAATCTATCTGTGAGAATCATAAAACATTCATGGGAATAAGAGAACTTCAAATAAAGCTGTAAGTCTTTTTGGGAATGAATTGTCAATATTCAGGCAATCTCTTCTGCACTTAGGCTTCCACAAACCTCAGGAATCAAACGGAACATTTTTTATATAAGTTAATGATCAACTGCCTCTTTACAGGTTTCATGGTTTGGTGGAATGATTTTCATCGACTTTATTTTAATCCCATGCATTCAGTTTAGATTTGGCATCTTTCATTTTGTCTTTGCAAACTGCATCCACTTACCACCAGCTGATGCTGTCATGGCTGGTCATAGAATCATTTTTACAATCAGGACAGTATTTATTTGCCTGCATCAGGTCTGGTAAAACAGACCGTTTACAGTTGTGCAGAGTGACTGGCAGCTTGATTATAGGATGGACAGAGTGAGAAACTCAATGGTGACATCTGAGGGACAAGTTTAGAACAGCAGGTCCAAAATGACACCGCAAGACTGATGGAACGGTAAAAACAGAGGGGACGAAGAGGAGACAGGACATTTTTGACTGATGAAATCAACAGTTTAAGTGATGACCTGAGACCACGTGCTGTATATAATGTGTTGACATATCGCCAAAGACATATTTATGCCTTATTAAAGCTGATGAGGCTGTGAACAGGGTCAATTATGATGGAAAGAGAAAGAATAAGAGTAAACACAGAAAGACAGGAACTTGTTTTAACTCTGTAGCACATCCCAAAGGTCAGACAAACAACTTAATGCGGTCCTTTTCCTCTTCAGGTGGTGAATAAACCAGCATCACTAGTCATATGTGATAACTTTTCCATATTCAACTGTTATATTTAGTTGATATTGGGATTCATTCTTCATTGTTCGGAGCCCTGCTGACGTAAATGCACATGTGTTTATGTAAAAGAACAGAAAGACATTTTTCACCTTTTTTCTTCCTATGAAGACCTACTATAATATGTAAACAAGCACTGAACCAAAAATTGAACATGGACATATGATGAAAATACAGAAATTGCTATAACGCATTCATATAAACCCAAACATGGTAATCATTCATGTTTTAAATGTTGCCATGTACATGCACTGTGCATGAAGCAATATGTAGAGTCCCTTGGTCCCTAATTATAACGTCAGACAATGTACATGCAGACGACCAGGGAGGTCCTGTTAGTCCACTTGTGAACAAAACAAACTATGGTAAAACACCAATAACACAAATATGAATAAAGTTGTTGTTGTTTTTTTCATTTAGGAGATGTAATCAAATCAAATCAATTGTATTTATGTAGCCCAAAATCACAGTCACATTGCCTCAGTGGGATTTACAAACTGTACAGTGAACGACATCCTCTGTCCTTAGACCCTCGAATTCAAGGGAGGAAAAACTTGCCATATTGAGAAAAAAAATAACTTTTAACAGGGAATTATTATCTACTATTGTAAAATGAGGGGAAGTCATTAAGTAAGTTAAGTTATTCTGAAGGTTTTTGAGCTGTAACAGAGGACACCAAACAGAACACTTGAGTTGAGGTCATGATCTATTCAACCTTTTCATCAACCCTCATTCCCTCATCTGCATGTTCCTTCGCCAAACTGTTAACACATGGACACTGCTCTCCATGCTCCGCAGCCAACAGGTGACCTTTACTCTGTATATTTCCGTTCCGCTGTCCTGGACCCTCCTCGGCTCAACCTACATGATATACGTGTGTAAACGTGCACATGCGCAGCAGGCCTCCTGTGTGTGACCTACAGACTGACTTTGACGGCTCTCATTTTATCACTCGCACGACACAACTTCCAATAACACACACATTTACATACTCAGATTAACAACTGCTGCAGACAAATATCCACTTCGCACAACAGGTTTGTTGCATTGGCTGTGCACAGAGGGTGTGTGTCTGTGTGTGTAGAGTGTTTGAACATGTAAATGGTGTATATTGTACCAAGAAGTCTGAGCTTTGGTGGTCTATGTGTGTGTGTGTGTGTGTGTGTGTGTGTGTGTGTGTGTGTAGTGAACCTGCACATAGAAAGAGATCATAAGGAAACGCAGGCTGAAATGAGAAGACTGTGGAGAAACGTGAGAACCACAGGAGCCATATTTAACTTTTTTTATTGGCTGAAGGGTCGACCTTGCCGCAGTACGCCGCAGCCAGGCAGCCATGTATGTTACACATGTGCACAGCTCTCCCCCCTCCCCTCCCCTCCCCCTCCCCCTATAGGACTGTTTAACCCTCATAGAATCTCAAACAGGCACATTGTGTCTTTCAGTCACACAAGCTTCCTTTTTTTTTTTTCTTCTCCTGGAGGCCCCCTCCCCCCTCGTCTTTCAGGTCCTCGCGGATACCGCCAGCACACACATGCACACACATGCACACACGGTCGTAAAGCGGAGCTACACACCCCCTTTTCTGTGAGATCACACTGACTACAGAGCAGTTGCAGCCCCCCGTGGCATTTTTCTGCTGCTTCCTGCACACACTGAGACACTTTTTGAGCTGTCTAACTCAGGACCAGGACATCCCATCTGCAGATAGGTAGGTATCAATGCCGTTGCTTTGTGAATTCCGTCTCGTACGGTGGGTTTCTGCGCCAGAAGCCACTTGTGTTGCTCAAAGTACATGGTGTACCCTCTTGCCTCTCCACACATGGACTCACAGGGAGGTGTGGTATGAGCCTCACACTGAAGCACATTTCTACATGCTTCACACAGGAGCTCAAAAACTCCTATTTTTACAGAACCTGTAGGATTTAAAGACCATGTACTTTGATGAACAATCAGGTGCTTGTTAACATAATATTAAATAGATAGAGTATCACTTTTTACATTTCTTTTTACCTCTGTTTTGTGGTGAGTTGCATCTGCTTTAACTCGTGTCCTCGTGCCAGGGAATGTATGCATGAGAGAGCATTATTTCAGTCAGTCAGAGGTGAGTACAGGAGGTTTTTCCACGCAGGGAGATAATTGGGTGGCATTTAATGCTAATGTAATTTGGGCACTGCACTCTTGGTGGAATATGAATGAGAGCTGATTGAAGAAACAGCAGAGCTAATGAGGACTGGGCTCGATATAACATACATATTGAGCAGATGTTGAAAATAGTTTTAAAAGGGGGGGGGGGGGGGTTCTGCTGTTCCCTTTTGCCTTGGCTGCAACTACTCAGCAACATGTCTTTGGAGTAGCCTGAGGCTGTGAAGCTCTGACTACAACTCCCATAATTCATAGGTTTGTTTAAAAACCTGAGGGGCTTTGCCAGGTGTGCAGTCACAAGGGACAAAGAGGTGTGGATACGTGCACGGGTCAGGTGAGACACGGACAAATGTCTGTTAGAGGAACTACATAAAGTAATGGAAGTCATGATTAATGTGTTTCAGAATAAGAGAAGATTGATGCGCTTAGTGATCTCGGAGATGTAGGGTCAGAATGCAAACCTTGCGCAGGAGTTACCGAGTTTTGCGCGTTTTGCGCACAAAGGGGATTCTAGCGGTCTTTATGTGGAGCTGCGTCTGATGCAGGTTGTTGCATAACATCTGAAGAGCGCTGATGTAACGTTACGCGGTGATCATGGCTGATAATCTATGGTCATGTTTGGGTTTTCATCCCGTTAAAGGGTCGGTCCCCCTAAATAAAAAATAGACGTTTTCTCACATATTCCCAGGGGATTATACGTGGAGGTGCATAAATGTATGCCATTAACCCCATAACGTTGAGGTAAATTAATTCCACTCGTTTAACATAAAAAAAAAATATGTTGAAAACGAATATAGACGGCCTGTAATCATTATAACCCTTTCTTCATAGTCATTTTCGTGTGAGGGTGGAAACTGTTGAAAACTGTTCGATATGGTCGTGTCTGCTCTGAAAGTGGTGGTGAGCTCCGATAAAAAGAAAAACTCATCAGAACACCCAGCCTAGAGCTCAAAGGACAAGTTGATTTAATAAAAAAAAAAAAAAAAACATCATTTGATAGGCTGAGTGTTTCAATAGTTTTTCCAGCAAAATGAGTGGAAAAGTGTTTCTGCTTTCCTCAGTTTCTAACTTTTTTACGCTGAATATTTCTGGGAAGACATTTGTAGACTGATGAATCGTTAAATTCCAACACTAGTATGCAGATGTATTGATAGCCTAGTGAAAATGATCCTTAGCTACAGGCTAAGTTCAAACTTTTCCAGGGCAAGGCCTGACTGCGACCTTGAAAAAACTTGAGTTTGAACAAGGACACTTGACTCAATATGGCCACCGCTCCCATTCAGTGATGAATGGGTGCCACAGAAAAATAAAATACTTGATAATATATACATAAACTACATTGACTGTTGATCATAACATACACTCATTAAAGTCAAGTGTCCTTTAATGTTGTTTAGGCCTGAAACACTTTGCTGCATTACATTCTCTGACCTTCGCAGCATGGCTGCCATGTGCTGGGAAAACTGCAGGAGCAGCATGATGCTGTAACCTGTTGCACCAATCTGCCACTAGGTGTCACAATTGAATGGACAGACTGGGCTAACATTCTGGACGTGTTCCAACAGCACTGACACTCACACACACACACACACACAGACCAGTTACTGTACTCCATCACATTCCCATGCGATGTGAAATACATGAATGCCTTTGAGATTTTTTTTATCCATTAATATTGACACGTTGAGTATTTGTTGATCAGTTTTGAGCTTGTTTCTTCATGCCATGAGCTGTTCGGTTGGGTAGGAACCCCACTGTTCCTCCTGAAGGTATCAAACCACATAATGACCCTGTCATCTCTACGGAACCTCAATGCATCGCTTCCCCTTTTGTCCTTGTTGCCCAATCGTCTGCCTTTGTACTTCGCTCGAGGTCACTGCCCCTTCACCCTTGCCCCCCCCCCTTGACTGCTGTGCACACGTGTGCTGCCATCTCACATGTTATCTCCTCCCACCTCCTCTCATGCGCCCTCCCCTTCCACCAACTCTCTCTCAACTCCACTGTCTCTCTCTCTCTCTCTCTCTCTCTCTCTCTCTCTCTCTGTCTCTCTTGGTGGTTCTGGGATCCGTAGGCGTTTGGAGGACAGGAACAGGACAGGACAGGCACCTAGACACCCCACAGCAGCACCACAGACATGTCAGACTCCGAGACCGCCGCTGCCCCCGCCGAGGCCCCCGTCCCCGCTGCTTGCGCCAGCATCAAGGCTGACCTGGACAAATGGTAGGTGCCAGTGTGCATGTTGCAAAGATGTGTGCTTGAGGAAATGTAAGTGTGTTTCTTATCTTCTCACTGAAGAAACAGTCCATCATGACACTAAACTCAGTGATCACATTGGAAGGTCTTGCTGCCTCTGGTCCACCTCCTGAACATCCCTCAAGTTCTCCACTGGCCATTAGGGTTAGGGTTGCTTATGGTGGAGAAACCTTGTGCAAAAACCCTGACAATTTCGCATTGTTTGAATGGTTTGAACGATCGGGCTTGAATGTCGCCTAACGAGCTCTCCGACGGCTCCACAGAAAGGGAGCATCACATCCGAGCTCTGAGCAAATATTTCCAGAATTGCAAGAAGATTTTAACATTGCGCAATTCCAACTATCGAACGGGATGACCGCCACATCCCAAAATGCGCCATGCTAAAATGGAGTCCCTTTCGGAAGAGGCTGTGGTAAGTGCCGAAAAACGACTGGGAGAAAATGAAGGCTTGCGTGTTGAAATGTAACCGAATTTGACATCCTAGCTGAGTATGGGGGGTCGGGGTTATGAAAACGTGGGGTTCCCTCTGCGGGGTGACTGATTTGAGGGTTAATAATGTGTGGCAGCGCATTGATGTTTGATGTTCATCGGTACGCATGGATGAAGGCTGGGAATCTGCTTACGTCACTAGCCTCCCTTTCCCCAGAATACCTTGCGTTGGCTTGTTCCGTTTGTCCCCGTCGTCTCCTTCTGCCTCTTGCTGTGTCAACGGTTAGGGACACCAACTGGGGGATATTTTTTGTTCTGTGTGGGTGAGTGCAATGACATAACACCTTGGTGAAACGTCATCTTGGCTTTTGCACATCAACCATCAACCCCCTCTTCTCAGGAACAGTCCCTTTTGACAGTTATTTGATGGATGATGGTTAGCTGGAGCTTAACATCTGATTGAATGGATTATCATCAACAGTGAAGTTGTGTTTCTGCATCCTTTCACACTCATACACTTGAGGCATTAATTGGATACCGTAAATTTGCACTTTTGTGTTCATATGTGTGCAGAATACACGTATTCGTTTCATTGCCAAGCCTGGTCAAGCCAGACTGTTGGGCGTTGATAAGGAGGCAGTGGATGTGTGAAGTTTTTAGATAAGACAGCAGTTCGAAGTGGTGGAGGGAGGGCTGGCAGGACAAGGTGTGGATAGTTGACTGATCATGTGTAAAAGCTGTGCATAGGCCAGCTGTGTCGTTTGCCCATCTTTATTAAGTATATGAGGAAGCTCGTGATTTGTTTGAATTTTACAGGCTTGATAGTGAGTAAATGTCTTTCTATGTTAAGTTTTTCTGAAAATAAATGATCCATCATCGATTCGTCATTTGCTCTGCTCTTGTGTTAAAGCTGCAGATGTGACTCTTCCCTGTCACCAGTCCCAGGGTAGTCATGGTTGGGGTCAACGCCATTTACTGCAACTTGTTAAAGTGCAGTAAAGTAAGCGTATACTGGGAACTCATGTGGGCAAGGTCTGCACTCTATAGGGTGTGCTAAAAGCACAATCCAGTCAGTTTGTGGTGATAAGGTGTCCTGTCGCTCATGCTTCATAATCACGGTTTTAAGTACCTATTGTGTACGAGCCTTTACATGCAGAACATGACCTTGAAAGGTGAAAGGTCATTAGCACCAGCATTAGCAAGTGGGGCCTTAAACTGACAGTGTTAATCTGAGGGCCGCAGTGGCCCCTCACAGATTGCAACTGGATACTTGACCCTGCTCACCCTGGATCTTTTTCCCAAGACCTTTAACTGCAGATATTTTCCCCTCAGGAGTTGGTGGAACCCAAGACCAAAACTCAAAGAGTGAATATTGGACCAAGATTTGTCGAGTTGCCAGAAACACAATGTGGATGTGTAAATAAGCAGCTGCCTGCTAACAGGTTCTCCATGTCAATGTAAAAGATGATGTGGCTAAATAACCAAGGTTACCAGCTAGCTTGCCACAACTCTACTGTTAAAGGATTACTTCACCAAAAAATGACCACTCACCCCAGTGCTTATGGAAAGTTGGATGAAGGTTATAGTCCATTTCTGGACCTTCACAGCATTGCAGCATTCTCCAAAACAACTGAAGTAGATGGGGACTTATTCTAAAACAGAACCAAAAACCCATTAAATGGCTCCCTACAGCTCATCTAGTGTAATCAAAGTCTGAGGAAGCCTGGAGCACCCAAATTGATTTGAAAAGATATTATTTACACCTCATGCACCTACTATAGATGGATTGCGCGCTAATGCTTTAAGCTATGCAGCTTCACTGAGGATTTTGCAAGTTAACCATGCTCCCAGGACACCTCTGTCTCACTGGACCGGTGGGACACTGAATGTGCTGTCACTGGCCTTTGCTTTGGGCACTGCCATTTTTAGAGCAAATGAGTCTCTTTGACCTCTGCTGGCGTGAGGTCGAGGTAACAATTTGACATCCCTTAAGACTGAAGGTGGTCTCCATGAAAGTACTTGTGTAACTTGTTTAGATTATTTTAAACCCAGAACTTATATTCTATTATTATCTATCTACTTGAGGCAAAGTGTATTCCAATATCAAATACTCAGCTTCCCCCTGGACCTGCGCCATCGCCCAGCATGTGGCCACTTATGTGTCGAGTGCGCTTACATATTAATATGTGCTGAATGGAAGTGTAGACGCAGTCCGCCTGGGTCTTTCATTTCACTCCAGCTAAGCCATTCAGCGAGCCTGCTGTAAACTCAACGTGGCTGGCTGTATGTAATAAATACCATAACCCCAACGTATTTATAGACATGTGTACGAGTGAGACTGTGTGTGCAGGATACCTTGACATGTTCCCGGCCATAGATCGCGTTACTGCTCCAACCGACACCTGCTTCTTTCAACCAGGCCAGCCGAATAAGCAAAAGCCTCACATTCACGCTCAGACACATGGAGGCGGCCATGTTGGTTTTAGGCCCTCATGTTAAGGTGTTAAGCATCTCTTTATTCAGGCACCTGCTTTGAATTGATCATTTTTCTACAGATTTGGGACAGGGTACTCATGGGGATTATTGACTCTACTTTTCAGTTCAATAGTAGCAGTAGTAATGACCTTGTAAAGGTCACACAGGCAAAGTCACATAGAGGTGAAGCGTGAGAAACGGGCTATAAGTATGTGTGAGATAATAAAGCATCAAGTCGTATTTTTCTCTTTAAACTTCGGTGACGTGTTCATTATTTATGTGTTGCAGAAATGTTAATATTAAGTCATTTTTGTTTGTAATTCAATCTTTATTGCTTTCATTAAAAAATTGTGGCACAGTTTGAATATTTAAGACAAGTCAGCTTGTTTTATGTATTGTTTCATGATACAGGCATTTTTCCCCACAAAACTCTTCAATTACTTTTGGACTTGTGTGCGGGGCCAGGAAAATCGATGTGTGCACACAAACACACACAGAATATAGATCTGCCCTCACATACAGTACATTATGTGCCTTATTGAGCTGTTCTTTCTTGTTAATATTTGTCATGTTCAGTATGTTACAAACCCATGTTGCTCACCTGTTGGTTTGTGCTATATGTGTGGACTTTGAGACGTCAGGCTCTTTCACAAGAGTTGGACGCAAGCACTTTGCCCTACAAACACACACACACACATATACACACACACAAACTGCCTCTCTGTTACTGATTGCCTGCAGTGGTATGTGCAGACATGCATGTACATTCTTGCTAGTGGAAACTGTGCTGGTTTTCATTATGGAATTCGGTGACTAGGCAGAAGTCAGTAATCTGAGTTCTGTGCTGTAGCTGTGTCGCCACCAGTGCCGAATTTGCATTACATTTAGGGGTGTATTCCCATTACCCTTGCGTCACAGAGCTCTGTTTCATTAAAAAAAAAAAGAAAAATCTGTCCTCTGGTCTTTAAAAAACTCAAGGGTTTTCTGGAGGCTTTTCCTGAAGACTCTTAAATCAAAACAGATCTGAACCTGATTTTTAAAATTGTGCCACTGTTTCCTAATCCAAACAAAGATGGTCGACAGAAGTGACACGTGCTGAATTTGTGCAATGAGAAACACAACCCGGACTCCCCAAAATTGGGAGACTGTATGAAACTTAAATATAAACAGAATACAAATGTGTGCAAATGTTTTTTGACCTTTATTCAATTGAATACAGTTTATAGACGCTCAATATTGAAACTGATGAACTTAATTGTTTTTTTGTAAATGTACGCTTATACATTTTAAGACTCTGACACAAAGGTAGAACCTGTGTCCCAACTTTTTGGAATCAGGGCTGTAAAATTGGCAGTTATGTCTATTGTTGTTGCATTTTATGCTAGTATATTTATATTTACTTACAGTATTTTATGTTTTTTTCTTAGAATTTTTGTGCCATATTAGAAAGGAGATGGATTGATTCATATTGCTGGATTGGGAAATACCAAAGAACAAACCAGAAAAGCTCATCTGAATTGAATATAATGGTAAAAGCTCATGAGTAGAGTATCAAACTGGGGTTAGGTAGACCCAATCAAACTTACTGCATCCATAGGTAGTGGCTTTCTGTTGACTAATGTTTGGCCTCTACATCATGTCTTACCATTGTACCTGCTCAGTGATCTATTATGCATGTTGATCCCAGAGGACAGACCACGGCTAGCCCAGTCTAAATAATTCAGCATTCATTTCCTGATTGTGTCGACGGGCGGACTTCGTCACTCTTGGACCAAGTGGTGATCAGTCTGAGCGGGACGTGCTGACATCGCTGCATCAGGAAGCAGCTACAGCAGGGGCATGAATGGCACGAAGCCGGCTTACATGTATTCCCTGAAAGAGTTTACATCTGAATATTACAAGCTTTGTTTCATATAATTTGATAATTAAGTCTGTATTGGCCAAAATGTTCAGGCGTAAAATTGTCACCATGACGACCTAGCTTTGCTCCATGACCCTGCAACATGACCTCACTCAGTCGTGCTTTCTCTCAGGAGATTGCGTGATGGCTGTGGTTTTTCTGATGATGTCATAGGATCCCTTTGCCTCCTCCTCTTGCATGGATGCAAGAGGAGGTGCATGTGACCGCCCTGCTCTGATGCTTCGCAAATCCCCCCCGTGTGCACTGTATACATGTATACAATCACATCAGGATAATCTGCAGCATAGTCCATTGGTGAATGTCACTGATGCTGCATTTAAAATTGAGGACAAATTTAACAGAGGATGGAATGGAAGAACCATGCCTTTTATTTTGAAAAATAAGAATTTGAGGAGAGACCACATTTGCAGCACATCTTCTGTTTTTCTTCAAAACGTGATAGTACTGAAACAGGGGGCTTCTATTTCCAATGTTGCACAAAAAAGCCTCAACTGGCTTAGGCGACGGTTGAATATCAGTTTTCTTTGGACTACTCCAGCGTAGCAACCACTTTGCCACTATGATTCCTCCATCCACCTCAGTCCAGTCAGCTCCTCTTGTGTGTGCGTGCAGTGGCGGACCAATGATACCGTGGCAGGATTATCTGATGACACGCCCTCGAGTCGGACTCTCTGCCGCACTGATGTTGGGTCATCAGTGCAGTGCGTCAAACGCAAGCGCTTCATTGACTCCATCCAGGCATGCGCACGCATGCACGCACACGCGCCACCACGGCACCAGAAATGCATGCCTGCAGTGACATAAACTCGATGGCTCGCATTGCCTCACACACTCCTTCTGGCAAAGTAAAGCGCTGAGTGATAATCTGCAGCAGCCAGCTGTGTGTTACATCACCAACAGGCACACGGCCACAATATAAAGAGATAAAGCAGCAGAAAGGGCACTGAGCTAGTATATCAAAATGGTTGAGGAGGCTGTAATGTGATGGTTTTGCTCTCTATGCTTTTTAGATTTGCAGAATAGACCATGGAGGGTGTTTAGTTGATCACCCAGCTGACAATGAAATTGACTGTTTAGCGAGTTGACAGTTATTTTATGATGCCGTCTCCTGGCTCCAGTGTCATACAGAGCATAAAGACTTGAGTGGTATCAAAGTTCTCCACCAACTCTTGGCAAGAACATGAATAACCGTTTCCCACACAATGTTGGACTATTCCTTTAAAGTTGTAGTCCTTGAAGAGGGAACTTGAAAGGAAAGAGGAACTGTGTTGTGGGTAATGTTGGCGGCAGGTTCTGACAAGGAAGAAGAATGTGAGGAATGAAACGCACAACATTCCCGGTTTTCCTTTTTAAAAAGTGACCATTGTGAGTCCAATGTTGAGTGTGATGGTATCACTTAAGGGAAACTCCACCAATTTTACACATTAATGTGTGTTTACAGGTCTTAGGGAGTTGTATTGGTGAGGTGACCCTTTTAAGGAGTACATCAATGATTTACTATTGCACTTTCATAAAGTTGGGGGACTCATAAGACCTAAAAAGGATTAGTTGGTAAGTTGCATTGTGGATAATGTAGGTGGTAGGTTCTGAAAAGGAAGAAGAATGTGTATAATGGAAAAAAGGTGACATCTGTTGGGTTAGCGTTAGCAGAAACATCTCGATACGACTCGACTAGAATCAGCAGATATGTAGTCTAAATGTTGCACAAGACTGACGGACTCCACCAGTACATGCAGCACTACAGAGTTAATTGTTTACTTAGATATATTTTAATTATTGTGCATAAATGGCTAATGTTAATACCTTGTTAATACCAAAAGGAGCTTATCACAAGTGTTATTCTTTAAATTGGAATTACTAGATATTGGATCAGTAGCAAAAGCACAGTGAAACAGTGAGGCAGGAATTTAGGGATTGATGTGTAGGAGATGAGGATTTTAAACCATTGCTCTTCAATGTGTTGGGTGATTGGAGGACAGCAGAACAGAGGGATGTTCAGACCTCGATGAAGCGATGGGAGGAGCCAAAGGATGGGTTCACATTCATGTATCATAAAACCCCTCCTCCTCCTCCTCCTCCTCCTCCTCCCGTACGCTCACCATCTTACCCCCGTGTCCTGTCATCTCTTCTGCACGATCACGCAACCTCCCTGCCTCCCTCTCCGGTGTCCTATCAAACAGATGGGTTCGTCCGCATGGCTTTTTCTCTCCTCCCTCTACCCCCTCTTTCCCTCCCCCTCCCCTCCCTCTCGCTCTATCACCCTAATGCTTTATGGCAGTGTTGCCTGCTGTGTTTGCTCCTGCACGGGAGCCTGAAATAATCTGTTAGGCGGTATTCTCTCTCTCTCTCACACGTCCATCCTCTTTTTGTCTCATCCTTCACTCATTCATTCTTGTTTATTTTTTTTTTCCTGTCTTTGTCAGCCATTGCATTTCATAGGTAAAGTACAGTCATTTGGGTAAAATGTCATTGGATATCAATTAATTTTGGTGCTAAAAGTGATTTTGTAAATGAGTTGAGCTTGCATGGGGGGGGGGGGACTTGGCACCCTGCAGCATTAGTCACTTTCCATGTCTCATTCCAAGTGGTCTCCAAACATCCCCTCTTTTATTCATCCTATCTATCCACACCCAATGAAGGGACAGGAGTGAGACTGCACTTTTGTCACTGTGACTCGCAGGATGTCGTTTCTGCTCTGTTAGCACAAGAAACAAGCATCTGTTTTGTCAACAGAATCAGTTGGACTGGGACTTGTGTTGAGTCCAAGTCACTTGGCCTCTGTGTGAGAAGGTGACATTCAAATACAGCAGCTGTTTGTGAAACGACATGCCAGGGTATTAAAACTGTGTGTTATCTCGATTGTGGTCTAATCGTCGTTATTCTTTCCTCCAGTGTGGCAGAGAAAGGAGCCGAGGGCTGCAAAGATCTGATGGAGGCCTTTGCTGCTTGTGTGAAGAGTGCAGCTGAGGGCACGTCATGAGGAGCCGCCCTCCAACCTCAAATGTAAGAATGTTAACTTTGCTGATTCCTTGACAGTAGTAGAAAGCAGTTTCAAAAACTGTTTTAAGAAAAGCCAGTGGTTTGTCCATCAGGGCTACAGTTCCTTCTTTGTCCGATGCTTTAAGCTCTACAAATGAAACTCCAGTCACCTCAGTTGTGTTGGAGTGGAGGTAAACCAAAACCATAACACTAAAACTGACTGTTTGGCTGCTCCATTGCAGTTACATGAAATTTTCTTTTTAATGAACCCTTTATTGCTCAATTATTTAAAAAAATAAATAAATAAATAACCAAAGGCTAGCCCAAAGGCTACCTTTAATGGATGGTAAATAGTTCATGATAAAAAAATGACCATTTAAAGAGCTGTAGGGCAACATTTGAGTGGATGAACTCTCTTAAAGGGTACTTCCACCAATTTGACACATGAAGTGTGTTTACAGGTCACGGGAGAGTACTACTGCAACAACAAAAAAGTAGTATAAAGCGCGTTGTGGCTTCAGAGGAAGCTGTATGTCATCTGATAAATTGCCTCCAGAGATGTCACTCAGTGGCTCACTTGCATTGTGGGTAATGTAGGCACCAGGTTTTGAGAGCAGTCCACTGGTAGAGAAATTATATTTAAAAAAAATGTTGACCTTTTCTGCTGCCAGATTTGTTGACAATTCCGCCAGTGAGGCCTAATTGATTTACATATTGATATATGATCACAACGCTGGCAGAATTCAGAATAATATGATAATGAGAATGCTCATTGGTAAAGGTGTAAATGCAAAGACCTGTTCATGTGATCTCATTATTGACTTTATTGCTATTTTTCAGCATTGATTAATCTAACGACTATTGTATCGATGATTGATTCATCAGCAAATCTCTTGGTCTACAAAACGTCCTTTTCGAAAATATAACCAGGCAGAACTTTGCAAAGCCCACGGTGGCATAGTCAGATTTCTTGTTTCATTTAGCACTTAATCTGTAGCACTTAATCATTATTTTGCAAAAAAAAAAATTATCAATCAATTTTGAAAAGGAGTATGATTAAGTTCTCAAGAGTTGCTAATCATTTCATCACCTTGGTTTCAGTCGTAATCCAGATTATGAACCACATACAGATCACATGTTAATGTATGTTGTAAATGCCTTTAGCAATCTCATCTCTCTCTCTCCTCTCTTCCAGGTCCACTGCACTGAGTCCTCCGAGTTCCCAGCATTCCCTTCTGCACAACAGCACTGGACTTGAATGATGACATTTTGATGATAATGATGATGATGATGATGATGGCAGCGTGACAAAACCTTGTGTTGATTCGGGCTGAGTTTGGGATCTGGCGGCAGTAACCACAGTTCCTCCCCCTGTCCTCCCCCCTGTCCTCCCCCCTGTTTTAGGTTTATCTGGTGTCCCTCAGTCTTACCACCATTCCCCTTCTCCCTCTATGGCTGACATACAGCGCATCGACTTGTAGACAATTCCAGAGAGCTGATGGGCTGTGATGTAAATTGTCGACTTAAGATGAATACTTATAAATGGAAATAAAAATACTTGGTATAAAACAAATTGATGGTGTGTTTCATCATTTGTTCTATTTTCTTGCAATGTGTGAAACTATTGCAGATTTATACATAGATCTTATGTGCTTCAATCATTGCATACAAGTAGAACTTCTATAGAGTTTTTCAATTTTATACATAAAGTATTATACATAAAAGTAAAGCGTTTCAAATTGTTTATTCTGTCTTGTGTAATAGATCACACATCTAGTTATTTAATTTGTACGTATGAACTGAAAATGATAGAAAAACTTTGCATCAATTTTGACCCTTCACACTGAATTTAAGGGCTGGGCTCTCAAGCGATCTCATGGGGAAGCAGACATAAACAAAATGGACATTGGCATGGTGCAGCGACTTTCTGTAGCGACGTGTTGCAGTGAGAAAAAACAAAAGGCATTACTATTCTTCGACGAGAACTGGAGGTGAGATTTTAAGGCTCTCTCAACAGTAGCATGCTAGCTAACATTAGCCTCGAGGGCAAGAATGTGTACTGCTGCACTGTCAGCCGCTCCACGACGCTTTTCTCGGTGTTTGGTGTGGTCAAGCTCAGAAAGTACAGATGTAATCGTCCAGATTTAAGCTTAAAACACCAGGGTTTTAAAAGCTTTGTACATCAATTCCTATAATTTGTATAGTAAATATTTTGGGTCACTGAGGCGCCCGAACACTGACTTACTCTCTTAATTATATATTTTTCCTATTCTCCACTTGATACAGTATTAAACCATAGTGGGACACATCTAATCAAGCTGCTGAAATGTCACTGAAATAATTGACTCAATGGTGGTACCATTGGAGAGTCTAAAGTAAATTATTCTATTGGATAACGCGTTCTAACACATCTCTACTTAACCTTTTGCACATACAGAAGGGCTTTTCACAATGTAAATCATTCAATTGTAAATTGAGGAAAGAAAGGTAATTCCACAGTGTCGACTGCACAGAAACACTGCTGAAAGGTCTTCAGCTGAACACTGCCTACAGAAGCCAAGCAAGAGGCGAGGCTCTGACCTCGGGCGCACAAACTTACAGACAGACATCAATACTGTCAGCTGTCTGTTCGGCTGTCCTAATCCAGCCCCATGGGGTGAATTCGAACTCCTTTTGGCATCACACACCCACACATTTCCCAGATTAGCTCGCTGTCGGAGCCTCGCTGTCAGGGGTGTAGATTTAAAGACATGTTTTGTAATACTTGTGCACCTGTAGAGGTGTGTAGGAGAACACCGCGGGTCAACGCAATCAGAACGAAAGACTCCCACGCACTCTCCTCTTCGCTCGCAGTCAGAGATATATATAATAATGTTTCAGCGCACAGACCTTCATCAGGTTTATTAGTTCTAATGTTTACAATACTGAAAAATATAAAGCAGTGGGCAAAATTCTTAATGTATCAAAAAAGTAAACACTGACGTTTTTCTCTCCAAATCAAAAGCTGCAATGGTTTTAGGTTTGATTTCTCTTATCTAATTAAATGAATCAAGGAGTACGGCCTAGACCTGCTCAATTTGGACGGTGTCATGAGGTGATGTTTGTTGTGAATTGGCGCTATACAAATAAAGATTGATTGATTGATTGCATATCCAATAGTGAACAGAGAGGGCGCCCCACCACTTCTTTTACTATCAAATTGAACAGTTTATAATAACATGCGTTGCACACGATGTGACCAGCATGGTGTCCCCTGAACAGTCCAGGTGTGCACATGTGATGCAACCCTGTGCATGTGTGTACACAGCAGACAGTATGTAACCTTTGTAAACAGGTGTGCTCAGTTTTCCAGGAATGTTCCCCTGGTATCAACATGTGAAAGGAACAAAGCGACAAACCCGACATCCGC
Source organism: Lagodon rhomboides (assembly GCA_039737535.1). NCBI lineage: Eukaryota > Metazoa > Chordata > Actinopteri > Spariformes > Sparidae > Lagodon > Lagodon rhomboides. Next base: position 22,936,185 of record CM077802.1, read on the forward strand.
ACACACACACACACACACACACTTTGACTCAGAACAATGAAATTCCAAGAAACCGTAATCTTTAGTCTTGTCTTTATGAGGACTCCTGTTGAAACGGTAACATCAATAATTGATTAGCACACACAAACACACAGACACTTTATACTACTACTACATTACACATGGCGGCACGTGGTGCAGTTACATGAACAGTGACAAACTGCACTGCTCTGCACTTGACATCAGATATGCCATGTCCAGCCACTTCAGAGGGCCGTCAGGCTGAATGCCTGAGGGAGATTCCACTGAGGAGGGAGGAGACACAGCATTTCTGCCTGACTCTGCACTGAAGCGCCTAAAGAGCAAAGGGTAAGGGGAGGGACAGCAGTGTGTGTTTAGCTTTGTGTGTGTGTGTGTGTAAAAGGCAGGAGCGGGGCCAAAGTTGTTGCACAAATAAATTTGAATGAATGAAAACCACAATGTATGGAACATTAAGTGACCCAATTCTTATTCATAAACAAAACTTAAAACAATATGATATTATGAGGCAGGATTCTTATATCAAATGTACAATATGTAAGAATTTTAGTTGCAGCATTTGAAAAAAATTACTTATATCAGGGCTGCCAAGTTCCACCAGAAGTTTGGAGTGAGACTTTGGAGGAAGGCCAAAAAAAATGGGGCTGTGTGAAGCCAGATTTAGAGTGATATCTCATTTTATATTAACATTTTGATTAGACTGATGTGATGTCATTATTTGGTCTTAACCATCACTCACGCTCCCTGCCCATCAGTAGAGATGAAAATAATTGAAAAATCTGATAAAGCAAGAAAAAATCTGACAAATTATCACTGCCCAGAATGAAAGCAGGTCTTTCTGCTTCTTCCCTGACAGATTAAAACGAATAAAGTGTAGTGTGTATAACCCACACAGAGTCAAAAACTAGCTACTGTCCTGTGAATCCCCAAAGCTCATAGTATCAATGAGCTCACAAGCAAATGAGTGATTTCTGTTTTTAAATCCAATCTGACGCTTAAAATGAAAAATAACTAACCTTTTACTTTAGCTATTTTAATTGTGTTTGGAAATGTACTGGTTTGGAATGACAAACTGCAGATGTATGTTAGTGGCTTTGAAATCCCATAATCCCAATAACCGTTTTCACTCCTGTCATGTCTATTCCATTAAAGTCAAACATCTTTTTACATTTATTAACAATATCTATAATGTATTTCTCTTCAGCTGCTGTAAGAAACATAGATCTGGGAATCCTTTCCATGGATTTATCAAATCCCCTTGATGGGTTAAAAGACAGCCATCAGGTCAGATACTGAGAAGTGGGATCAATCTAGGAAGCAACCAACCTGTGGTGTGGCTGACCTTGGCCTCTGACTCTTTATCCTCTTGTTAATCCTTCTCCCTTAGATTTTAGTATATTTTTAAATTATAAATAAAGTGAGCTTTTAAACTTTCATTGTGGTGTAGTCTTTTGCCTGTTTCTTAGACTGGTAGGTCAAATCTAGAACCTGTTATACTGGCCTTTCTGTTTCTGGCTGAAAACCTCTTCCCTGTCGACTGACTATCAGATGGTAGGTCCCCTGCCTCGGGCAAATGTCCACAACCAAGTGGAGACTTTATGCAGAATGTCAAGTGACATAATTCTGTATTTTGTCTGCAGATGAAGTGCATGGTTGAGGTTCTGGGTCAGCTGGAGGACCACCTGCTCCGTGCTGGCGAACACACCCAGTACTTTTTCAGTGAGGATGAAACTGCTGATGGTCCAACATGAAGGCTGATGGTAGAATATCCATGGTCTTTTGTGTTGGAGTTGATTTAATCATTTCATTTGAACTCTTTAGATATTCTCATACATATATTGTTCAGTCAGACGGCAGAAGTATACACAGTGGCCAACATGGAGACAGAAGAGCAGAACAGCTTCATCAAGCTGTCCAGCTCGCTGGATGACCTGGTTAATGTAAGTTTACTGTCTTTTAAGTAAAGCCTCAATAAGAACTACTTAATTATCTGTCTCTGGGAGGTATGGGCTGGATCAACTGAAGCAAATCTCTTTATGAACGCAGACCTATCCAGATCTCTCCCATGAAGCTCTGCAGCACCCACTCAACACCAGGTCTATTCACGGAAATGGAGTCAGTGACGATGGTCCCATGACAGGGTCTTCTGATGAAGTTTACAGTCACTTGCTCCTATGACAAAGATCCAGCTGGCTTGTCCTCTGATGGAGAACTACCACTCTCCCTGCCATGACAAAGATCCAGCTGCTGAAGCCAAAGACTTGCACCAAATAGATGCACCAGCCTCTAGGTCATCTGATGGAGGATTCCGCTATCTGACCTATAACGAAGATCTAGGTATCTGGTCATTTAATGGAGGGCCACCTCAGACCAAAAGACCTCACTGCTGCAGCCTCAGCCTTTTCTGGTAATACTAACAAGCTGATGAGGAGGATTTGTAAATTCTTCAGTTCTTTGTTGCTGCTGTCGTACCAGTGTGAAGGACTGATAACATTTCATTTCTCATTATATTCTGATTTTTGTGTGATTACGCTTACTTTGTGAAATGTAATACATACAATTGATTGCTTGATTGAAGTGGGGTACACTCATTACATAAAACAACCCTTTTCAGGTTCTTAAGTGTTTAAAAGAAACTTTAAGGGTTTAAGAAACTTTAACTTTAAGAAACACTATAGAAGCCTAATTTGATTCTGTATCACACTTTTGCTTAATAATTCAAGTGATCAGTGACAATAAGATATTGAGATAAACAAATTGTATTTGTATGCTTTTGAAAAGGGTTCTTTTTGAATTACATAAAATCATTTGGCTTAACATTATGTATATTTGCTTCAGAAATGTTAGCCAGCATCTTGTATTTTCTTTATTCTTCAGGATTCTCATTCTTATGTAGCGATCATGTTTTTAAAAAAAAATTCTGCATGTTTCTTACCACAGTTTTCTTGACTTGGACTAACATGTAGCTTTTTGGGCAGTCTATGAAAACGGATTGTTTTAAAATTATGACGGTAATGAATCTGTAGCCGGAGTGGGACAGCCCTGATGCTCAGGGTGTGAACTGACTGAAGGATTTAGTTTAACTGGTCACTGGTCATCAGTTGACAATTTGTTTTGATCCCACAACTCGAACCTCGATGTACAAATAAAAATGGCAAAAAAAGTGATACAATCTAACACAAAAATACATCCTTTCTTATGTTACACCTGCAGTACAGAAGACAGCAGCTTATTAAACAAAGAGAAGAAAAGCGTCACATTATTAAGGGTTTAGTTGCATCATTTATACTGCACATACTAAACAAACCTTTACAATCATTCTGAACTTCAACAACTACAACAGTGTTCGGTGGCTGAAAAATGCTATTATATAGTGAAAAGAACTCATAGCTCATGTGATAGCCTAACAGCACCATCCAGTGGATGGAAATTGATTTACATAAGCAGTTACCACAACTTCATTTGAGAGAGATTTTAGCATGTTGCAAACAGAGCGTTTGAGAGTTCACCTTCGAGGAATGTGAATCATCGATATATCTTTTGGAGGTTTTGAATCGGGCGTCTCACTGGACAAGAATATACAGACTATGTATTGTATATGAGGAAAACCATCTACCACAAAGGGATAAACTCACAGATTCGGATTCACATACCAATACTCACCCATGGCACTGTTAGATAATCTGAACTACATCGACCTGACTGCATCAAGAGATTAAGATTAAAAGGGATTAAGATTTGGGAGTCAACGTTATACAGATATCACAATGTGAACTTTAATCACAGCACACCCTGATGCAGCAAATGGCGGTTTTGCAAGTGCATGTCATGGTCTGTCCCGGGGGTCAGTGTGTACGGTGGCTGTTCGTCTGCTGAATGTCATTTAATTTATTTTTTTCACATTTATTGAAAGAGCTAAGCACATGAACAGTAGGAACTACAACCAGATCAAGTGTTGTTCCATTGGGTGTTGTTAGATGTAGCTCAGGCAAATCCCTGGCTCCCCTGGCTGCATGTCGAAGTGTCCTTGAGCAAGATCCTGAACCCCAAATTGCTCCTGATGAGCAGGTTGGCACCTTGCATGGCAGCCTCTGCCATCAGTATGAGAATGGGTGACTGTGTTGTAAAGCATTTTGAGCGGTTAGAAGACTGGAAAAGTGCTACAGAAATGCAAGTCCATTTACCATTCCATTTGCACAAATATATAGTGTTTCACTCAGCTTAAAACAGCCACTTTATTGCTTGCTCTGTTGCTTTCAACCTTACCACTTTGTCTTGAATATAATCAACAGCCAGCCTTACTTGCTCTGGTAAGACCTGTGACCTATGGTTGCTAATGTTAGCAAACTTTAAATAGACACTGCCATAAAGTTCACAGGCTTTGACTCTTCTCTGCTTGCTATACTGTTAGACCATTTTTGTCCCAATCGTTATGACTTTTGACCTCATGGCACCACCAGCAAAGGTTACATAGTCTCACTTTATTAATGTCATTGGCTCAGTTGCCATGGAGCTGCTGAGGATCGAACACTTGAAAAGTTGACTCTTTAAGACAGCGTTTAAATTGAAATGTTTGTCAGACTGTATATAATTACACAAAAAATTTGGAGAAATACAAACAGCAAATGCAATTACATTAAAAGCTAATGGGTGTAAGGAATCCTGACTTAAGAAGTCCACTATTTTTTACAGTATTGTGAGAAATACTGACATTTCGCCGGCAGAACTTACTATATATCAAACATTCGATTTAATACACCCTTTTCCCTTATAAATTTGCATTGTGACATCGTTGCACAATTATCAAAGATGATGAATTCGGTCGTGTTTAAATTCAGAGATATAGTTTGTTAAAATCAACTCTTTCTTAGTTTCAATCCTTTGGCTGTAGCATGCAATACTTGATTGATGTCTACAAATAAGATAAATGTTACTGTTCAGAAACCTACATCAATTATGTACACTCTTAGAAATCAGGGTTCCAAAACAGTTCTTCTACAAGGGCTGAGGTTCTACTGGAACCATTTGCTTCTGAAAAACCCTTTCCCGAAGAAACACTTTTTCAAGGGTTCTTGGTAACACTAACGGTTCCAGTAAGAACTATATTGATCCAGAGAACCCTTTTTTGGAGAAAGAGTTCTTCAGGGATTGTTGAAAGCATGGGTATAAGATCCTGTGTGGGTTCTTTGTAGAACCTCTCATGGGGGGTTCTGGGTGGAACCTTACACACACAGTTCTAGGTATAACCCCTTATGTTGGGTTCTAGGTAGAACCCTCCAAAAGGGTTCCAGGTGGAACCTTTATAAAAGGTTCTACAGTACCTGGAGCCAAAAAGGGTTCTCCTATGAGGACAAGCCGAAGAACCTTATAGTTCTACTTTGAACTTTTATTTCTAAGAGTGTACAAAATAAACAATAATGGTCCTGACACTATGCCTTGAGGAACCCCTCTAATGCTATATCATTGTACTTTTGGCAGTCATGTACAGTAGATTAACAATCTTTTTTAATACCAAGAAAAGGCCCCACTGAAAATGACATGGACGGGAAGGCTCGCTGCTCAGAATACTGGAAAGCTTTGGGAAAAAAAATTCCAGAATCTTTGAGTGTGCAAATCCTTTTCGTTTCCCAGTTTAACCGCTGGACACGAAAAGTCTCCCGCTTCACTGTGAAGTCAATTCACTGGAGGCCTGACGTCTCGGACCAGGGTTGGCTTCGAAACTATTTGCGATGTCGCAAATCGTGCCCCTTTAAATCAGATTTCACATTTACACTCCTAGTATCAAACTCTGTAAGTACACAAGTCTACATGGTGATGCCTCAACTGTAGGAACAACAAGAAGAAGAAACACAATTCTGCCTCAAGGGGGACCTAACATTCATCAATCGATATATTAAGTGTGAACCAATCGCATCAAGTCATACTAATTTGATTAATTTGAATGGTGACAAGAATTGATGATCATATAAATTCATGCATTAAACGACAGAGAGTCATCCATTAGGCCTTGTTAAACACTATATGAATAGGTACCTTTGCCACAAAGTGTTGCTGATATCTCTACAACATTCGTATTCATTTTCTGTCCTGGTTTATATTAACTGAATGTTCTTCTGTGATACTGACTTGGACCATGTTCCTGCTATCCTGATATCCTTCTCGCTCTCGCAGCCAATCACATAATGAGGAACTTTGCCGTAGTAAAACAGGGTGGGGGCGAGAGAGAGAGACACTCAGGGAGAGGAGGGGTGCGGAGGGAGAACAGGGACCCGGATGCTGATGCTGACCGATGAAGAGAAGGAAGCTAGAGAGGAGCAGCAGGAGGAGGAGGAGGCGGAGGAGGAGGAGGAGTGTGAGAGGTGGGGAGAAAAAGAGAAAGGGAAACGGGGATATTACGAGTGGCGGAGACCATCCCGTCAGTGATGGACACTACTGTGGATGTGGGAAACTTCTGAGAACGCGAAAGATTGTCTCGCCAGGGCGATTTTTTTGTTTTTTTCTCAGACATATATCTTTATTTTAATCGTCGGTTTCGGGAGGCAACAGCTTGGACGCCTGCTGAGGGGAGGAGATGCGGTGATATCATGAGCATAGCCGGTCAGGGAGAGAGAAAGAGAGACGGAGAGAAAGAGGGAGGGAGGGAGAGGGGAGGAGAGGCGGGGAGTCGGCTACCACCAGTCCAGCTGAGGATGCTTGTTGTTTCTAGAAACAGGATTAATCGCCGGGCCGCGCGCTGATCCTCCTCCGGCACACCGAGCGCACCTCTCTCCGCGCAGCTGTCCCGACCCCGAGTGCGCGTATCGCCTGTCTCGCCCGGTCCGCCCCGAAGCTGTTTGCCTTTTTTTTTTTTTTTTTTTTTTTTTTTGATGCTCTCCCCCCTCTTCCTCTATTTCCTGATGCAGGGCCGGGGAGGGGTGAGCCAAAGTGTGCACCGGATATTGGAAAACCCATTCTTCTTGCTGATGCTGTTGTGATAATAGATTATTATCTGGACAACGCCGCATCTGCACGGGGGGAAAAAAAAAGGCAAGATCCTGACCGAAACTAGGCCCGAGGAGGAAAATCGGGAATGTGCGAGCTTGGGAGGATTGTGGAAACATTTTTGGACGGTAGCAGCAGCGGCAGCAGCAAGGAGGGGGGTCCCTGATATCGATCAGAGAATGGATTCAATCAGGGCATTCTGACTTGGGATATTTGAGACTTTTGCTCTTTACAGAAATCAATCTGTGGCAAATGTAGCCTTCCTGTCCGGGTCTGAATGAGATCTTTTTTTTTCTTCTTTCTTTTTTCTGCTTCACTTTTGGCCAGCCGCATAAGCTATACATACGGGATCAATCAGCTTTAAACTACTGTTATTTATAGCAGGAGGACCATCACGGGCACCGGTCAAAACCTCACGCGTCCTCCCGTCTTTCTCAGCTTTTCTACCTTTCCCTGTGAATGATGCTGCTTTCCGCGCTGTAGTAAAAAAAAGAAGAGAGAAAAAAAAAAGAATTAAAAAAAAAAAAAAAACCCGACACAACCCGAGAGTTTATTCTAGGCCTTACAGAGTGGAGACTGGGCCGGTTCTCACTCCGAGCACGGACCTGACCGCATGACAAACAAGTGCATGGGAGTAGCCTGCAGGGCCCGGCTTTAGATCACGACCAGTCCTCCGTTATACCTCTCCTCTCCTCTCCTCTCCTCTCCTCTCCTCTCCTCTCCGCCGCCTGTGATGTGCGTTAAGGCGTTACGCACGGAGAAGGGGCGAGCGCTATCTTGATCTGCCTTACATCAGGAAGAGACATTTCATCTCGGGAAAAGGATGAGCAGCAAGGAGCTGACGGTGGGCCAGTCCAGTCAGTATGTGGGGCCTTACCGGCTGGAGAAGACACTCGGGAAGGGACAGACAGGTAGGAGCCTCCTGAATGACAGGACGTCTGCCAGGTGCACCATCACAGTCCCAAATGATATCCATGGTTTAATCCTCACTCCTTCTATCAGTCGTCTTATCTCCCATGCTTTTATTCTGCTACAACCACATTAAAGCATCTTCTAAAAATACACCACAGGATGTACATTTCTTTAGTATTTGGAGAGGGAGGGAAGACGTCGCACAAGGCCTCTGAACACGTATTCCAGTCGTTCTTTTTTTTTGTGAGCTGAGTTTGGTCAGTGTTTGGGACAATGTCAGTCAAGCTTTTTGAATTATTTATGACATCGCCTCCTTCCTGTTTTCACACTGCATGATGATTTCTGATGCTCAAACATTTTCTCCCTCTCTCTCACTGTGTGTGTGTCTCCCAGGACTTGTGAAGCTGGGCGTCCACTGTATAACAGGGCAGAAGGTGGCCATAAAGATTGTCAACAGAGAGAAGCTCTCCGAATCGGTTCTAATGAAGGTACGGTACCTATGTTATCCGTCTGTCTGTCTTTAGAGCCATCTATGGGCTGCATCACATGAGCTGGTCTGCCTGTGCTATATAGTATCCTGGCAGTTTGTGAAATAGTCACAAAATATAATCTATAGGATTCACGTACATGGACGCCTACTTTCAGATGTTTTCCTGACTCTTGGCACAACTTTAACCCATGTCTGCACCACGCTTCTTTGACTGAATGAACCCTCCTAGGGTTGCAGAGAGATGGTCAGGTCGGACAGAAGAATCCAGGGTTCGCATCAATCCTGTGGCTAGGTTTAGGTCGGGCTGGGTAACACATGTCTCGAAATAAGGCTGTAACACAAGACACAATATGTTATTTCAAATTTTTTTTAAATCTCCTCGAAAGCACTTCATAAACGCTTGGACTTGGCGACAAAATCAAATCTATTTTTCATCAAACACCTTGATATCGATATTGCGACAATCTTGTGGGGATGACCTTTGGTACAAAATATGAACACAATGAGATTTTGGATTAATAATCATCAGTAGTGTGGATAAAATGACTAAGCGGGCTCCAGGTTAAGGCAACAAAAACACTTTGGTTGTGTTTAGGAAAATATATTGTCAGTTTGTGAAACAGTCACGAACATTTATTTACCAGAGCCGGCTGAAAACCCGCTGTTCGGCAGAGATGATCTGGTAATGTGAGGGGATCACAGATCCAGTCAAAAGCTGGGTGATTACATCTGTACTTTTCGAGCTGGGCCACGGCAACCAACGAGAGAGTCATCCCGGACCAGCTGACGGTGCTGCCAAGCAACTATAAACTATTGTAGCCCTTGAAGCTAATGTTAGTTAGCATACGACTGTCGACGGAAACGTAAAATCCTACCTCCTGATCTTGCTGAAGAATAAAAAAAACCTGCGGACTGGGTCTCCCCAATCATCCAGACGTCATCTAAACTTGCGCTTTTGTTTTGTTTTTCACTGCAACGCGTAACCACAGTAAGTCGGTGCGCCAAGCGAATCTCCATTTTGTTTACGTCTGCTTCCCCATGAGACCATGTGAGAGGGATCACATGAGGTGGTGCATTGCTCCCTCTGGTACAATTACCTTATTCGTAGCGTGTGTTGGGCCATTTATTTTAAAATCTTGTCGTGCGTGCATGTTTAAGATAAAAGCGAGGAAAAATCTGTGGGGTTTCTCATTGTGTGTGTGTGTGACACAACCTGATTTCAGAATTGGATGGGACCGCATCGTGAGCCCAGCTTGAGTCTGCAGAGCCATACTGCCGGTGCAGAAATTGTTGCGTGTTCACATTACGCCAACCTGCCAAGTGTGAAGTCGATCAGATGAATGGTTCTCGAGATATGCGGAGAACATACGGACAGAAAGACAGCCAGACATCCCGTGCTTTACAGTGAGCTTGGATGCAGACCAGTTTGTCATATACTGAAGCTATTGGATTTGTGTACGTAGACACCAGTGACACATTTTTAACTTTTAATTCTGATTGTCACAAAAATGGACAACTCATGCCCATGTACACATTGTCACTTTTCCATAAACTGCTGTGATGCTGGGTTTGACCTGACGCTAGCTGCACAGCTCAAATCATAAGCCCGCACTCTCCAACCTGCAGAAATAGCAACAGAAATGGAGTCTATATTTTCGTCAAGAAAAGCCCATCTGTGTGTTGTAACTTGGAGCTGCCGAGTGTGTGGGCACCGCTCCTGTATACCGAACAATAGAGATGATTTCATTCTGCTAATTAAGCCCTCTGATGAAAGCTACTGCAGCTGAAACACACTGGACTGAAATGAAATTGAAATAGGGTTTTTTTTATGTTGCCGTTTCTAATGTGGCTGATTACTTGCAGCCTTGAGCAGTTTTTAAAGCACAGCGGGGTGCGCGGGGAGTACTTTAACACGGAATGAAGTCTGGTGTGGTGTGTTGGTGTGACATGTTTTAGAACAAACAAGTATCTCTGGGTCTTACGCTGAAATACAGATTTTGAAGCTAGTCTATATAAAACCAGAGAGGCTTGTTCTACAAGATCAGGCGAACGTCACCAGATTACTTTCTTTAGCCGGATGACAAATACAAGACAAAAAGCCTCCATCCCTTCATCCTCTACAAATGCCACTGGTCCCTCTTCCTCCGGTTTAGACAGTATTGCTTTGGACAGCTGCCCATAGCCTTCTCCGTGTGCTAACGGTCAGTAACAGCATTACTGGGCTGGCTGTCTGCTAGCTTTAGCCGGGAAGGCCGGGCACACTTAAATACAAGGAACTGAAGTCGCTTTTTCACGGCGACACTCCAAACGTGGCTTTTCACTTTTAGCTTCCTGCTCGAGGGCTCCAACATGACTCAGAGGCAAAGACATAAGAAGTTTGTTTCTGGCAGTTGATGCCCATTTTGTGTCCTCTCGCGCGCACTTAATGTCCACATTATTAGGTTCGGTTCAATGCAATCCAAAACCACTGTGAGACAAAGTCTACTTTTATCATGCCGGTAGTGTGTTTATTAACACTGATGTCATAGTAAGTTGTGGTGTTGGATTGGACTGCATTATTATTCAGAAGTTTTTTGGATATTCAGCCCCCCTCATGTAGGAGGACACCTCAAAACTAGGGACACCTCTTAAATGCATATAATGTAGTCAACAATGTCAACAGAAACTGAACCTTAAAGACAGATTTTATTGAAGGGCTGATGTATGGACTGCATGAGATTCTACAGTTGTACCTTATAAAGTGGCCACTGAATGTTTTCATATCTCACTACAGATCTAAACTTTTACTATCAAATTAAATGTCTAATTAGTTGCTGGTAAACTAGCTACAAATGGATTGAACGTGGCCTTAAAAGGATAGTGAGAATGAGAACATAAATGTGCCATCCAATAATCAATCAATATTGTGCGTCATGTGTGAGACTGTTTACTAGGTCATATAGACAATCGCTGGTGCTGAAATGAGATCTGATGAACCTAGTTCATTCACTTTACAGGATAGATTTGGACGTTTTTCAAGTCCATCATAATACAACGTTGACATGCCTTTATGTAGTCACTGTGATGTTCCCTCCTCTACTAGGCATGGAGAGACCAAATCGTCACTGTGAAAGACGAGGGACAAAATCTATAGTCCACATTAGACTGATTAGACCTCCACTGCTGTAAAATGTTAGTTTAAAACATTAAAGAAATGAACTAACATGATCAACATGTCAATTCAAGTGTGAAATAAACAACAGTGTTGATGTTCTTTCAAAGACTTCTATGTGTTGTTTTGCAGAGATGTCTGAAGTTAGCATGCTAACCGGCTAGCCCCGGACCATCCTGTCTCATTATACCACTTTGTACCACAAGAGGCAATAGTCTGACAGCCCAAGTAGTTTCAGCTAGGAGATACATGCAAGTGGCAAGTACTACGAGCTACTTAGTCTTATAGGTCAACAGACTAAGCTCAGAAATACATATCTTCTTGTCCACGAAGTCATAGTCCTGATCAGAGCCACTGTAAATCGCCTCATACGTCTGTCTCGTAGGCTGTGTTCAGTCCCAGTCTGGTGTCCAGCCATGTTCGCAGGGAGGTGGCTTAGCCTGGTTGAGCTGAGCCCCATTACCCACAGCGACTCCACCCGTGATCCGAGATCATGCTCCCGGCAGACCCAGGCGCTGATGGCAGCTAGTCGCTACAGCCAAAGATAGCTACAGCGAGGAGTAGAGCTAGCTGCAGTTAGTAGCTCCATTCACACAGGCTTTTTCAAGGCAGGAAAACATTCGCCTCGGCATCTGTACACATTTTACAGAGATAACGGGGCGAAAGTTTCGTTCCGCCTCTGATCTGCCAGTGGAGGTAGTAACAGAGCCGCAAAAGAAGTGAACTGACCTCTGCGTACTTACACATGGAGAAGCCTCTGTCATGGTGTAGGTCCTACCGACTCTTCGTCACACTTCAGCCCAGAAAACAGTGTCCGTCCCCGGCAGAGAGAGCCAGGCAGCTCCCACAGTTGACTGGCGGTGATGATGTGATTAGATTTGGAGCAAATACAATTACACAAATACATGTCTTTGTCGCCTTCTGCTATTGTGTTGTAGAAAAGACATCACGACCCGGACAGCCCTCCCTACCGAGTCTTTAGTGAAAATCCCCCTGGAAAGGATCACAATGACAACACAATAGAACAGCATCCATACAATTACAAACAATTTGCTGAGACTTTAAATTCACAGATGGGCAACCACCCTTAAAAAACACACAACACAGATCTTAACGATATGATGTGTACCATCACACCTCTTTTGGTTACGCAACGCCGGCCGCTGCTTGGTTCAGTACAAACAAACAAAGGCGGCGTAAAGGCCAAGGACGTTATTTTAAATCTAGGCACAGCCTTTAAGGCGGAGCCCCATTCATTCCTATGAAAGTTGCTTAGTGCCGTTTTAAAGCCCAAAAAGCTTGACTTCTGGGATGTAAAAATACCAAGATCTTCTGCGTTGCGCAGTCAATAGGATGTGCACACTAGAAACCTCTCTAACTTCCAGTAGGCGCCCGGCTAACTTGAATGTGACTTTCAAAATCTTATTGGACCGAATGGCTCTAATTCTGGTAGTGAGTCACTTCACGTGGAAAAAAAATGTATCCAGCATTTTACAGACGCTTCTTTTAAAATGTTAAATTGTTAAACTTATGGGGAAAAGTCTGGCGCTCTTGCTGGGGGCTTGGTAAAGGCGAGCCTTTGTTGTGGCACTACTGCGAAGTCTCTGTCTGAAAAGGGCTGGTGGTTGCGCTTGGAGCTACCTTGAAATTCTGTCTGTTTCCTCTACACCTTCAAGTAAAAGAGATTTGGTTCTGTCAAATACAAATGTGAAAAGATATAAGATCTTACCTCTTACCTGTAGTACTGTTTATCCATCTAGATTGTTTAGTGTTCGACTTACAGTAATTCATACATACAGTCCTACACTGATGGCGGTGGCTGCCATGCAAGGTGCCGACCAGCACATCAGGAGCGGTTTGGGGTTCAGTATCTTGCCCAAGGACACGTCGACATGTAGACCAGGGGAATCGAACCAGCGACCTTCAGATAGACGCTGAGATTTGGAGATATGGTCTGGAGAGACGTCTGCCTTCTCTTAACTATAACAGAACTAGATGGCACTGTGCTCGTGGTGCCTAAAAAAAAATACCGCAATGAAATGGAACGATGACTCGGCTACTCAGAATAATCCTCAGACGGCGTGGGATGTAAACATTAACGGTGTCCTCCTTGACTTGGCCGTAACATTAGCTACCTTAGTTAGCTTGGATGGCTAGCCTCTCATCTTTGAGTAGCCTTGACGGATGCTCATCATAGAAAATAATTATTTTCTTATTCTGCCATCTCACTGTCTACTACTCCTTATGCTTGCACGTCTCCAACAACTTGTTTCTGCCCTGAAGAATTTACGATAACATTTCACTCTGCCTCGGTCTGCGTCACATCTGACCTAACTCTGCCTTCATGTTCGCCTCCTCCCTTCCTCCCTCTCTCTTCCCGCTGACATTTCAATCGCCATCATTTTTAACTACACTCTTTTTTTCTCTCTCCCTCTCCCTCTTAACCTTTCTCCACTTCTCTCCCTCCCCTTTGTCTATGCAGGTGGAGAGAGAAATAGCTATTCTTAAACTAATAGAGCACCCTCACGTTCTGAAGCTGCATGATGTCTATGAGAATAACAAATACCTGTGAGTATCTCTCTGTCTTCCTCCTGTCTGCGGACTTTTTTAAAAAATCTTCCGCCTCTGGATCTCCGCCAGAGCAGAAATAACCCTGGTTGTAAATCTTTTGTTTGTTGGCTACTTTCGCTCAGCTGTTTTTTTCGTCTTTCTGACCTCTTTCTGACCTTCTGTCCCACAGTTACCTGGTATTGGAGCATGTGTCCGGCGGAGAGTTATTTGACTACCTAGTGAAGAAGGGCAGGCTGACCCCCAAAGAGGCCAGGAAGTTCTTCAGGCAGATCATATCCGCCCTTGACTTCTGCCACAGTCACTCCATATGGTCTGTTCGGGGCTAATGACCTTATGAGGCCTGCCCTTTTGTGTGTGTGTTTGTGTCTGTGTGTGTTGGTTCCATTTCCAGTTTTGACTCGTGTCGTCGCTTTGCTGACCTTTGTTGCATGTCACACCCTTCTCTCCCCTTGTCTCCTGTCTTCTCCTTCACTATCAACTGCCCAGTCGATGCCAAAAATATAGTCTTTCTTTAAAAAAAAAAGCTACAGAGAGCAGCGGGGATGATGGAACCCAGAAGTCGGCAATTGCCGGGAGTAAAAAGCTACTAGCCTATAAAATTAACTTTAGAATTAACACCGCGGTCGCATGAATTAATGCCGCCACCATTAAAGCTTCCTACTACACTATACTATGACTTTTCACAACCTTTCACCTAATGATGTCAAAAAATAATACATCATACCTATATTAATAACATAAAATGGAATAATCAGCTTGTTACACATGTGACAGATGTTTTATTAAACTATATAACGTCCAGATTTATGAGTTGGCGTGAGAACAAGCTTTAAACATAATTATGTTTTGGTGGAAAAGGAAAAGGTTTTTTTCAACATATCAGATGAAATCAGATTCATTTGCTGTAATAGTGAAACCAGAAACAAATGACTCAAACACAACAACTGTCTGTCTGAGCACTTTTGAAACTCAGGGAACTCTCCAGATTTTGCGTATCTTTTCTTTCTTCTATCCTCTATGAGTTGATTTTGATCATTTTTTTGTCAGTATCATCCAGTGGCTTATGCACACTGTACAACATGGACCTCATCCAACCACTCAGAAAAGTTAAAAACGCTGGTTTAGTATGTGATATAAACATTGTCCCGGATTACATTATCAGAGGGATTCGTAAACTGACATCTCATATTAATCTTTGGGCTGATGAAATTCTTTCACTTCTTGAACACACAATCTTGTTCATCAACTCGTCCAAAAACGTCAAGATGGAATCATCATCGAGACGACATCACTATAGAGTTTCATTAGAGACATTAGAGTTTCCACTGATGGCTGCAAAGTCCTGTAGATCTCGTTTTGGTGTAAATGTTGACATGTCACTCGCAAGTCAACTAAGTGTACAAGTGTGTGTGTGTGTGTGTGTTCAGTCACAGAGACCTGAAGCCAGAGAATCTTCTCCTGGATGAGAAGAACAACATCAGGATAGCAGACTTTGGCATGGCTTCGCTACAAGTTGGGGACAGCCTCTTGGAAACTAGTTGTGGGTGAGTGCTGGATCAGATGGGTTTAAGTAGCTCGCTAGTATATGTCTGACTCACTTTGGTCATACACCTATTCAAATTTCATCTTAAATTGTATATATATTCTCTTTCACTTCTGTATTGTACAAAGGCGATATGCATGTTTCTAAAGTTAGTTGTGAAACAGGAAGTTTGGCTTCGTAACATCTCTGTCAGAGAGTGTTCGTTTTAATCCTCCACCGTGCGAGTTGGCTTCAGATGAACAGTTCAGCGCATCTTCTAAGTGATACCTGTTGTGACTTTCAGATTTAAACAGTTGGGCGATGTACACAAAGTGTGCGGAACATCAGGAACATCCATGTAATGCCCCATTGTGTTTCGTTTTACATAATCGACGGCTTTGTTCATCAAAAGCTTAAACATTTTTAAACCGCCTGCCCATCGCCCGTCGGGAGGAACGTGGATTTAACAGATAAATTTAGTCCGGGATTGTAGCTTTCACCTGGATTCACCTGTTCGGTCTGTTCGATGATGAAAGAGCAAGTGTCGTCAGGTTGTTGTATGTGTTTGTCCAGTTCGGTCATTTTATCATTTCTTCTTTATTTATAGATCCCCTCACTATGCTTGCCCAGAGGTCATAAGGGTAAGTTACTTCCCTCTCAGTGTGTGTGTGTGTGTGTGTGTGTGTGTGTTCGGTGTCTAATGCTACCCTGTCCCTGCATCTGTGTTCCAGGGGGAGAAGTACGATGGTCGCAGGGCAGATGTCTGGAGTTGTGGAGTCATCCTCTTTGCTCTTCTTGTGGTAAGAAGATCCTTCTTACATTCTTTTATTTTTCCTTTTTCCAGCATCAATTTGCCGGCCCTCGCTCCACCGAGCCGGTCACCACTTTGTTAATAGCTTGTGGTCTGCTAGCACGGTAGTAGGATGCAAAGGCACGAGGGTGATACAGGTGATGGCATTTAAAATGAGGGAAGAAAAAGACCGCCAACAAACACAGATGTAAATAAAGGCTTTAGAGGCGCTGGTGGGTTGATTTTGCTCATTTGTCATCTGTTTTCTAATCTCTCTCCGTCTTCTTCCGTTCCTTCCCAGGGTGCCTTGCCCTTTGACCACGATAACCTGCGGCAGCTTCTAGAGAAAGTGAAGAGCGGGGTATTCCACATGCCCCACTTTATACCTCCCGACTGCCAAGCGTTGCTTAAAGGAATGATAGAAGTCAACGCTGACAAGAGACTCACGGTGAGGTGCTAGGGACCATGGGGCTGATTAGCAAGAGGGACAGGACACTCTGAAAAAGTAAATGGCATTGTACTTCTTGCAGCTATATACATTTTGGAATCGAAGAACAAGGGTTTTCTCTGGACATGTGTTTTTGCTCCATCCCTTAACAAAAAGATGAACTCACCTCTGAAGCAGATGAGACACACGTTATCTCCTAATACCATAGTGTCAGTCCATTGCGGAGCATTGTTGAGATGCGTTTTTGCATCTATGCCAATGCTCTCTGTGATCATGTGTATCAAAATCAATGTCTGCCAAAAACTGTTTCACTCCGTGTCAGTCACTTGGGGGAAAGGAGAGGATGTCTGACCCATCAAGACTTGATGACTGGACGCTATAAACATGACTAAGCAAATCAATAAGTAAACTCAGGCAAAATGTCCTGACTGTATATTTCTCTCTGCGCACATCTCAGATGAATGACCAGGAAACTCAGCCAGCATATCCATAATGTGGCTATAATAAACCTAACTGACCATCATCTAAACCCCTGAACAACTATTGTCCATTCGTAGCTTAGCAAATGGCAGGCCTGACAAGCCTTGGTTCTGGTGAACAAATGTGCAGGGGGCTGCTGTAAGAGTTTAGAAGCCTTTCCAAAACCATTCAAACAAAATCCTAACTTCAAGTAATGATTAAACATTGGGTTCATCTGCTATAAGGTAGCTGCAAACGTTGGCATGTCTTGCTAACTAGCTAACCACTTACAGTAGTGACTGAGCGCTTTCAAGAAAACTTCACAACCAGCACATCAGCTGTGTAGTATTTACCATGTAGATCATGTAGATATAGCCTCAGTCTTTTAGCAGATATTTTGTGTGTAGCCATGTATTTCAGATTCTTTTCAGCTGGAACCAATAAAAAGTCAGCAAACATTATTAACCTCATTGAACTCGTCGGCCAGATTAGCCAACTACCTACGGCTGTCAGCGACAGATCTTATTTGGGCTGGCAAAAATACTGTTTGCTGACTAAAAAGGAATAGACTGTTTTTGACAGCCTCTATTTGAAATAAAGCACAAGGTTCAAAGGTCCAGTGTGTGAGATTTGGGAGGTCTGTTGGCGGAAATGTAATATATTATTCACAGTTATGTTTTAATTTGTCTACATTCACTTGAAACTAAAAATTGCAGTGTTTGCATTACCTTAGAATGAGCCTGACCTTAGAATGGGCCCTCTTTCATGGAGTCTGCCATGTTTCTACAGTAGCCCAGAAGAGACAAACCAAACCCTGGCTCTGTAGAGGGATTTTAGTGTTATTAGCAGCCACCGTATGGGAGACGGGGGCTATTCAGTTGGTTGCACTTTGTAACTTCCCCTCTAGAGGCCGCCTAATCCTACCCACTGGACCAAAATTATTAAACTTGACAAGATATAGCAATGGTAACAACGGAAGGCGGGGGCTCAGTAAACGGTCAATTGTCGCCACTCCCCAACTGTGTTCTAAATTGCATACTAGCCCTTTACTTACTGACAGTACTTAAGCTGCCCTGACAAAGTACGTACTGTTCAGAGCAGTATTCATAAAATAAGGGTACGCTACTTCGTCATGACAACACCTTGAAATTTGACCCTCGTGCTCATATATCAGTCGGAAAACGTTTTCTTTATGCAGTTTAGAATGTCGTCTGTCTGTCCTCTCTTGGCAACAGAATCGTTCCGACATTGTGGGTCAGAATCGCCAGAACAGCGTGTATGGCTGACTTGCATGCTGCGATAGGACCGGATGCAGGAGGACGTCTTGTTATTTTTGTCATACTGCATTTGACGTGCTATGTATTTGGATGTACTATAACTTTTCTGGCATATGAAGTGTGGTAGTATAGATAGGACCGCAGAAACGCAGCTCCATCTAACCACATCACCACTCAAAGTATGAAGCAGGCTTTCAGGAGAAAGAAAGGAAAGGAAAGAAAAGACCCAGCCCTAGGCTTTGCTTCGAGTGTGTGACAGAAATTGTCTCTGACACAAGACCTTACACTGCGATGAGGAAGATGACGAAGGTGGAGAGAACAGAGCAGAGAGATGGGCCTCAGGTATTGCTGAAAGGCAGCAGCAGAGTCAGCCATGACAGGACTGACCTGAGCCTTTATTTCTGTCCTCGAAGGCATTTTATTCGGAGACAAGACAAAAGTTTGGACTAAAGAGAGGCCGACAGTGTTTATATGCATCTATTTAGAAGAATGAATGGATCAAGTGGCATCCTCAGTGTTAAGAAGTATGGAGGCACTGAGGTTGAGAAAGAAGAGGACCTCTCTTCTTATTACCTAAATGCCAGCTCTCCCTCCCGAAAGCAAGGCTCGAAAAGAATGTGGCGGTTCAGAGGAAGACAGAGACGCGAGGGTGAGTCAATGAATAAATGAATGACTGAGTGAATGGACGGGTCGAGGAAATTCCACTGCACTCGGGTCGGAAAGAAAACGAGGAAGCTGGAGGGAGGCAGAGACAACTGTGGTGATGCGGTTTGCTACATGTTGTAAAATTAAGACCGAGAGAAAGAGTACGTCTGGTCAGTTAGTCATTCTGCTACAACAGAGCAGATTTAATCAAAGCTGTGGCTTCGTCTGATGAGCTGTTGATTAATGGAGCCTGAAACCAGGTCAGACTGTCTCTCTCATTTCTGTCTGTCTGCTTGTTGCCTCCATGGCAACCGCCCACCAAGCAAGGAGACAAATTTCAATCCGGTTCTAACGTAGCCGTCGCTAGCGAGGACGACATTCGGAAATGAACCCTTTGCCATTTTCATCCTATTCACATCGGTATGAAAACAGGGATGGAGCGTCTGCTCTCTACTGCGTGCAGCTGCTTGCTAGTTTCTTCACTGCAGATGTAGAATTACGGCATTCACAGCAGGCCCACTTTGGACTTTTCTACATTCTTGCAGAACTGCAGCTGCTCCATTATTCCAGCCCCAAGAGATACCGTGCAGTATTGATGAGATGGCTCCCACTGTATGCAGTCCTAATGCGGGGATGGGACTTCTACACAGCGCATCATATTCTGGAGTATTTAGGACTGGACTGCAGGGAGACTTTCTTCTGTTGTGAAAGTAGAAGCAGAATCCGTCCAGTAATTGTTGAGATATTTGGGGCGCCGTTTAGCTCAGTTGGTGGAGCGGGCGTCCTGTGTACGGAGGGTTTGTCCTCGCTGCAGCTGACCCGGGTTCGAGTTCCGGCCTGGGGACCCTTTGCCGCGTGTCACTCCCCCTCTCTCTCATCCCGTTTCCTGTCATGTCTTCAGCTGTTCTATCAATAAAGCCATACAAAGTAGCTTAAAAAGTACATAAGTGTTGAGATATTTGATGCTGCCAGCATGGCTCAAAACAAAATCAGGGTGCACGTGACATGGTTTATCTGAAACTGCTGTTCTGGTTTTGTTCCTGCAACATTATATTTAATGTTGCTGCTGACCATTGTTGAATCAGAGCGGAAAGCGACAAAGTCCGCAAGTGGAGTGAGCGATTGTGGCTGAGTGACTTTTTAACCAAGGACATAGGGATCATGTTTGGAACAAACTGTTAAACTTTTGGGTTATTATATTTAAATTAAGTTCACTTGTGGTTTTCTGTTGTCTGTTGCAGTGTGGTTAGGTTTGGGGACTAAAATACTTGGTTCGACTTAGCAAACTAAAATACTTGGTTAGGTTTGTGAGCTAAAAGTCTTCATTGGGTTAGGGGACTAAAATCCTTGGTTAGGTTTAGGAAATATATCATGGTTTGGGTTAAAACAGGGTCCATCACAACGTTAACCACTTGTTAGAAAGAATATCTTCTTCTGTGTGCGTACTTTTCACATTGGAGTCTATTGTGTGTCTCTTGAGCAAAGCTATAACATTTCAGAAAGCATGATTGGTCAGTTTCAGCGATGGTCCTAGAGCAGCATTTATTATATCAGATATCAGATCATGCAGTGGGACATAGAGGAACACACTGAGACTGGTTAATTCCTGAAACGCATTATTACTTTATGCCCAACATTGTGCAAAAGAGCAGCTAAATTTAATATTGTATAGTGCGAGTATATCTGCAGTGCTGATTTGTTAGCTTTAAACTTCCAGAAGGTAAAAAAAATACTGCTTTAAGTCCTTTTGGACAGTTTGACAGCAGATGCTTCACGATTGTTAACACTGTAAAAAAATATTTTAAAAGGACATGTTTTGAATCAGTGCTTTAATATTGTCTTCTGGTTTTGTCGATTGCAGCTAGAAGCAATACAGAAACACGCCTGGTACCAGTAAGTACATTCATTTTTCTTACTTTTTCAAACTTTCTTTGCATTTGTTTCTGTTTCAATCAAGCCCGTCCCGCCCACAACTCCCATTGTATAGTTCATAATTACCTCAAAATGTTCCAGCTGTCTATACTGTAATCAACAAAGTGCTAACAGTTGCAAAGCGAGGGTCAAATTCTTTCTCTAGCTCCACCCGACTGTTGTTGGGAATTAAGTACTATAAAACTAGACTACTTTTTCTCAGTCGACGTTCAACCCATGGGCGCCGATTCTGTGGGTGCTTTGGGGTCGGAGCACCCACGGAGATTGCCGAGCACCCACGGAGATTGCCGAGCATCCACGGAGATCGAGTCATGCAAGCACTGTGAGCACCCACCAGCAGAAACATAAATCGGCGCCCCTGGTTCAACCTGTGTGATGTTGGACCTAACTGTCTGCCGATGCCTGCTGTAAACTCTTGAGATGTTTCTAATGTTTGTAGCTGCGTATGCTAACCACACACGCTGACCTTCTTCCGACCAGGAGCGGTCGTAACGAGCCTTGCCCAGAGCAGCCGCCCCCTCGCCGGGTCTGTGTGAAGAGGATCCTGTCCTTAACGGACCTGGACCCCGACGTCCTGGAAAGCATGTACTCCTTAGGGTGCTTCAGAGACCGGGTCAAACTCACACAGGACCTTACAAGTGAGGAGTGAGTAAATATAACCCGTCATATATTTTCCACTTTGAATCGATGGCAATACATAAACGTGTGTCTCCGCTGCACCTGTTGATCCCTGAGCATAATATGCAATCATCCAAAAAGTCGATGTCAGGTCTCGCAAGAAGCCAGCATGCAATTTGAAGGTGTGCTTGCGTGCGTGCTGAAAAGAAAAACTGTATAATTGTGTGTGTAGTTCATTTAATTTGTCTTTCACAACCTCTCTCGCTCTCTCCCTCTCTCTCTCTCTCTCTTTCTCTCATTGTGGCCAGTCAATTACTTACTTCATTAATCTGCCTGGCATGGCAGGAACAAGAGCAACAATGCCTCTTTTATCTCGCTCTCCCCGCCCATCCCCTTGTGTCCCCCTTTTTTCTGCAAAAGTGATTCGGCTTCTCGCTACCCACAATGCATCAGCAGTAGCAGTAGCAGTCCTCTTCAACAAAATAAGCCTCTACAGATACTCACAGTGAAGCTGCCCTCATCGATGCTTTTGTATTAACGAGGGGTTGACATTCTATAACTGGTGGAATGCAGAGCTTTTTGAAAGCTCATTTTAATAAGAAAGTAACAGCTTTCAGTGTGTAAATGCCAGTAAGAAAAGGACAGGACTAGTGTAAGGCGTGACAAAGTTAGGTTAGGGAGCAGGTTAGGATTGTCATTCAGGAAATTGGGGTTAATTTCCTCTGAGAAACCAATTTGTTTTAACCCAAACCATGATTTCCTTCTCTTTTTTGTCATAAATAAGTAAATATCCTGTGATATAGAACAGAATAGAATAGAATATGCCTTTATTGTCACTATACACATGTATCATTTTATGACCACGACCATTGCTCCATGGTCTCTGAGTGTCTCTGCATCTTTGTCCGCAGGGAGAACCAGGAGAAGATGATTTACTACCTCCTGTTGGACAGGAAGGAGCGATACCCCAGCTGTGAAGACGAGGATCTGCCACCCAGAAATGACTTAGGTGAGAAGACTTGTCCTAGTGGTCTATCAAAGAACAAGACAAAAGCTTTTTTGTGAAAGGATCATTTTAATTTTCAATCTAAACTTAAATCTTCACCAGAAACGTCTAAATGTCAGAAGAACTTGATGTTAGATATCCTTAATATATTTTTTAACTAACATTTTTGTCCTTCAAGACCCACCCAGGAAGCGCGTGGACTCCCCCATGCTGACGCGTCATGGCCGCTGTCGTCCAGAGAGGAAGAGCCTGGAGGTCCTCAGTGTCACGGAACAGGGGTCTCCCACCCCACCTCGCAGGGCCCTGGACACTAACGCACACAGCCAGAGGTACGAACCAGAACAGATACATGAGGGTTTTTTTTTTCTTTTTTCAAATGAAAATAACAACCTCGATATCAAGGTCAAATTTAGAACGGATTACAATGATAAATAAGAGAAGAACTTTTCAATGGAACCTTCCTGCTGTCTGTTGCTGTCTTCAAAAGGTCTCGTTCAGTCAGTGGAGCGTCCACAGGTCTGTCCTCCAGTCCTCTCAGCAGTCCCAGGGTAAGGACTTCATTCTATTATTTTCTAGTTAAATAAATCCAGCTGTGGTACTGAAGTATTTGTTGTTCTTTTTACTATTTGTTTCCTCTGACACGTAGCTGCTTAATATGTATAATCACAGTGGAAAAAATAGGGTTGGACCTGCTCTTTGGAGACTCAGAAACAGGCTTTAAATCAGCCATCCTGTGCTGCTGGAACTTGTGAGAAGTTGCACAGCTACAAATACTTGCTTTCTCCAAAATAACCTCACCCATTTTAATTCTGCCGTGCCTGCGATGGTCCCGGCCGGGTCAGTAAAATGTGCCGCTCTGCACTTTACGTGACATAATCTGACTAAATGATTACGCTTGTGACAGAGTGGGGGATTGGCAAAGACAGCTGCATTAATGGGCACAGTTTCACTCGGTTTTAGCATCTGTTGATTAAAGCTACATCCAATATTTAACGTCGCAGCAAGGGGGTGAACTATATCTACATACAGTATATTGAAGTGTATGGCGCTCTCTTTGCACGGTATCTTTATTGCGTAGGGTCAAAAAGTCGAAGCAAATATATGATAATATAATCCATGAGCTTTTTAAACTTGTTTGTTGGCCATTTTCCCTAAATAAGCCATGCTAGTGCACATTCTTATCGACGTTACTTATTTTGTTTACAAGCAGTAAATGCTCTTATTCCCTTGGAATAGTTAGATCAATACCACTCTCATGTATGGTAGCAAATTAAGCACCCACTACCATCTTGTTCGCTGTACACTCTTGGAAATAAGGACTCCAAAAGGATTCTTCTACAAAGGCTGAGGTTCTACCTGGAACCATTTGTTTCGGAAACACCCTTTCTCGAAGAAATAGTTTTTCAAGGGTTCTTGGTAACTCTAACGGTTCCAGTAAGAACCATTTTGATCCAGAGAACCCTTTTTTGGAGAAAGAGTTCTTCAGGGATTGTTGAAAGCATGGGTATAATATCCTGTATGGGTTCATTGGAGAACCTCTCATGGGGGGTTCTGGGTGGAACCTTACACACACAGTTCTAGGTATAACCCTTTATGTTGGGTTCTATGTTAGAACCCTCCACCTTTATAAAAGGTTCTACCTGGAGCCAAAAAGGGTTCTCCGATGAGGACAAGCCGAAGAACCTTATATGGTTCTACTTAAAACTTTTATTTCTAAGAGTGTAGCGCCATATTGAAGCACAATACTGACAACAAGGGGAAACGGATAGCGTAGCTCTGTGTGAAGGTAATAAAATTGCTCTTCTAGAACCTCTAAAGGCCACGACTTGACACATTATATCTTGTTTGTTCAATCCCTACAAAAACCTACATGTTGAAAGAAGCTGTTTGAGGTATTTACCAGTGGGTTTTTACCCCACTGTTTCTTGGCTGGGTGCAGTAACTTCCTGGACAGCAACCAGCAGAGGCTCGGTTTGTACAGATTAAACAGATATTTTTGAATTAGCTAGCTCTGTGAGACGAATTACCTTTCGACAGAGCCAGAAACTGCCACCTCCCAGTCCCAGTCTTAATGCTAAGCTATAAGCTCACAGGCTGCTAGCTAAAGCTTCGTATTTACCGTAGAAAAACAAGAGTGGTCTCAATCTTATAATCTAATGCTTGGCAAGATAAGCATACTTTCCATAATGTCAAATATAAAGTGCATATACAGTAGAAATCAAACATGAAATACTGGAATCATTGTTAATTTAGACTTTATCTGTGATATTTAGGCCCTACCCTCCTTATATTATACAAGCATTTGAAAGACGAGGCTGATTATGTTTTTATTATTGTCAACAAATCCCCTCAAAAAGACCCAAAAAAACCCAATAAATTCATTGAGCTAACTATTTTCTGTGTTGCCAACAAGGGATATAACTTCTTCCTCTGTGAAATTGAGCTCCATTTTTGTCCAGAAATTATTAAAGGAAACAAATTGTGCTAATTTTCAGGTTCATAATTGTATTATTAGAAAACTACTAGAATAGGTGAAACTGCTTAATGTTCAAGTAACTTTCTGACAATGTCTAGTGTAGCAGCACTGTAATCCCCCTCTGTTAGCTTCACTTCTACCATGAATATAGGCACAGATTATGCAAATGGAACATCGTGACATAGTGTGATGTCAAAAAGTCACACAATTGACTCGACTACTGACGAGGCATTTCAGGTACTTCAGGAGCAGTGTTTCCTTTGGAGAGAGGAACTTCTGTTGGTGTGAACTTTGACCTTTTTGACTTTAAAGAACTTTTAAAATGCAAAAGAACTGATAGAAAATACTGAAGAAAAAAATGAAAAAGCATAACAAGTCTGCTCGAAAACAAATCAGTGAGCCAAACTGTTGCACTGGGTGAATAAACCATCCTACAGCTGTAAATGCTAGCTAACGTACCAAATGTGTATTAATCCACAGCTGAAAATAGTCCCTGATACATTCACTATTTCTTCCTGTTAAAGTAATGTTTGATGGAACCACCATGCCCAGTTTTACCAAAATACTGAGCCGTGAAACTATATATACATATTTTGACCAGTTTTTAAATCATTAACATCTTCAGTAGGAACCAGTGAGGTTGGAGCTGTGTGCCAAAGAAAGAAAGAGTACATAAATCAGAGAGATGACCTCTTTCTGCGGTCTTCTTTGTACTTAACTATAGAAAAGTTCAAGCCTTATCCTTTCGTTTGCAATAATTTTGATATTTATGGTTCCTGAGGGCAACATGCTGTAAGGATTGTTGCACTAGCAATCAGTCAGTCAGTCTTTGTCAGCTCTCTGCAGTGCTGTAGACTAAAAGTAGTTTTAGATGTCAAATGAATCAGAAAGCTGCCACATCTGTCTTTCCAATCTTTCGCTATTGAACACACAGTATATATAGTCTACAATATCTGCTACTACTAGTATGTGTTATCATCAGCTTCAATAAATAAATATCAGTTTTGGCCATCAAAAGCACAAAACCAAATTTCCTGTTAGGTTGTTTTTTCCTTTTTTTTCCTTTTACTGTTACTCAGACTGTCATCGCTGGCTTTCCCTTGCCATCTTATTGTCACATTCAATCATACATGTTCCCCTTTCATAGACACATCATGCTTCCTCATACATAAGTCTATGTACACATGCTAACGTGGACAAAAAAGGACTACACGCGCAGTTATACCCCAGAGTAGAGATCATCAAGTCCATCTTCCATTTGGTGATTCCGATCGCGACTTATTGAAGAATCGTTTCCAGAACCATAATTCATGACCATTGCCTTCTCTCATCTGTTCATCCCTCTGTCCCTCCTTCTCCCCATCTCTCTCTGTCTGCCCATCAGAGCCCGGTCTTCACTTTCAGCCAATCAGAAGTCACTTCCACCTCTGCTTCCTCCTCCAAAGACCCCAAACCAGGAAGTGCCACCACCTCTCGGCCTACCCGCCCAGCGCCTGACCCAAAAACCCAAACACTGCCCTCAAAGGGCCCCACTGACCGACCCCAGCTCCACTCCATGAAGTCCCTCCCACTCCAGACTCCACGCTCCCCCTCTCCGTCCCCCTCCCCACTCCTGTCCCCCATTCCACGCTTCTTCAACTTCCCTTCACCATCTGTATTCAAGTCCAAAAATGTCCACTCGTCCTCTAACTCCTCTGCCACCCCTCCTCCTGTGTCACAGGTCACGCCACAGGGCTCGCCGCTGCCCACCCCACTGGGCACGCCTGTGCACCAAATCCAACACCCTTCCTCCACCACCCCTCCCTCCTCTTCCTCCTCATCTTCTTCTTCCAGAGCGGACGGAGCCGGCGGGGCCTCGCTGTCGCTGACCCCGCCCTCCAGTCCGGGAGGCAGCGGCGGTCTGGCCGCCTCAAGCTCCGCCCACTGGAGAACAAGGCTCAACTCATTCAAAAACAACCTCCTGGGCTCGCCGCGCTTCCATCGGCGTAAACTGCAAGGTGAGTGAAGCTGAAGGATTTAGACAGACAGGAAGTGAACGATGATTTGTGAATCCTCTCCACTGATAGTTAAGATAGTACATCCTTAAAACGTGTTTTCTAAACAATCTCCTTCTCTTGATTTTCATCAAAGATAGGATCTATTATTAAGACACTCATGTATGCCTCAGCCTGCAGCCCGCGGCTGTGTTGAGTAATGTCTGATTCTGTGATAAAGTGTAATTAGGGCAATTAAATTAGGACCTGTCATCAAGATTCACTGCCCTATTCCATTTTTCTTCTCCTACTCTCTCTCTCTCTCTCTCTCCCTCTCTGACTCTCTCTGTCTTTTTTTAGTCCCTACATCGGAGGACATGTCCAGTTTGACTCCAGAGTCAAGTCCAGAGTAAGTCCACGCACGCTTCAGCTTGTCTTTCTCTATTTTCTGTTTGAGTGCAACACAAAAGTCAAGAAGTTTCTTGTGAGGGTTGACAAAACAGTCTGACCACAAGGAATTTTAAAGAGGTCATATAATGCTTTTGGGGGTTTTGCCTTTCCTTTATTGTGTGATGTAGCATTTTTGTGCATGTAAAAGGTCTGCAAAGTGAAAAAGCCAAAGGGAGTTAATCTTTTCCACAGAAAGGAATAACTGCCTGAAACGCCTGTTTGGGAGTCGAGCATTAACTTTTAAAACTGATGTGCATCACCATGTAACAGGCAATATATAAATATATACATTTATTTAAATATCATATATATATATATATATATATATATATATATATATATATATATATGTATATATATATATACATAGACAACAACAGGCAAAAAAAAAACTGTGACTGAATATGAAATGAAATGACTTGATACACAATTTTCAGAAAGTGTAAATTTGTATTGAATTTGAATCTGTCCTTTATCTGTTGTCGATCTAAAGGCTTACTATTCTCTACCAGACTGGTCAAGTTGTATTTCTGTAGCAAAGGAGTTTCACACTTACTTACATACATTTTTGTCAATTTTCTATAACATCAATGGTGAATAGCAGCAGTGCACTGACATCTGCATTAACTGATCACTCACCAGCTGATCAGCTATCCTGGATGATTTTAGTTACTTAATGTTCATGTATGTGTTTGTTAAGGGGGTGTTTTTTTTCTGCCAAATTTAACAGAAAGACCAAAATGCTATAAATAGCCCATTCCTTGAGTGTCTCTGATTGAACGCTACGTCAGTCATTATTGGCCAGTTAAAAATAACACATCAAACACGCCTCACACCAAATACTTTGTCTCATTCATTTGTACTCGACTGAAAAGTTTGAATGGAACTAATCTGTCTCATATTCTTTTTGCAGACTTGCTAAGAGGTCCTGGTTCGGCAACTTCATCAGCCTGGAGAAAGAGGAGCAGATCTTTGTTATGATTCGAGACAAGCCGCTCAGCTCTATCAAGGCCGACATCGTCCATGCCTTTCTCTCTGTGAGTATGATCTAGAGCTCAGATGAGCCTCCGTAACTTCCAGCAGTAATGTATGATAAGATGTTGTCTCTTTTGCTGAGCGTCACCCTTTTCTTTTGCCTCTCCAGATCCCATCCCTCAGCCACAGTGTGGTGTCTCAGAACAGTTTCCGGGCAGAGTACAAGTCCTCCGGCGGCCCCTCTGTCTTCCAGAAGCCTGTCAAGTTTCAAGTATAATAAAAATATATATATATATATTTTTGTTTTACTTTTCAGTCCTAAGAGACTCAAAGCTTAATATTTACAAATGCATGCTGGCAGCTCAGTGCTCCTTGTGAAGGATTGTGTTTGTAATGTAATGTTATTACCTGATACATGATGATTCAATAACAAAGATACACAATATACATTTAATACTGGCATACAATGTAGAGAAAAATGCAAGAGAGAGTGTTTCAAGCAGCCAATTGCAATTAGTGTATGTATTTTTGGTAAATATGTACAGTGTATTTGATGTATTATGTTTATACATATTTTACATCAAATATCTAGTGCTGTAAATCCATATGGTCAAATGTGGAGATTATCTGATTAAAGCCTCTACGTATAAAATTTGAAAATGTCCAACTTTGGAGCCCCACAGTGTTCATGTTAAAAACCCAACAGGTCCAACTGGGGGGCACAGAGATGAATGGATGTAAAAATATACACCAGTCTAATAATAAATAGCTACAATTTCTGATGTTTGTTTGTGAGAAAAACCCTTAACCCTTATTAATTCAATGATCTTGGTTGTGAACTCAAGGATGTGTGGTCCCTCGCTCCCACAGGTGGACATTGCTTTCAGTGAAGGAGACAGGGAGCGAGAGAGGGAGCGAGCAGAAAGGGAAGGAAGAAGAGAGATGGGCATCTACAGCGTCACCTTCACTCTAATAACAGGTGCGAATGTGTTATTGGCTGTTGGACATGTCACGTACATGCATAAAATATGTATCCACAAAGTTAGTGATGCGATTTAAGTTTTGAAAATTGGACTGTTCAACAAAGGGGAAGGTCAAAATGCCCTTTTGTGATGAACATTTCATGCTGTACAGACCTCACAAAATGACACTGCTGTTTTTAGCTTATAGAGTCCTGCAGAAGCTTTTCTGGCTAGGACTTCTGGGTTAGATTGGGGGTTTGTAGTATGCCTTCGATTCCATTCCCATTCAAAAAAGTTGTGGTCACGCTAAAAGGGGTTGACCGATGAAGGTAGTTTGCTGTAGATTTAGTTGACATAATGTGACATAAACAGCTAAAGTGAAAGTGAATATTGGACTTATACTTGCATGCTGCAAATTAATGCTAAGGTCTCTTCCTGTCCCTGTCTGCTAGTTAGTAACAAATTATAGGTTACTGTTTGCCAACAAGTTTGCATCAACTTTAAAGGTGATAGTATGTGTCATGTTTACAACCTGTTTCTGCTGCCCCCAAGTGGCCAAAGTAATCAGTTATTGCAGGTTTTTTTTTTAAATGGAATGTATGGAAAATGACTTCACATTCATGCTCATTTAAGTTTTAGCATTTATTTTCAATCTATATCTTTGAGGCTTCTCTTTTTAAGTATGTAAAATTAGAGTTTCAAGTTTCACAGTGTGCTCACTTTAAAATTTGCTCTCTGAGCCAGAGCAACCTGGAATGACTGATGAGTTGATCCTCCTTCCTCTCAGGTCCCAGTCGCAGATTCAAAAGAGTGGTGGAAACAATTCAGGCTCAGCTCCTGAGTACTCATGATCAGCCTTCTGTGCAGGCACTGGCTGGTAAGTATCACACACGTGCGCACCACACATATAGTCGTGTTTTTATCCTTTTTGGGGACATTACACAGCCTTGCGTTCATTCATGAAGACTTACTATAACCATAACCATAACCACAACTTGCCCAACCCCTACCCTAAACTTAAACCAAGTCTTAAATTTTCTTTATTTATGTTATGGGGACTTTTCTTCTTTTTTCCCAGGGAAGGTCCCCACAATGTTGGATGTTAACTATGTCCCCACAATGTTAGTTTTATATGTCTGCACACACACAACCTGTTAGTTGTAGTTGTAGTAGTTTCATGTCTGTTGTAGTAGTTTCACGTCTTTTTTCTCCCTGATTTTACCCCTGGCCCCTCAGATGAGAAGAACGGCCAGCTCTCCCGCCAGCCGAGCACGCCTTCGCGTCAGAATTCCCGGCGTTCCGAAAGCGGATCGGAGCGGGAGCGGGGAGAGAAGGAGCGTGCAGCAGATGGAGGGAGCAGTAGCGGCAGCAGCAGCGGGACCGTCTTACAGAGGCGCGGGTCAGGGAAAGACAAGACCAGACTCCTCTCGTCGTCCAACGGGACGCAGTCGCATCCCTGAAAAGAATGTTGTGGAAGAGAGCCGAGGGTCATCCGCCTGGCCTTTTTCTCTTCCTTCCCTCAGTCCTTCCCACATTCTATTCCATTTCCTTACTTCCTGCCTTGCTTCCTACCATTACTCCAAAGCAATGGAATATCTGAGGGGAAGTTTTTCGTTGAAGCTGATCTTGGGATATGACGGAGGACTCCCCGCAAACGGCTGGTTTCAGCAGAAATGTATACTGGAGGAGGCAGGTTGAGCTGATCTCTAGTCAGCCTTCAAGGGCAGCTTCACCCCAGAGGGACGAATTCAAAGACAGGTTGTCCAAAAAGTCCCACCATACCAGAGAAATACAGGAAAAGTACACAGACAGGGAAACACACAGTTCACCTGCTCCGATGAATCAAGAAAGCACATACCCTTCCCAACAACCAAGACAAGTTTCAAATCCCGCAGGAAATCTCCCATCAGTCAGTCAAAATGGAAGACACTAGCCACCAACAGAGCCCCTTCAGTCATTCTCTTTTATCATTTTCTGACCAGCCAACTGTCACCTGAATCGTCAAGTCTCTTCAACGCCACCTGATGAAATATGAAGAGTCATGTGACAGGAGGCATGCTCTCCTCTCTTCCCTTCACTTCAAAAAGAAGAAAAAATGTGTCATCTTGAGCAAAATGACAAAATGATGTTGTCGTTTGAGAAAAGAGTAAGAATTATAGGAGGAGTCTCAGATCTGATTGTTAAAGTGGATATCATTTCTGAATAATTAGCTAACTTAATGCTGCATTTTAACAACCAGGCAGTCTGAGAGCAGAGGGACAAACACAACAAAATGATAGAGAATGGATCTGACATGGTCGACGTAATTTAGCCCTTGGTGAATATCAAAACATGACAGACAAGACACAACTTTCCCTTGAGTGTGTGAGCAGCATTAAGTCCCACAATTATTTCTGAACTACACTGATAAAGCTATGATACCGTAATTGCCTTTAACGGAGGAGAAAAAGTGGATAGCAAATTACATTTAGCCACATTTTGAGGACACTAGTCACAACACAGGTAGAATGTCTCACAAGTGTAAACTCCCACTAGAAGAGAGGGGGAATGAATAGATAGAGACAAAACAAAGGATAGCTAGCAACAGGTATCTATTTGGTAGCAAAGGAAGGACAAAATAAAAACTAGTAGCCAAAAACATGAACTCACATAAACATGACAACAAAAGTCGGTTGTGTTAAATAATAGGTAGTCTATTTCAGTAAAACATAAACCATATGTTCATTTAAAGTTATTGTTTGCTGTAGTTTTTACTCTTTCACATAATGGCTGTGAATCAATCCCTTCCGAGTGTTGCTCCACTGCGAAAGAAAGTGGACAAAAGCCTGTAGTCTGTGCGTGTGTTTAGCCAAAGCCGGTCCAAGGCTTCAGCAGCCTGAGCTAGCCTAGCGTGACGGACAGAGATCTAGACTGGTGGTGTTAGCTGGCCATTGGACGCCTATTTCAGGTGCCATTTTACCCCCCTTCCGCTATCAGCATGTTAGCATTGTCAAACAACTTCTGAGCTTGCAACCTACATGCTAAAAATGGCCCTAACACCAACCTGGTCCCTAATGGTACAAACTAAACAAGCTAGCAGCTCTCACCTTTTGACTTGCAGGAATGTAGCCATGTTAATGACAGGACTCACCTGTACATACATACATATATACACATATATATTTACAGCTGATTTTTTAGGTCAGAGAGATTTCAGATGGACAATAATATGCCTGCTTTTGGCTGCCATTTTGTCAAAAATTCCTGATTTCCTTGTTGTGTTCGTATTTGTTTTGAAACCATCATTTTTTTTCTTACACGTCTGTTAGTCCGTCTGTTTAAAGCTGTATTCAGACCAAAGCCGTAGGTGCGACAATACGCTGCGGGGTTGCGCGGCGGTGTGAGAGTGTCGCTCCGTGGCCCGTCTGTGTGACGTGGTGTGAACTTTAACCACCCCCTCTGATCAGACTGCTGAAAGCAGAAGCTGCTATTTTGTTATGCGACTCGCATTCTGGTCCTACTTGTGATCGTTTCTCCACATGGAAGGGTTGAAAATAAAAGCAAACAACGAGGGTGTGACGCATGTCCTTACGGCGTGTTTTAAACTGAGGCAGCAGAGCAAACCGACGGATCACAAGTGAAAGATGCACAGAAAATAGTCCCTTGTGTTCCCTCTGTAGCATTTAGCCATGCTAAATAGCACGCCTGCTACTGGCCCGTTCTGCTCTACTTATGATCTCTAGTCACGCCTCTGCCAGAGTAGGTGAAGCATGCCAGTCCTACAGTGATCATTGGAATCCACACAACATTTTAAACTGGTGCACCATGCCAAACTGAGTGAATACACATGATACATCACACTATACGTCACTGTGGTTTCAGTCATTCATGCTGCTGGTCTGATCGGTCTGAAAATGCCATACCCTCATTAAAATGAATGGAAGACCTGAGTTTTTGCAGCTGGATTTGGTCTGAATACAGCCTGATGATTGCCTACATATGATTGCTAGGACAAAGATAGGGCCTAGCGAATTAGTTTGGCTAGCTCAGACTGCTAAGTCCTTAGCTTCAGCTAAACTCAGCCAAAAGAATGCATTTTGGTGGTTTTGTATTTCGTCATCTCTCTTTTATTAGAGCCACTTCACTTTAGGCAGGGATCACTTCACAGCCAGTGTCGACAGGAGGAACGACAACAGTGACTAATAACTTTTCTAATGTAGGTCTACACATGGGCATGTCAATTTTGTTTAAAGGAAAAAAGTCCAAATCTATCCTCACTGAGAAGAGGATTAAATCCCATGATATTACAGTAGCTGGAGATAGGTGACGATGGAAATGTGGAATTGAAATGAAGAGGCTGGTCAAACAGGACAACCAAGTGTTTAAGCTTTTTAGACCCACAATTAGGCAATTGAAACCCTTCCCATGTTCCTTTGACAGTGATGATGATGATGATGCAGGGTGACTCAAAGCCCCAACAAAAGCCTCAGTTCCTTCTGCCTGTCTGAAGGAGAACCGGAGGGAGGACAGAGAAAGGCAGGTGGAGACGAACGAATAACGTACTTTACACACGAATGAAAACTGAAAAGAAGGAAGAGAAAGGACTCGGGTGTGTCTGTTGTCGTAAAAAATGCACACGTACTGCCTGGAGGGGGGGAAAGGAAAACTGAAGCCACACATGACGAATGAAACATTGCTTGTTTTATTTTTCTGTTCATTTATTTTTCAAATGTGCTCTGGTCTTTCTTTTTTTTTTTTTTAAATGGTTACATGTTTGCCACCAACAAATTATAAGGCGGCATTAACCATGTGAATGTCAAAAACTTTTTTTGAAATCATTGCAAGAGTGTGACCATATTTTTGTTCCATATGTTTATTGAAAATGTATTTATTTATTCATCTATATTTATTCATTTATTTATTCATATATTTATTTGCCATGCATTTGTTTGAAGTGCGATGTTATTGAATGAAAAGCCGGAGATGGGTGAAGACAGGGGAAATGTTACTTTCAAGATGTCTGACGCCGCAGAGCAAACCAGCTTTCCCTGACAGAAACTGAAAAACAGCTCTTCTCCTTTTTCCTTTAACGTTAAGAAAAATCGATGCTGCAAAAATACCTCCCGTTATTATATTGTGTTTGTAGCTGCTGGAATCTCTCCGAATTAGCTGAAAGACACTGAAAACACACACACATACACTCACAAACACACAGGCCTTTTGAATAAGAAGTCTTTTCTAATTAATGATTAACGATGTGTGCTACTATCCCTCTGGCTTTGGTGATCCATTCACTTGGAGGTCTTGGACAATTTTTTACCGGCATGAATGACATCTCCACTAGCCTCGGCTACACTTTTGTGTTTGGAGCTAACTAGCACATGTTAGCATGCCTACAGGTTAAACTGAGGAGGTTAAGATGGCAAACACACCTGTTAAACTTCAGCTCCGAGTGCGGAATAATTCATTAACCGCAAGAACACAAAGATTTTTTTCTTGTCATATTCGTTTCCCTGTGAAACACTCTCATGCAAACCATCACTCTGAAACCGTTACACATTCCTTATTGGCTTCCTATGGTGTCTTCTCACACTGCACCGCAATCTAAATGGAGATTATTAGTCTTCACTGGTTTAAAATTAGATTTAAATGTGTTTGCCCCGTCTCATGTGATCGGGCTTTCGTTTCTCGTGGGCCCCCAAAGTGGAATCCAGCACAGAGGTGAAACATGTCAAAGGTCAAAGGCTAGAGGGGTTTTCAGCTACACACTCACAAACACACGAAAGAGAGGGTTAGGTCATAGTATTTTTTTTTTTTTTCAAACACAAGGTCAGAGTCAAGTTCACCCTGCGTTCATTTCTGGGAAGAAAGAAGCGAGTTCGAGGGTAGAAATGGGAAGAGCGAAGGCGGAGAGGAAGGCTGCGCTGCGCTCCGAGCAAAACTCTGCATCGAAATCTATTCAAACACACAACGGGAGCCTCGGCGCGTTAGCGGCTGAGAGGCTTCCCGCGCTCGCGAAACTCCCCTATTGAAAGTAATCTCACCCCTCCCTCCCTCATTCCTCCTTCAACACCCCCTCATCCCATTCACCCATCCACTTTACATTTTCTACTCCCCCCCATTCATCCTCTTTGTATCTCTTGAAACCTGCTCCACGCCTATCCTCGCCCAAACTGCACATATGTCCCCCCCCTTATATAATCACCCCCTCCTCCCCCGCCCTTGTATACATTTTATACACTGTATACTTCAACGCAGATGCTGTATACATTTGTATACACTGTATGCCTGTCTCTGTCTCCATTGTATGCGATCCATATCTATGTAGCGTTCACTATCTTTTATCGACACTGTAGTCACCGTACAACTCTTCCACTCATCATTATCGCTCATTCTTCTTCCGCAGTAAGAATTGTACGACTATAATCTCTTGTCTCACTCCCATACTCGCCTCCATTCCCGCCCCACTCTGCCGCACCGCGCCCATGATCGCCCCCCCTCACCCCCCCATCATGTAGAACCTCCGATCCACACGGTAGAAAAAAAAGTTTTGTTTTTTTTCACTCTGGAGGAATTTGTGAAGTCAGAGAAAAAACTCGAGAGGACGAGGTGTGTGGGGGGAGGGCGGGTCGAGAAAACTTCTAAAACGATTCATGTTGGTGATGATGACAACGATGAAGAGAAATGTCTGTAGTATAATTACAAAAAAGGAAAAGTGCACTATTATGACAATGATTATTATTGCCTGTGAGAAATACTGACCAATAAACAACAATGGAAATATCTGTGGGTTTTGTGTTCTCTTTTAATGATACGTCAAAATCTTAAGTCACTTTAAGCGCAGAGACATGGCTTCCATTGAGGACTTTGGGGCTTGGTATGTGTCTGTAGAATTTGGGGTTTTAGGACTTTACATTCAACCAGGAACAGAAAATAAACATTTGGTTCTCAAGGCTTATCCGGCATTACTTTGAATATACACCTTTCAATAGCTCAAAAATTTAAGAAATGTACTTTGTTGTTAGCTTGTTAGCTTGTTAACAACTAGCCTGGCTGGCGAGGAAATCCTTTAACCACAGAAAGGAGGTGACTGTACTCTGGTAAAGTTTCAGAATTTTTTTTTAAATAAAGAATGATTTATTACACTGTACCATTAATATGTGCACACATGACATCACTTCGAAAGGTCTCACTAGAGTTGTAGTTCTCGACACTGGTCTCGGTCTCAAGACCACTTTTCCGTGGTCTTGGTCTTGTCACGGCCTTGACAGTCTTTGGTCTTGGTCTTGGTCTTGGTCTTGATACTCTCTGGTCTTGGTAGTGTCTTGGTCTCGGTTTAGGCGGTCTTGACTACAAGTCTACTCAAGACATAAATGCATTCATGATGTAGTATGCCTTTTGTTCTACAGTTTGAATGTATATGTTTATGTATCTGTTCTTTGTGATGTCTGTGTTATATTGTTCTTGTCCCACTGAACTACAGCTACAACTACAACTTGATAAAGTGTGTTATAATTGAGATGCCATTGCACACATCAAGGTCACCAGTTCTTCCTCTTGTTAATGTACAATTTGAAGTACAATTTTGTACTATTTGTACTATAAACTATTTGTATTTTGCATTTAATTTAATGCATTTTTTGGTGCACCTGCGTGCGGGTTCTACAACTCATGCAAAATGGCAAAAAACTAGTCTTTTTTTGGTCTCGGTATCGGTCTCGAGCTGAACAAGTCTTGGTCTTGACTTGGTCTGTCTTGGCCTTGGTCTTGGTCTTGGTCTTGATACTCTCTGGTCTTGGTAGTGTCTTGGTCTCGGTTTAGGCGGTCTTGACTACAAGTCTAGGTCTCACACAGCATCACTCTGGTCTTAAGTGAAACCAAATACACAAGTATGTAGGGTTTTTTAATTTTTGTTTGTTTGTTTGTTGTAAAGATTTTTTAAAGATGAGATAAAAGTATTTGCACGTTCGGTATATCGAGCTAATCCAAAAGTAACGGAAAATAATCAAGTTACATTACTTCAATATTTGTACACTGCAAAAAAAAA
Source organism: Lagodon rhomboides (assembly GCA_039737535.1). NCBI lineage: Eukaryota > Metazoa > Chordata > Actinopteri > Spariformes > Sparidae > Lagodon > Lagodon rhomboides. The sequence continues at coordinate 22,973,867 of CM077802.1, forward strand.
AAAAAAATCACACACTCTATTATTTCATTGGACTGCCTTACACACGGCAGATTATGGCTGTGTCGTGGTTTTGATAAGCTTATGCAATGTCACAACATTTATTTCCATCCAGAGTTGCATTTACTTTATCTCCAAGATCTTGTATTGATGATGGGAGAGTCAAGCCGCTGCATACGGTCTTCTGCAGCACAAAATATGTCTGTACCATCAGGGAAGAAAAAAAAACATTGATGGAAAAACCTGGTCGTTCAGTTTTTTTCAGGTACTCAGCTGCCCTCATTTTTTTGGGCACATAACATTGCTGAACGTAGACCGGACCAACTGAATCAACCCCAGATCATAACACTGCCCCCACAGGCTTGTACGGCAGTATCACCAGGCATGATGGGTGACCACTTGATCCGACTTTGTTCCTACCCTGATGCGCCCATCACTCTGGAACAGAGTAAATCTGGACCCATCAGACCACGAGACCTTCTGCCGTTGCTCCAGAGTCCAATCTTAATGCTCCCTAGAAAATTAAAGCATTTTTTTCTGATTAGCCTCACTGATTTCTTAAGGCTACACAGCTGCTTAGTCACAAGAGAAGAGTTCTCCTCACAATGTGTGTGTGGAAATGCTTTTACTGACACTATTAAACATGGAGTTCTACGATTTCCAAGCAAATGATAATTTAAGGGTAGTTTTTGATTCTGTGGGTTATTGTAATTTCAAGGTGTTTATTTAGGCTTCTCTATTTTGTGAAACAAGTAGGTCAAGTGTTATATGTAAATGGAAAACGGAGCTTTGCAGTGATGTTTGACAAACATCAAATGATGAAGAGACTTAACCCAACTAAAAAACTGTAAAGGCTTTGGGAAAATAACTGAAATAAAATACTACAAAATAAATAAATAAATAAATAAGAGCAGCTCTATGCGTTAGTCACAGCGCGACCTAGTTACCCTACATGCCCATCATATTTGTATAATGAAGAAACTATCCTCCATGTGTCAGAAGTGGGCTTGTCCCTGGCTACCGTGACGTATAGCTTCCTGAAGAGTGAAGTGTAGTGAAGAGCTCTCACTCTGACAGTAGTAAAGTGTCCAGAGCTCCTTATATCTGAAAATGAAAATATAGAATTCACTCAGGCTATTTCATCTTTTTTTGTATATATATATTTCATAGTATATTATCACACAAGTACCACAACCCATGCTGATGGTTACAGCATGCGTCAAAGTTACCGCCCACATTCACACAGCGAGAATGCAGCCCCCTAAAATTGCGACTGGGTAGTGCGTCATCTTCTCGTGCTCACACGATCTTTGTCCGCTGGCCGCTACAGTGATCGCCCTGGTGGTTGTGGAAAGCTCTCATTGAGTGTCGCTCTGTTGCTGGCTTGAGAAGAAGGGAGGGGTGCAGACAGACGTTTCCGTATCAACCTTCTCACCGAGAAAGCTCTTCGAAAAAGACGCTTCAGGTACATTTTTAAACGCAGTTGATAAATTCTCATCGAACTGTTGACCTACTTTTTATCAATGTAATGCAAACTTTCCCTTTTTTTCCTCTCGTTTGGCTTTTGTGCATCGCATGGGGTTGGGAGATGGTGCTGAGCATGAATGGACCACTGTGTGTTGAACAATGTTGATGTTACGCTGGGCCACAGTGCATGTAACGTTATGCCAATAATACGCTGTACTTTAACTTAAAGCTAACTGTTGGGAGTCACAGCTACATGTGTTTGTTGAATTTCTGGTTTCATTTGTTGTGTCGGTAGCTGTGGGTGTAGCCTTACATCATGTAACCAGTGATGGAGAGCGGCATGGTTGCATCGCACAGAAACTATTTTTTTCTTAAAGTGGTTAAAGTGGTGGTGGTTTGAGTTACATTCAAACAAGTCCCAGTTAGTGGCTTAACTTTACTTTGTATCGACGTTATCGCGAACATTAGTTACTGAAATGGCGACCTCTGAGGTATTTAGAGGTAAATGATAGTGTTATGTAGCCTCACATAACAGAGACATTCAAATGTTTATCTTGTAGCAGATAGGCTTATTAGCTATAGCAGTGCATGCATAACGTTACGCCACGCGAGAAGATGATGTTGGCCGGATATTTAAGCTAGGTTAACGCGAAGATATGTTTGTGTTAGCTTGGAAAACAATACAAAACAAAACAAACTCCTTCCAGAGAGAACGTGGTGTGTGTTTTTTTTTTTTTTTTTTTTTTTACTGTCCACGGTTTATCTTGACACGACACTGTCAACGCTTTGAGGAAACAAAAGCCTAAAGACTGTTCATCAGGTACACAACATTATACCAACAGGTTTGTGTGTACAAGTGCGTGCACGCGCGTCTCTTCCCGCCGTACTCCCGTGCGCGTGCTGAGCCTGTTAGACTTGAACGGATGTAGCTCTGTTATGGCCACATGCCTTTTCCCACCGCAGCAGGTAAAACCCGTCTGTCGACATTGTTTTTGACCAAATAAACACCAATTTGCAGCCTTAGTGAACTCTACTTGCTACAAAAATTAACGTCGTTTCCAAAGGCGATGCAGCAGAGGTGATTTAATGTTCAGTAGGCATGAATAGATTATTGTTACATTTTTATCTTATTCTCAATGACTCTTGACATCTGCACTCATACAGGTAGCTACTCATTTTTACTTTCTTATTAGGGCTGTCCCTCCATTCAAAAATGTAATCGCCAATAATCACATGATTGTCCATAGTTAACTCGTCATTAATCGCAAAATGATCGCACATTTTTTTATCTGTTCTAAATGCACCTAGAATGGACATTTTTGAAGTTTTTGATACTCAACATCAACGCGGGAGTGGACAAATATGCTTACACTATGCAAATGTATGAATATTATTAATCCAAAACACTGACAAATACCGTCCAGAATATTCTCCTGAATAGCCTCACATTTCCTGCTTGCTCAAAAAATATGCTGAAATCATAACATGGCAAACTCGAGCCCAACAAACAACAACAGATGGGCATGTTGAACTTAACATTCCTTAGTAATACTAACACAATGTAGTGTCCAACTTTACACTTGTAAAGCTTAAGTACACAATGTTTATCAGCCTGCAAGCTGTAGCCACCCATTTAGCTATCGCTGTTCAAAGTTTGTCACTTGTAGAGTTGTCCAGGCATCGCTTTTGCCAACTATACAGCGTGATCTGCGTGGCGGAGGAGGGCTCTCTGCATCAGCTGTGTGCTTGGCCAGCAAGTGGTACCTGTGACTCGACACAGTCCGGTGGGAACTCGGTTCACATCGACGGTAGATGCGGAAACCTTTGTTCGTGTCGAGTGAACCATCTGGCAGGGCTTTGAAGCTGAACTTGCCATTCAAAAGACCCTTTAATTCATCCATTCCTGCTCAAACGGGTTTGTTTTGGCTGCTATCCGCAACGTTACTGCTGCATCACTTCCTGATTTCCCAAACTCCGGGGGTCATAACGGCTGTAGCTCAGTGGGTAGAGCCAGCGTCTTGTTAACAAGCTGTTATCGTATTAACTTTCTCAACCCTACTTCTTATTGCTGCTTACTCTTACAAACATTGAAGGGCATAGCATCATTTTGAGCAAAATCAAATGCTAACATTTTTTCAAGGTAAAGATTTATGTTACATTTTTTGTTGGTGTAATGATGAAGGGGCCACAAGGGAGTTTTTGATGATTCACCACTTAAGAAACAGGTCATAAATCTTTTTTTTTATTATTGTGCAATAGGTTGTATATTTGTTTAATGTTGTTAAATGACAGTAACAAATATTTCCTGGTATAAGGGGTGTAACAGTTTACGGATATGAATCAGAAATCCGTATGATCGATCTAAATGTGCTGTGAACCTGTTGATGGCCCAATTTTAAAGTTATGAATCGTATGAGTGAAGCTGCTCTGCTGCTACTTCTTCACAGCGTCTTTGAACTCTTGGAGAAGTTCAAAGGTCAGCGCAAGACTATCCCACCCCGGTTGGACAAAAAGCAGGCCATTCGTAAGCTCTGTAGAACAGCGTTTAAGTACAGTGGTAGCATGTATCTTAAAGGGATATTCCGGTGTAAATTTAATCCATGGTCTAACACACCTTGACACTGAGTAAGACTCCCCCTCGAGAGGTCAAGTTTGCTGACCGCTAGCTTAGCTAGTATTAGCAACCTCAGAAAAGACCGCACGAAAACAATACACTGCAGTTTATGTCTCCAACTAGAAACCGCCATCAAAAAGCCACAAATAATGGTCAGAACAGCACCAAACTTCAGCAACAGTACACGTACAGTCCCAGCACACAGTACGAAGCATCAAACATCTGCTAGCTTAGCCGGATTTGTATTGAAAACACAGCTCTACTCACCCTCTCCTCCAGCAGCCTGTCTGTGTCAGGGAGATGAAAATGTATGATTGTTACTCCATTACTTCCGTTATTTTCCCTGTCAGCTCTCGATAATAAGAACTGAGCCTTCCATGGAGTAATAATCATCCTTGAGCTGTGGAAATCTACTGCACTCGGTAATCGACTCGTCGGGGCTCCCCGACACAGACAGGCTGCTGGAGGAGAGGGTGAGTAGAGTTTTCAATACAAATCCGGCAAAGCTAGCAGATGTTTGATGCTTCGTACTGTGTGCTGGGACTGTACATGTACTGTTGCTGAAGTTTGGTGCTGTTCTGAGCATTATTTGTGGCTTTTTGATGGCGGTTTCTAATTGGAGGCGTAAGCGGCAGTGTGTTGTTTTCGCGCGGTCTTTTCTGAGGTTGCTAAAACTAGCTAAGCGAGCGGTCAGCAAACTTGACCTCTCGAGGGGGAGTCGTACTCGGTGTCCAGGTGTGTTAAACCATGGATTAAACTTACACCTGAATGTCCCTTTAAGGTTAACCTGGTGAGACAGCATGGTAAAACCTTTGCAAACAAGGTGAAGGTGTAGATGTGATTTGGAGGTCCCCGCAAACAAAATTCGTCTGTGTCCATCTGAGTAGCAGCGACCGCACAGTGTGTGCCAGATACCATGCCCACGCTTTTCCTCCCACCTTCATTCTCTCCCTTCTCTCTCTGTCTTTTTCACTTCTCTCTCACTTTCATTCAGTCATACGCACACACACACACACACACGCACACACATAAACGGCTGTGTGAAATAGCTGTGGGAAGTGAGAAATATGCAGCAATCAATTGCTTGGCTGGTTAGAGAGAAGGGGAAGAGATGTCAGAGGTCTGCTCTGCACACACAGGTCTGGCCTCGCAGTGATTATATGTTGACCTACTTTCTATGTGCTGTAACTGTATAGTTGTCGTGTCATCATCCAGTATGTACCACCGGCCTCAGCAACAGCTGTGCATCACTGTGCCTTTTAACAATATGGGACTTAGGAGCTCTCTGGCTTCACACACACACACACACACAGAGCAGTGACAGATTTCTGTCCAACAGTGGCTAATTGTTTTGGAAACACCCTTAAAATATGTTGTTGAAAGAGTTTGCTATCACTGCTGATGGTAGCACTGTCTTACTGTTGAACTGACTGGTTGAAGTTAGCTCATGATAGACGGTTGTAGACAGGTAGTTCATCCAATCACTTGCCGAGTATTTCTTGAGAGTGTGTGCAGACTTCCTAGATGGATCTGTCCATCAAACCATGTAGTGCATAAGGTTTTTAAAAAGGACTATTAAAAAGTGTTACATTTAACTCGTTGAGCAACACTGAAACCCTGTGTGATTGCCTTTTTTTAAAAAAACATAACCTAGGGCTGTGCAATTAATCAAATTTTAATCGGGATTTCGATTTTTGGGTCAAACGATCTCCAAACTATCATCGAATTGAAACGATTTATTTGGCATTGCGCAATTCAGTAACTCCCCCAAAGCATTCAACGTGGCCATGCTGACTGGATACGAGCTGATAGGTTTCACTTTAGTCTCTGTGTTAACTTCCACCAGGTCCGCTGCACAGCGTATCTGCTCCGTCCTAGCTCCGGCAGTCCAGAGCCCTCCGGAGGAGTTACAGACTTCTATTTCTGGCGGATGGGAGCCACAACATAGCAATAAGCCGAATTTAGCACGTAGCAGACAGGAAGTCACGCACCAAAACAACAACATAACATCCGGTCACTTTTTGGAGAGAAATGCTAATAAATGCATCATGTTTCCAAACTCAAAAATAATCATTTAAATAATTATGATTTCAATATTGACCAAAATAATCGTGATTATGATTATGAGCAGCCCTAACAACAGCCATCATAAGTTTACAGAGGACATGACCTACATCCTGCTTTTTAATGTGCCCACCAACCTGTTAACATGCCTTGCTTCAGGGTGAGAAGTAGCTCAGGGAATGTTAATTGTTCACATTCTGCACACAGACTTTTGCATTTCACTCTTTCCCTTGAGTGAGTCAGCAAGAACAATACACGGAGCCTGACACTGAAGCAGCTCATTCAGCCATTGTTATTTTTAGATTACTTACACCTATGCTTCTCTTACAGTGACATGTTTTTATTGGAAAAGAGCTGTTCTTAGCTTGCCTTCAGAAGCTGTTGACAACTTGGAAGAAAACATTTATGACTACTGGGATGCTAGGAATGGACTGAAGTGTACAGTATGTAAGGGTGTCACGATTCCTATTTTAAATCGACCGAAATTAAGTCACAATCTCAAACTTCGAATTAAAAAAGGAATCGTCGATGCTGCCAGGCCCCCACGTCACGTCCGGTCGGCTTGCCAAACGGTGCTACGAGGTGCTACGAGTCAACCTCCTCTAACTTAGCTACTAGCTAAGCCAGTAGCTGTTAGCTACAGCCAGTCAAACGATAGCATGGTGTTGCACCATTCCTGTTGGGCTCCTGGACCGTGGTCGGGAAGCACAGGGGAGATGATTTCCTCCAGGGCCGAAGTTTCTGTTTCCCTTCGGGGTGAACCTCCTTTCACGTGTTAAGCTGGTCGGGAAATAACACCAGGGAGCTTTGCTGTATCTTGAGGAGCCGTCGCCTTTATTCACAGCCAAACTGCAGCCTAGATTGTACACTTTATTGCTGTCGCTACTACTGACACTCCTTTTGCTTCTCCTTCCTCTCCCTTCATTCACTGTCTGCAGGTACACACGCTCCCTCACTCTCGCTCGCCCACTAACACCTTACACACCTTACGCACACACACCTCACGCTACCGCCCTGTTCCTGAAAGGGGCTACGTCACTCTTACAACAATTATCTGTGTGGTAGATATGTTCAACTGTTCGGAAATAGTTTATTAAGACACTTAATTGTTCAGAGACGACTATGGACATGGCTGTTTTATTTTTTTGTTTGTTTTGTTGTGAACTTGAATGTCATCTTCTGTGAAGGAGACTGCAGTTACAAAAGAGACTAGTAGCAGATTATTTTGTTTAAGTTTCCAATTGACTGAAGATATAAGTTATTGTTACATTATGTTGTTAATAAATGTTAGAAATTTGACAGTGTAGTGTACATTGCAAACAAAGGTCAGATATTATATTGCTTAAAAGTCTAGTCTAAAAATGGCATAGCAACCTGTGCTTTAGAAAAAATAAATGTAAAAATCGAGAATCGAATCGAACCGTGACCTTAGAATCGAAAATGTAATTGAATCGAGGATTTGGAGCATCGTGACACCCCTAACAGTATGATATTTTGCACTTGTGAACATTTTTCTGCTCACACAACCTGACAGGAACAGTTTTGACACCTGCTGACCTGCTAATAGTTTAACCTGTTGTATGAACCTGTAGTATGGATGCAGCTTTTAGTAGAAGAGAATAGTCTCACACCTTTGTGCCTTGTTACGAGTTAGTGTCCTGAATCTGCTGTCACCGTTTACTTGCATTATCCATGCTGTTAAGTTGCCAGTATGATGCCAGGGCTAATAGCTCTGTGGTAGTTAATAATTTATCATGTCAGACTGACGCTGATGGTCTGCTAAATAACTGACTGCACACGCAGGATAATTACTCTGTATTATCTGCTGGCAGTGCTGCGTTTCCTGAGCTGAACTGTCACTGTTTTTCTATCCATAAATCATGCATCAAAGAGGAATGACTTCCCATTAGTTTGACCATTACCTCTGTACAGTCGATCCATTTCACTAATGTAAGAGTCGGAGGATTGAAGCTCGTCCACTTTGGTGGAGGCAGACTGAAATGACACTCATCAACCCCTATATCTGTCAGATTTTCTATGTAACAATGCTGATCGTTGATTGGCAGCAAAATTATATAATTACTTGCATGACTGGCCATAGGATTTCAGAGCCTAATACCGTAAAAATGACGGGTTTTCTTACTTCATGCTGGTAAATTGGCAAAGTCCTTAGATTGTTTTTCACACAAAAGGGGGCAGGGATGGATCCATGCCAAAGTAACCGGACAGGTTGCACTGAGCTGTCACTCAAACAACCCTTAGCCAATGGGGACACACGCCTGAAAACCCCACCTATACCAGAAGTTTGTACCCCAGTGGCAAACAAAAAGTCAGGGAGCGCAAAGCTGAAAGCTGGCAGCGTTTAACCACAAAGCTGCAAATGAGAGCAAAAGTCTGATCATGGAGAAAGACGCAGAGTCAACTATAAACAAAAGGACATGCTATCAAAAAAGTAAAAGAGCAATAGTTTTATGATTATGCAAATACGAGAGAGATGTACATTCTCTCAATTTCTTATTTTTATTTGACATTGATTACATTTTATTTGATTCTTATTGGCACATGTCTAATTCCATAGCAGAGTCACTTGCACATTAAAAGTCGAGTCAAGTCAAACAAACACCTGCCAGTCGACAAGAAAAAGACCTACTGTGTTCACAAAACAGTGTAGGACATCTTGGCTTTTTTCAAGGCTACAGGCTGAGATTATTTCTGTTTATTGTTATTTCTGTTTCAAGGCACAGTGCACCTCATGTCACCCCTAATAATAATAGTTTAATAATATTTGTACATATAACCAGTTAAAAATAAGAAAAAATATGGAGCTTTGTGTCATGATATTGACTTATGTTGTCTGTTTACTAATGAAACCTACTGTGGGCTTTAAATACTTACTGTGGGGTTTGAATGCTTAGTATCACTTAACAGCCGAGCGTACTGTGAGCAGTTTGATTCAGTGGTGCTGCAGCAGGACTCAGTGAGACAACAACATTCCACTGACACATTAAATTACTCAAGTATTGTCCACACAGAGCTTTCACACAAGACCCCAGGGAACTGTTCTTTCACTGTTTTGGTTCACCCTCTCCACCCTCTGACTTCTTCTACGACTCCCGGACACACCACCCGCAGAAGTTACCTGACGACTCCTCCGCTTCCAGCGCAGGAAGAGAATTGTTTCCATAAACAGGGAGACGGTGGACACCTACAAGTCCTTAGGCGTGCGTCTGAGCAATTCATAGTTTTCACGTGACGTCATGCTCCCAGGGGAACGCCACCCTTGGAGGGCAAAAGATCATTCCCCGCTGCCCGCCAGCGTAGGAAGCAGGTGATACGTCACGTTTGGAACCAGTTTCGTTTCGCCAAAATGCCGGGTAGTTGTTGTGCTGTCGGATGCACTGACAGGCAAGGAGTCGAGCCTGGGCAATGCATCTACAGAATTCCGTCCGAAAAAGAAAACCCAGGGAGGAGGAGATTGTGCATTCGTTCCATAAGACATATCTAAACGACGGCAGCCGTCCAAATAAACACGTATTTGCAGTGAACACTTCATCACAGTTAAACTCAAGTAGACACAAGTGTATATACTCATAATTATTGTATTTTTAGCCATAAGTCACATCTGTTTGCTAATTACTGAATGCTTTTAATTAAGTTAGCTAGTTAGCTGAGGAGTTGGGATGCTGCGTTTAGCTGCAGATAAACTCAAAATGCAATGATTTGGAAATCCCTTTAAGCTTGTGTTTAGACTGATACACTTTGTTGGTGATGTCCAGGGTACATGTACAGTAATAATATTGATACAATAACGTTCAATATCTAGTGTTAGTTGAGTAGTACTCGCCTTTGCTTTTACAATGAAGAACTTCTTGCTCTTCAACTCCCAAACAGCGGCATTAATATCCCATCCAAATCAAAATAATACATGTAACTGTCTGTACTTTCATAAGCTTTTATCCTGGCAGCAGTATAAGGTGGTACACGTAAATGTCACCGAAGTTGAGCTCTGGCAGGGACCTGGTGGTTTTTAATGGCTGAAATACCGAAGCGGGTGCTGTATATGCAGTTTGTGTCCATATCGTTCCTTTTCCACGGTTGACAGGTGATCTAGATGACTGTGCGAGGGGATATCTTCCAGCTTTTGCCTCGTCTCTACGTGAAGTCCGGTGTGAGCCGCCATCTTGATCTACTGTTTTGCCCCCCAGGTCAGCGTGCGGGTCACTGAAAACTATAAATAAACTGGACTGGTCGGACAACACTGAGGCCCTCTACCGAAAGGGACAGAGCAGGCTGTTCTTTCCGAGGAGACTCACGTCTTTCAATGTGTGCACCAGGCTGATACGATTGTTCTGTGGTAGCCAGGGTCATATTGTTTGCAACAGTGTGCTGGGAGGGTGGCATGGGAAGCAGTGGTGCCATCAAGCTGAACAAACTGGTGAGGAGAGCCAGCTCTGTGGTGGGGATGAAACGGGACAGTGTGGAGGAGGACCAGAGAGAACCAAAGCTGCAAGCTGTAATGGACAATCCCTCTCGCCCTCTCTGAGCTGTCTGGTTCAAATAGAAAACAAGAAAATAAGCCAAAAAAAAAAAAAACTGTTGAAAAGTAAAGCTACATTTGCAATGATGAATTGTACGTACTGTCCTCGCTCTAATAAACAATTCATTATTCATCAATCAAAGAAATCTTACAAATGTTTTGTTCGTCCGTGTTTCCATAGCGATGGCGGAGGCCCACCAGGCGGTGGCGTTCCAGTTCACCATAACACCGGAGGGGATTGACCTGCAGCTGTCCTACCAGGCCCTGAACCAGATCTACCTGTCCGGAGTGCGATCATGGAAGAAACGAGTCAGCCGCATGAGGGTGAGGATGATGGGAAATCCCTGTGTGTGGTGCTGCCATATTGTTCATTTTATTGTGTTGGCGTCTGTTAGTTAGATCTGATATCTTAAATTTGAAAGTTTGATAGTCAGCACAGCGAGGGGAGGTGTGCCTCATTAGAAAAACGGCTATTTGTGATACGTGTCTTGTCTGGTCTTTGTCCTATTTTGTTACGGGTAAATGGACATTTAAAATGCATGCCATTTATGTCATGTGTCTCTAGCCACAGTTGAATTTGTAATTAATTAACTGAAAAGCGTTCTTGCGCTTTTAGAGGATTTTACAATCTGCACAACGTTCGATGCCTGCCGTCCTGACTCCCCTGGTATGGACGGTTGCCTCATGTGTGCAGCGGGGAGCTCAGTGCAGAAGGCCTTATTACAGGGTGTGCATTCCCGTGTGTATAGGTGAGGAATGCTGAGCCTTTGCCAACATGTACCGACATGCATGTTTGCCACCGCTGTTGTGACAAAAACATGATTTACAGCACACGTCATGTGCTGTACCTGTCTTGGATCAAGTGGATACGAGATGTCAGTGTGAAATACACACAAAAAATCATCAGTTATTTAAATGTTGAAGTTTACCGCATTGACCTCCAGTTGGCTCTTAAAGGACTCTATGGCCCAGTCAGAGAAACAGAGGGGGAACAGTTTACCCAAACACAATGCTCACTGTTTCTTCTTTTGTGGTTACAGAACAGTTTGATCAAGGGCGTGTACCCTGCCAGCCCTTCCTCCTGGCTCTTCGTCGTCATAGCAATTCTGGCCACCATGTACATGCGCTCCGATCCCAGCATGGGGCTGATCACCAAGATACAGCAGCACCTGCCACTAAGGTACGCAGAAACACACGAAGACCTCTGTTCTTATCTCAAGGAAATTGAATCGAACGCAACTGGATTTGGTTTTTGTCTTGAAGACGTTTCAAGACCTCTGTTCTTTTCTCTTTTGCATATTGAACCATATTTTTACGGACATCAGTTGTGATGTCTACAACAACATCCTGGCCAAAGTCGAGCTGAACTGTTAAAATGCTTAGTGACGTCAGCAAATTGCAGATATATCAGTTTGTATATAGGTAACAAGAAATTGCAGTTTGTCCACTAGAGAGCACCAACAAGTTTATTTTTACTCTGTGAAATGTCCCACTTAGTATATACACAGACAACCACTGACAGGTGACATGAATAACATTGATCATCTCATCACAATGAGATGTTCTGCTGGTGTAGAGATATCTGGCCCGACTAATATTGATAAAAACGGCCTAACTAGGTGACCAGGATTGACCTTTGAATATGAATGTGTCATTCTATTTTGGGGTCTGAAATAAACAAGAACATTGGGAAACGATCGATCACACATCACACCTGAAAAGCACACACACATGCATGAGCAAGAACACACACATACGCACACAAACCTAGAGGGAGTTGCTGGAAGTTGCACAATCGCCCAGGTCATCAGACCAAGAACATCGAGAAACAAGGTCACATTGGCCGTGACATTTTGGTAACGGCCCAGGTCGTCACCACACAACAGTGTAAACAGATGAACAGATCCTGAGGTATGTAAGTGTTACCCAGGGATGAACGGAACCCACTTCTGCAACCTCGTCTCTGTGTCGGTTCTTCTCAGCACTTTGGCTTCAACATATACATCTTTGTATACATCTTCTACAACACTGGGAAACCTCGGGTGTTGACACGCAGCACCCATCCAAACACTGTTGTGGACCAAGTCCACCCCCCCTCATCACAACAACACTACCCGATGGCAGTGGCCCCCCAGCAGGACAATGTGGCCTGACACACCGCAAACACTGCTCAGGAACACAATAAAAGGCCCAAGGTGTCGACGGGGCCTCCAAATTCCCCAGATCCCAATCTGATGGAGCATCTGTAAGACGTGCTGAGCAGGTCTGATCCATGGAGGCCCCACCCCCCCAACATACAGCACCCAGAGGATCCACTATAAAACACCCTGGTGCCAGACACCACAGGACACCCTCAGAGGTCTTAGGTCCATGTCTTGACAGGTCAGAGCTGTTTTGGCTGCAAGGGGAACCTTCACAATATTAGGCAGGTGGTCATAATGTTCTGCCTGATCAGTGTATGTTGGTCACATATAACGAAAATTAACAAATCTAAGGGATCTGCATCAATTTAAATAAAATCTCATTCTCAATATCAGCCTCAAAAAACCTTGTTTGTTGAGCTATTCTTGAGAGTGCCGCCAGCTGAAAGTGACAGTTCCACTTCAAATAGCAATCTGCTGTAGTCACTGAGGAGGAAAAGTGATTTCTGCTGATCCAAGTAAACATCACCACATAGTAAATAAAGCCAGTGAGTCATGATGGATCAGGGTGGGTGTGGTGCCTGCAGCTGAACTCTCCCCTACATGCCTCCCAGTCTATTCACTAACTGTAGCTCCACATGCTTACAACATCGCTGACTCACTGTCTACAACATAGTGACACACACACACACACACGTGCTACATTCCACCCTGATAATGTTTGTTCTGCAATGAGAGGCTGCAAATGGGATATATGAGCAACGCTGTATGTAAAAATGTGTAAAAATGGATAAGTTGGAAGTATGGAGTATGTTTTCCTCCTGTGTATGTATTCGTTTCATGTTGATTACATTCGTAATGCATTTTATAATATTTATTTTCGATTGTATGTGTCTCATTGTGTTCCGCTGCTCACACTGCATAATATCATATTCAATTTAAGAAAAACAAACAAACAAAAAAAGCAAAATCTAGATGAAAAAAACTTTCTTTCTGCCCGTCTTGTGTGACTAAAATATTTCAAATTCACTTTTTGACCGAGCCAGCAGATGGAGCTGTTGTGCCTTCATAGATTTTACTTGCATTCATGACCATTGTTCCAACAAAAAAGATCAGAGACTTCCTGTTCACACTGGACTTGACCCTCTTAAATCTCGTTCACAGATTTGTTTTAATTCATTCTTTTTTGCTTCTTTGTTAAGATAATTCATCCACCTGGAAGGTTTAATCAGTATCAAGATTACTGATTAAACAGTGTGATTATTACACAGGTGTGCCTAAAGAAATGTGTGATGTTACACATGTTTTTGGACTTTTACTCACCGTAACTGGACACCTTGTGTCTGCCAACTACTTTACGTCATTGCCTTTGTCTTTGCCTTTGTTTTTTGTGTTTAATTTCTACTTTTCAGCTCCAGGTAACATGACAAAAGTGCTAAATTGAACTTTTTTTTACCACTAACGGACATATTGCTGTCTACAGCCAGTAACCGTTCTGTCCCCCTCCCTCCCTCTGTCCAGCCTCCACGTGTCGCTCAGCTCTCAGGGTCAGACCATGGTGTCGGCGCTGGTCTTCAGCACTCTGCTGTGGCTCTCTCTCATCCTGGCGCTCCGATTCTGCCTCAAACTGCTGCTCTCCTACCACCAGTGGATGTTCGAGCAGCACGGCCGAGTCTCCAACGTCACCAAAGTCTGGGTGGTAAGCTGTCCCTCCTGTTTTGTGCGACGGCGCCCTCGTGTGGCCGTTTTGCAGATGTTGCCACCGACCGAAATTGAATTGAATAATAATTTGTATATTGGTAGTTAATCTTAAATGTATGCTTTGAATGTATAGTTTCTATCATCCCCACAATTTAGAAAATATTTTATTGATTGTTACCAGTAAACTGTTAAAATGTTCATAGAAAAGTGTCACAAATCATCCTCTGTGTGTCTTAGACCCTACTGAGGTTGTTATCGAGCAGGAAGCCTCTGCTGTACAGCTATCAAACCTCTCTACCTCACCTGCCTGTACCTGCCATCAAAGACACAGTGAGCAGGGTGAGTGGACAAACACATGATCTCTACATCCACTATCGCTGTACAGGACTGTCTCAGAAAATTAGAATATTGTGATAAAGTTCTTTATTTTCTGTAATGCAATTAAAAAAACAAAAATGTCATACATTCTGGATTCATTACAAATCAACTGAAATATTGCAAGCCTTTTATTATTTTAATATTGCTGATTATGGCTTACAGCTTAAGAAAACTCAAATATCCTATCTCAAAATATTAGAATATCATGAAAAAGTATACTAGTAGGCTATTCAACTAATCACTTGAATCGTCTAATTAACTCGAAACACCTGCAAGGGTTTCCTGAGCCTTGAAAAACACTCAGCTTGGTTCAGTAAACTAAATCACAAGTATGGGGAAGACTGCTGATCTGACTGCTGTCCAGAGGACCATCATTGACACCCTCCATCAGGAGGGTAAGACACAAAAAGAAATTTCTCAAAGAGCAGGCTGTTCACAGAGTGCAGTTTCAAAGCACATTCACAAAAAGTCTGTTGGAAGGGGGAAATGTGGCAGGAAACGCTGCACAACCAAGAGAGATGACCGCAGCCTTAACAGCATTGTGAAGAAGAGCCGCTTCCAGAATTTGGGGGAGCTTCAAAGACAGTGGACTGAAGCTGGAGTCCAGGTATCAAAAGCCACTGTTCACAGACGTGTCCGGGAAATGGGCTACAATAGCCGTATTCCCATGGTCAAGCCACTTCTGAACTCAAGACAACGGAAGAAGCGTCTGACTTGGGCTATGGAAAAGAAGCACTGGACAGTTGCAGAGTGGTCCAAAGTCCTCTTTTCAGACGAAAGCAAGTTTTGTATTTCATTTGGAAGTCAAGGCGCCAGAGTCTGGAGAAAGGCTGGAGAGGAGCAAAATCCAAGTTGCTTGAAATCCAGTGTGAAGTTCCCACAGTCAGTGATGGTTTGGGGAGCCATGTCAGCTGCTGGTGTTGGTCCACTGTGTTTCATCAAGTCCAGAGTAAATGCAGCTGTGTACCAAGAGATTTTAGAGCACTACATGCTTCCGTCTGCTGAAAAGCTCTATGGAGATGATGATTTCATTTTCCAGCATGATCTGGCACCTGGCCACAGTGCCAAAACCACCAGTAACTGGTGTACTGACCATGGCATTACTGTCCTCGATTGGCCTGCCAATTCCCCTGACCTGAACCCCATAGAGAATTTGTGGGGTATTGTGAAGAAGAAGCTGAAAGACACCAGACCCAACAATGCAAATGAGCTAAAGGCCGCTATTGAAGCATCCTGGGCATCCATAACACCTCAGCAATGCCACAGGCTGATTGCCTCCATGCCACGCCGCATTGATGCAGTAATCCGTGCAAAAGGATTCCCAACCAAGTACTGAGTGCATTAATGGACATTTTCAAATGTTTGATTTTGTTTTGCTGTTATAAATCTTTTTTTTTTACTTGGTCTGAGGAAATATTCTAATTTTTTGAGATAGGATTTTTGAGTTTTCTTAAGCTGTAAGCCATAATCAGCAATATTAAAATAATGCAAGGCTTGCAATATTTCAGTTGATTTGTAATGAATCCAGAATGTATGACATTTTTGTTTTTTTAATTGCATTACAGAAAATAAAGAACTTTATCACAATATTCTAATTTTCTGAGACAGTCCTGTATATATTGTGCAGAAATGAATAATCATTGTGCAACCATGAAGCAGTTATTGACTAATGCTCTGTGCTTTCTCTGCCTCAGTACCTGCAGTCGGTGCGCCCCCTGCTGACAGATCCAGAGTATAAACGAATGACCGAACTGGCCAGTCACTTTGAGTTAAACCTGGGGAACCGCCTGCAGCGCTACCTGAAACTCAAAGCGCTGTGGGCAACAAACTACGTAAGTGTGCACAGTCACAAGCCAGAGCTGAAACAATTCATCAAATCATGAATTAGTCGATCCACCTAAAATGCACGTGTAACAATGTGTCGTCAACTAAACATTTAATACTTTTTCAAGTAAAATGCCACATATTCTCCAGCTTCAGCTCCAGCTTCTTAAATGTGAATATTTTATAGCTTTCTTTGTTACTTATAAGGGTAAACTGAATGTGCTTTGATTTGATTTGTTGGTCTGATTTAAAAAACAATATATAACAAATATGTGAACTTTTTTGGGGGAGAAATGCAAAATCTGTTTCACACACATCATTTACATTTTATAGAGCATTTGATAAAGTAATTTATAATGAAAATAAATTGGTAGATTAATAAGGAGAGGAAAGGGAGGTATGACATGCAACAAGGTGCCTCGGAATGAATAACATCAGATACTTTACCAAAATGAATGTTTTAGAGAGGTGTTGAGGAGGAGAGTGGATGGAGGGGCTCTGAACGTCGTATCATTTTGCACTATGGACGCTTCATATCCCGGTCAATTAACACACCTGTGAGTAAAAGGGAGAAAATCAAAGGAACGGAGAGGAGAGGACATTGTTTTCTCACCGCTGATGCTTCATATCCCGACCCATTCACACACACGCGTGTAAAGCATTCAGCAAATATACGACGAACGTAACGCGTAGCTGATCATGTCGGCTCAACAGCATCGTGGGAAATGTCAACATTTGACGCAAGCGAGGCTCATTCCCACGGAATAATGTTGCCTCACACGAGCATCGCACAGTTCCAGCTCCAGCTGCTGGAGTCATTTGTGTGATATATTAACTGTTTCCTTCATCCTGGCTCCAGGCCTTACTGTGAGTGAGTAGCAAGGGAATTCATAGATGCTTTTGATTATGTTGCTGGCTAAGTGGATGTAAACAGCATCCCAGGGGGCGATTTGGGTTACACAAAAACAGCTTGTTTGTCAGATAACATAAATCGCATAAACTCTGGGGAGTGAACACAAGCCCCTTTTAGATAGAAAAGGTGGCACATTTGCAGCAAGGTAAAGGCTGCAATGTGCCACCTTTTCTATCTAAAACGGAGGTGTAATATTCCACCTTTTCACATAAGCCACCACATTTCCTCCTCTGGTAGGCGTAAACATGTGACGTGACGTGAAGCAGGAAGTTGGGCGTGAAGAGAAGCAGGTCGAATTTGTCTTCAAAATAAGAGCTTTACGTTGCACCCCATCGGAGTTTAGAACTGGGTTCTTAGCGGGGGGCTTTTAATTTGAAAGTAGCGACCGCTATTAGCTCGCCGCTACAACAACAAGCGGACAACCGAGACAGCTACAGAGAGCGAGGAG
The DNA here is from genome assembly GCA_039737535.1 of Lagodon rhomboides. Taxonomy (NCBI): domain Eukaryota; kingdom Metazoa; phylum Chordata; class Actinopteri; order Spariformes; family Sparidae; genus Lagodon; species Lagodon rhomboides. The sequence goes on from CM077802.1 coordinate 22,991,951, forward strand.
ACGCTAGCATCTCCCGGATCTCAGCGGCTTTCCAGCTGCTCATCTTCGTGGATGAAGTGACGAACTGACTGCTGTGATCAGCTGTTTCCTGGTTTTAAAACTCCCAGGCTGTGGGTGCGCAGCAGTGCACGTCATCCACACCTCCGCTCATCTCAGCATTTGCCACCACATTGCCGCCTCGGATTTACACAGCAATGCAGCTTTTCCACATCTGTTCTTCAAAGTGGCGCACAGTACCAGCAAATTGATGTCCTGTTCGATCGCTACCATGAGCACTCAGTCAAAGGCGGAACACGGGAACGGCGTGGGAAAGGCTCAGTGGCAATCAGAAGACCAGTTACAAACAGAGATTTACCACTTCCTGCGAAGTGGGAGAACTTCATTGCAAACAAGGACAACAAGGCACACCTTGCTCGCTTTCTCTCACAACTGCTGTTTCTGTGGGCACCAGCCAACAAGACCATAGTTGCTGCAGGTGGTTTCAGCGATGAAGAGAGGGTCGAAGCTCCTGACCCAACCCTTGACACCGACAGCTTGGAAGCTAAACATGAAGAAGCAGATACAAGAATTGTTTTCACTGCATTAGAGACACCGACGTATAGATTCTGCTGATCACCTACTCCCACAGGAAGACATGCCAACAAATCTGGATGAAAGCAGAGAGAGTAAAGGACCGAAAGTACATCCCCGTTCATGCAGTTGTGGAAAAGCTGCAGATGGAAGAACGGGTCCTTGAGATGCCTCCAGGGTTCCATGCACTGACTGGGAGTGACTCCACATCACACATTGCAGGACACACAAAGAAGTCCTGCTGGAAAGTGTTTGGACAGAACAGCCATCTGCTCAAGGGGCTTGGTGAAGGTCCCGAGCTTAGTGACTCCACCATCCAGGATGCAGAAGTGTTCTTTTGCAGATTACAGGTGAAACTCGAAAAATGTAAATATCGTGCAAAAGTTCATTTATTTCAACTTAAAAGGTGAAACTAATATATTATATAGACTCACTGCATGCAAAGTGAGATATTTCAAGCCTTTATTTTTTATCGTTGTGATGATTGTGGCTTACAGTTTATGAAAACCCCAAATTCAAAATCTCAGAAAATTAGAATATTACATGAAATCAATAAAAAAAGGATTTTAAATACAGAAATGACGGCCCTCTGAAAAGTATAATCATGCATATGTACTCAGTACTTGGTCTGGGCCCCTTTTGCATGAATTACTGCCTCAATGCGGCTTGGCAGGATGCTTCAATAGCGTCCTTCAACTGTTCGGCATTGTTCGGTCTCACGTCGCTCATCTTTCTCTTGACAATGCCCTGTTATAAGTTTTATTTTTGAAATGAGTTTTATGTTCTCTCAAATTCCTATTTTTGTTTGACATTCAAGAAGTTTTCTTTGTTACTTTTGGCACAAATCTAATTCCATAGTCCCATAGATTCTCGATGGGGTTCAGGTCAGGCGAATTTGCTGGCCAATCAAGCACAGTAATCCCACAGTCAAACCAGGTTTTGGTACTTTTGTCAGTGTGGGCAGGTGCCAAGTCCTGCTGGGAAATGAAGTCAGCATCTCATAAAGTCCGCTGAAGGAAGCATGAAGTGCTCTTAATTGTCCTGGCAGACGGCTGCATTGACTCTGGACTTAATAAAGCACAGTGGACCAACAGCAGCAGATGACATGGCTCCCATAAATCACCACAGACTGTGGAAACTTCACACTGGACTTCAAGCATCTTGGATTGTGTGCCTCTCCATTCTTCCTCCAGACTCTGGGACCTTGGTTTCCAAATGAGATGCAAAATGTGCTCTCATCAGAAAAGAGGACGTTGGACCACTGAGCAACAGACCAGTTCTTTTTTTCTTTAGCCCAGGTTAGACGCTTCTAACGTTGTTTGTTGTTCAGAAGCGGCTTGACAAAAGGAATACGACATTTGAAGCCCGTGTCCAGGATCCGTCTGTGTGTGGTGGCTCTTGATGCAGTAACTCCAGCCTCAGTCCACTCCTTGAGAAGCTCCGCCACACTTTTGAATGGCCTTTTCCTGACAGTCCTCTCCAGGTCATCCCTGCTCCCTTTTTCTTCCACACTTTTCCCTTCCACTTAACTTTCTATTAATGTGCTTTGACACAGCACTTTGAGAACATCCAACTCCTTTTGCATTTACCTTTTGAGGCTTTCCCTCCTTGTGGAGGGTGTCAATGATGGTTTTCTGCACAACTGTCAGGTCAGCAGTCTTCCCCATGATTGTGAATTCTACTGAACCAGACTGACAGACCATTTAAACACCCTTTGCAGGTGTTTTGGATTAATTAGCTGATTAGAGTGTGACACTTTGAGTCTGCAATATTGAACCTTTTCTTGGTATTCTAATTTTCTGAGATTTTGAATTTGGGGTTTTCATAAGCTGTAAGCCATAATCATCAAAATGATAACAAATAAAGGCTTGAAATATCTCACTTTGCATGTAATGAGTCTATATAGTATATTAGTTTCACCTTTTAAGTTGAATTACCGAAATAAATGTACTTTTGCAAGATATTCTAATTTTTCGAGTTTCACCTGTGTAAGTATAAGTATAATATTATCATTATTTCTAGACAATTGGTTTGGTAGTTTTTACATAATGCTGGTCCAAAGAATGAATGGAGGTGAATTGGCCTGAGCTGGTGACTTCTAATTTAAGGCTCACAATAACCTCTCACAAAGAAATAGTATGGGTATATTATACTTTTCCTGAATTGACAGAGTCTATTAAGTATTGCAGTTGTTGGTTTTTGGGTCCCTGATGTCCCTTGATCCTACAGGGATCAAATAAACTATATAGTTTAGGCAAAAAATGTGGGAAAATATGTGTAATTTATGGTTTAAAGTGGTCATGTGACCTCTGTGTTTGTCAGAAAGATACAACTTTGGGCTTAAATGAAAGCCATGGATGCCCCCTTTATAATGATACCAAACAACCATATATAATATATTCACAAATTGGAAAATTATAGCCATTTCTAATATTGGGCGATTAATCAATCATTATGCTAATTAATCAATAATTATGACTAAACCGTAACTTTTACAGCTTGACATCCGGCAGAAATGGATTCAGCACAAAAAAATACTATAGGAACAACCAAGAAAACACTTTTACCCCAAAATGCCTACCACCTCATTTTCTGAAGGGTGTTTCCCAAATTTGGTCTGTCAGATGAGTTTAACAGGCCGACTCATCACACCTCATACACACTTTATGTCCCTCTGCTGCCAGCAGACACATGGCAACCTCCCGGACTGCTCACTTTGCAAACACGCAAAAAACAAATCTGCGCGCGGTGCATTAAATCAGTCATTATATAAAGCAGAATTGGAAGAAAATTGGTATTTTGTGCGATTTGGAGTGCTACACCACTGTTTTAAATAAAAATCCCAGTTCTTTAACAAACTTTAACACATTTCTTCTAGTCAACATGAATGTAACGCTGTGATCCTCCCCTCTCACTCAAGTTATAAAGTGCAGAAACAAGTGACAGGGCGGCAGAGTGGCTGTGACAGACACCATTCATCCTATTACAGGACACTGCACTATCAAAATGATTTTGAAGCTGTTATTCTATGGTAAAACATGTACATAACTTTGCTTTAAGTAAAGGTTAATATATATTTTTTTGTATAATAATGTTGTTTCCATAAAACTGTTAAAAAGTAGGTTTTCCAACAAACCAGCAGTAAAGATGGAACCTAATGCAACACCAACATCTCTCAGCTTTAAAAGAGAGAGACTATTATTATATACTGACTTACTATTACTGTTTAAAGTGACAAGCTGTGTCATTTTCATGTCAATTAATGATTATTTTTCTGGTTTATATGTGACTGATTTTATATTTTTAACACTCAGTACAAAGTCCCAAAAAAAAAAAATGTGCAGAAAGAGCGTTTTGTTTTGTCCTGTTTGCTTCATATAAACAGAAGCGTGTCGTGTTTTTGGTTCCAGGTGAGCGACTGGTGGGAGGAATACATCTACCTGAGGAGCCGAGGTCCCATCATGGTCAACAGTAACTACTATGGCATGGTAACCAGCTTCCTTTCACAGCAGCACGGCTACTGCGTTAGAAAAAGACGGGGCTAAATCTCTAAATATTTGTGTTATCTTTTCGCACCCTTTGAGATAAAGTTTAGCCAAAATGACCCGTTCCTCTTTATTTCTCTGAACCTCTTTTCTTGCTTACATCTTTCCTACATTTTACTCTTTTTTTTTTTTCCGTTTGTACTTACGTCTCCCGAAGCATACATATTGAGAGTTTGTTTTTGTTTCCATGCCGTTGTTCTGTGTGCGTGCTCAGGACTTTCTATATGTGACGCCGACGCCAGTGCAGGCAGCCAGGGCAGGAAACACCATTACAGCCCTGCTGCTTTACCGTCGCAAAGTCAACAGGGAGGAACTGAAACCGGTAAGACCACACACACCTTTTTGCACATTTGAAGGGGTTGTGGGGGCGTAAATGTGTAAGAAAAAATACAAGTACACACAAAGCTGTATTCTTACTATATTCATTTTATTTCCTTTAAAGTAAAAATAAAACCTGGGACTGGAATTTGGCCTGTTATCTTTAGAATTTTCATAAATGAGGCTAAATATTAGACTACACAGTGCATGGGTAAATCTCAGTGCATTTCCAAATGTTTCGAAATAAACTCAATGATATCTCATCAGAAACCAATCTGAAATGTTGCTAAATAAAATCATATTCCTGACATCGAAACAGTGAGTGAAGTTTAGAAAGAATGACGAACATGGGTCAGTATCAGTATGAGATCCTCCCTCCTCTCCTCTTTCTGTCCTCCTCCCGTGCTGCTGCGAGAGGGGAGAGAGTTGTTGGGGGTGGATCAGCAGAGATCATTTCTCGAAAAGAAACAGATCGGATCAAAACAGTATGAACACAATGACTCAGTTTGACGTCAAGAATAAGCGTTTTTCACGACAGACACAGGAGGTCGGGTAGGAAAGTGTGGGCGGCCGGAAAAGGCTTTTAATGTACGGCCATTGGGCACAACATATCACAATCAACAACAAGACACATTAAAACACAACGGGCCTCATTCATGAAACGTGAGCAGAACGAATTTGTGTGTAAACCGCTCGCAGACGGAAATTTACGTGCATCTCCGCATTCATCAATATTTTAGTAGCTCCGATCTTTTCGTAGCTACTAACAAAATCTCCACATGCTGCTGACCACACGTAGTGCTTGTGTCAATTTAAGAACGCATATAAATAATGCTTGTCACTATTGGAAATTACAATTTCAATTCATATTGCGCTCTGTTATGTACACAATACGCAGATGCCTTTGAAACACGTGAGATAAACATGACGAACGATTAAAAATATAACACATTTAGTTAAATTAGTTGGCAACTGGCAGGATTAAGATTCAGATTAAGCTCATAATTGTGAATTATCTAGCCTATGTAAATCGACTCAATAGATGACACGTTCTTTTCTATAGGAGATAGATCTTTGAGCCGCATCCTGCCTGCAGTTCTTAACGGTATTATTAAACTAATGCCAGAGTATATTAAATGTCTCTATGGCGCACAACGGCAGGTAGAAGTAATGCAGGGATTCAGTGCGATCGCAAACATGCCAGGTGTCATCGGTGCCACAGACTGCACACACGTACGCATCAAGGCTCCATCCGGTGACATAAACCAACTGATCTGTGACGCAAAGTGTGTGTTGTTAAACGTTGTGGCACGGCGGCCTGGTGGGACGCATCATGCATTTATCCTGCGTAATTGCGCAGTTGGCATGCGTTTGGAGGATGGAGCTGTGAGAGACGGCTGGCTCCCTTCTATATCCATAGGGGATAGGGGTTACTCCACTTCTCCCAAAATGATTTCAATCTCCGCTTCGGAATAATTCTTTTTTTCTTTCTCTTTCTTTCTTTGCGCCATGACTGACAGGTCGACAGGATGCCTCTACACCTCCTTATATGGTGGTCATTGGCAATTCATGGGCGGGGTTTTATGCTAACGGCTGATTACCGGGAGCGCGCTGTCACCTTACGATGGATTGGCATTCATGATCATACACACGTGTTTACGATCGGATCTGAGTTTCCCGCGGCGTTCATGAATCCGGAGTAGGTTTTTAGTGGCGTAGGCTTTTATGTGCAAATCTACGCACAAATTTACTAACGTTTCATGAATGAGGCCCACTAAACGCAATTATAAACACAATGCACAAACACATGTGAGTGAGAACTATTGACCTCGTGGTAGAAGTGATGAACAAACATAGACACACTTCCACAGAGCAAAAACGAAATAATTTTACATAAAAGATGCTGGTTGTGGGGAATGGAGGAGCAGGGGAAAGAAGACGTAGAGGCAGGGACAGTTAAACTGACCAATAGGAGCACTAGCTTGTTTGTTTGACAGCAGAATCGACCAATGTAAGGATCTAAACTGCTTCTACCATTCAGCCTCAGTTTCAACCTTCACCCTGGGGATTGATACATACATTGTCACTTGATGTATCTAAACACATATACGTATTTATGGACATAGACATGTTTTATATTTAATAAACAAGTGTCCCCATCATGTTAAAAATGGTTATACCAAATTAGGCATCTTCTCATTTAAGATGTAATGTGACGTTTTGACAACCTCATCCAGAGTCTAAAGTACTTTGAATGAGCACTTCTTGATAAAGCTGCACCAGCATGAAATTGAGAGGATGTACACTAAACAGTAAGTATTAGTAACAAGTGTGTGTGTCTCTGTGTGTCAGACTCGTGTTCCAGGCACTGTCATCCCTCTGTGTGCAGCTCAGTGCGAGAGGATGTTCAACACAACACGCACACCAGGAGACCAGACCGGTAACAGACATACACATACATCCACACGCACACACACACACACACACACAGGCTGCACACACTCTACTGCAACAGATGAATTGTTTCATGTTTATTCACTTGTGTAAACAGTTTGTATGCTGAGCATGTCTCCCTGGGATATTTAGTTAAAAAAATTGTAATAAAAAAAAGTGCATTCCTAAAGGGAACACAAACACATAAGTTGCTTCATCCTAGGACTACGTACACGTAGACACGTACACATAGACATCTGGCTGAATTGGCAGGCTGTAACTTGGGAATAATCCTCTCTCCCTCCACAGATGTGCTCCAGCACTGGCAGGACAGTGAGTTTGTGGCGGTGTATCACAAGGGACGATACTTCCGCCTGTGGGTGTACCGGGCAGGCCGACTACTGTCCCCCAGGGAGATTGAATACCAGATCCAGAGGATCTTGGATGACCCTTCACCTCCACAGCCTGGAGAGGACAAACTGGGAGCTCTCACTGCCGGAGACCGGTATGAAACAGTCGGAAAAGTCAAAAAAGACAAAAAGACAAAAGTCACTCCACCAAATTTGAACCTGCTTACTCTCTATATGCAGTATATGTTAAAGTATTCTTTAAAAAACAACAAATGGAAAACAAATGCATTTTTCAATTTTGATAACCCAAAAAGAAAAAAAGCTTTTTTCTGCTTTTTAACATCAAACCTTCAGTTTTGGTCTGAGGTTTTGAGTGAAAAAGAGAATCATTCGTTCACATACCACAGAAACACATTTCATTTGCACGTGAGTGAGAAGAACCAAAGTCCGACAGAACTGGCCAAAGCAAAGTAGATGAGCACTTGGAAATGGGGGAAAGGTTATTTTGCTTGCTGCCACAAGCTGTATTCACATCAGCGCAAGTTGATATTCACACTATTAAAGTTAATTGTGATGTAGGTGAGAGGTCAGAAGAAAAGCACATGAACTGAGCAGAAGAACAAGTAGGACCAGGAAATGAGGGTGTGGAATTGTGTGTGTGTGTGTGTGTCCGCCTGCTAACTGCGATGTGCGTAATTGGTGCCAAAGTGTGTTAGTGCGGATGGGGAGGACAGATAAGAAAGCAGTTGAAAGGTTTGCCTGAGCATTCTCAAAGAAAGAACAACTGACACACAGCACAGTTACAAACGTTCACCACATCCTGTGGCCCACCTGCTGCTGCTTTGAAGGTCTGCATATCTTGAAGAGGTGAAGCTAATCTGTCTCAGAGGTTCAGAGTTGAGTCGTACTCAGTGATCGGTGAGAAGCCGCTACAGACCGAGCTAAAAACAGACAAAGCAATGACAGCCAAGTATGAATCACAGCACTTTTGTTTTTTAAACATCAACAGTCAATTTTCAAATGTCAGTGCCTGAAGTCTTCTGACGTGGGGTTGTATGAGCTACTTAATCAATCAGGTCCCTGACTAGGGACAAGCACCTCTTATAACCCCACATCAAATTTCACTGTCAAACAATTTCAAGTCTTGGGATCTGGGAAATTGTGACGGTCATTTCAACTATTTTATAACATTTTATTGACTAAATGAACTTAGTCAGCTTAAAAACCAGGCTACTGCCTCATGTCTGCCTTGCTTATATCGATTTTTTTTAAACTTACAAAGGCAAGACTTTGACTCTACAGCTGCCCTGTGTGGCTGCGCCCACCATTGCTTTGAGCTGAATGCTAACGTCAGCATGCTAATGCAAAGTTAAAACAGATATTCACCCAAAATAAAGATTCCAAAGTTAAACAATATTACCGTCCTCCAGGGATTCAGCAATAATCAACGAAATATATAGAAATTCGGTTCGGTTTTAAAATCAGTCCCCAGTATACCCTCTTTGAATAAAACAAATCAATAAAGGATCTTCACAATGTTATTAGTTCTGTTCAGTTCATTACTGATGAGTAAACTGTCCTCTCAGATAAATCAATAAAGGAACTCTGAAACATTTCGGACACTGTTGGAGCTACATTCATCAGAGGCAGTTGTTTGTCTTTGGTTTTTTCTTTCCTTTGGACATGCACTGGGTGTGCAGAGGTTGGCAGGGGGCTCGCTAATACTGCTCCTAGATTTGATGATTTAATTTGAAAACCCATTTCCAAAAGTCAGGGGATAACCAAAGTTCAAGATGTATCGTGCCGGGGATCATGAATGTCTGTACGAAATGACGTGGCAGTAGTTGTTGAGATATTTCAGTCTGGACCTGGTGGTGATTTGACCAGCAGATTGACTTTCAGACATTGGGTCGCGTAGCTGGCTTTGCTAAAAATGTACAATAAAAGATCTTAACCTGGTTTCTGTCCAAGAGTTTCAGTGTAAATGCTGGTGTTTGTTTAAAATTGTGCTAAGCTAAGTGTCTCTTTTTTCCCTTAAATGTTTTTTGACATTCATAACTCCAGTAGCTTAAAACATCGTTTAATATTTTATATATCAACGCCTCCAGTCCTTCTAGATTTTCCTGACAATTGGATAGAAACATGATTTAAAAGAATATGACAAAGGGAGGATACAGTGTTGTAACAAGTATCACCAAATAAATCTTGTTCTCTGAGTTCAATGAGTTTGGACATCTGCAGTTTCCTGTGCCATGAACTTTCTGTGCTCTTTGGACTTTGGACTGCCTGTGCTGTTACAAAAACACTTTTCATAAGCATTTGTGATCAATCACATATGCGTGTGTGTCTGTTGGCAATTTATTTGGTCCGATGCTTATCATAATATTAGATCATTAGTTTTAAATGTTCTGTTGTTTGGATGTCACCTCCTTCTCCCAGAATGCCCTGGTCTCGGATGAGGAAGCAGTACTTCGGCTCCGGCATCAACAAGCGATCGCTGGATGCCATCGAGAGGGCGGCCTTCTTCATAACTTTGGACGATGAAGAGCAAGGCATGAGGGGAGAAGACCCGGCAGGAAACTTGGACCGCTACGCCAAGTCCCTGCTCCATGGGAAATGTTACGATAGGTGAGGAGGATGCAGGAGGATGTTTTTTGAAATACTCTGCATTCCTCAGTAATTAAACTACAACTCCTTTGTATGCCTTGAATAACTTTATTCAGTGTGTCGGCAGACAGACGGTGTACCTTTTTCTAAAACTGTACCAACAGAAGGTTCTTAAAACCATCCTAGACAATGACAAAGGACTCTTCTACTCAATCTTGAGAACCTGTAAAACTAGCACAGCGACATTAAGTTTATACTTCATTCAAAGAGAACCTGAATGTTTGAATACATAAGTAACACCTTTGATTATTCAGATCTCTTTAATTCATAGCTGTTTTCTCTATTTCTGTCTGACCCCTCAGGTGGTTTGACAAATCCTTCTCCATTGTGATCTACAAGAATGGCAAGAGTGGACTGAATGCAGAGCACTCCTGGGCCGATGCACCGACAGTGGCGCACCTTTGGGAGGTGCGTGTTTGCGTTTGTTGGCTTTCGTTTGACTCGCACTGCTCCCATCGCCACAGATGCTGCTGCAGCTGAAGTCAGCCTGCTAAATATTTTTGTGACTTTCCTCTTTGGAGAACATCTGACAGCTGAATTGAAAGACAAAGTCAATCTCACATCATTGAGTTCTTTACTGTGGCGTCTCAAAGGGACAAACGGATCTGTATTTTCTATGCTATACAGTTATAAAAAGTAAGAGTTTCAAATACAGATGTAATAAGAAAGCATAATCATCATCAGAGCTACAGCCTCTCACACTCCCAGCCACAGCAGCGACTGCTGATGTTATTGTGGTTTATTGTCAGGACTGTATGGTAAACTGGATTGAATCACTTGTGGCCGCTGGGGGGCATCGGTTAGAATACACAAGTCCAGATGTTCCTTTTAGCTTCTTTATTGCTGATTAAGACTGGTTGAGGGAGTAGTGTGTAGTGTTGTTTTTGGCGGCCTGTTTTACTTTTAGTTTTAGTCTAGTCTTTGTGTCAAGCTATCATTTTAGTTTTTATTAGTTTTAGTCACGTTCATACTCCTTTTAGTCGTGTCAAGTTTCAGTCGACTAAAAGTCTGAGCATTTTAGTCTTATTTTAGTCAGAATTGTCCATGACTATTTTAGTCTAGTTTTAGTCGAGGAAAACTGATGACATTTTAGTCTAGTTTTAGTCAAAGATTGTATTTAGCCAAACCCATTTTACAATTCAAACAAGGTTATCCTATTATTATATTATTGCTACCTTATAGACTCAAGAATACATCCATTCCAGACACAGAAGACGCTCTGATTTGAATTTACAACATATTTATTTTAACTAAGAACCCACTTTACACTCTTTCTCTCTAACAAACTGTTTACCTTGCCTTGTTTGGTGTAATTTTTCTCAGCACAACCTCACTTATGTGACTGTACAGTTATTTTTTTAATTTTGACATACTGTATTAATACAGTGGACCTAAAATCACACAAAAATCATAAAATCTGAGTAGGAAAAAGTTAGATTTTTTACTGTGAAAACCACAAATATGTTTAACGAACCATTTTTATTACTTAGAATGCAAATTTAATTTGTTGTTTGCTTATTTTGTACATAAGTTTTTGAAATTTACAAAGTTATATGTAGCTATTTACATTTTAATGCAGGCAATGCCTCAGGCTCAGGCCTCCCTCAGGTCCTCACAGCTCAATGAGGAGCTGCACTGCCTGCTCCACGTTCAGCAGTCTCCTCATTGTTTTGACACACAAAACAAAAAAACGACTACACTACACACTAAACACACTACACAACACACTATCTATACACTCCAAACACGCTAAATGTCTTAAATCTCTCAACTCTCAAAACTCGCTGTCACTAACGCTGTCTCTGTCGCTGTCAGTATCGCTGTCACTCTTCGCCGCCGTCCCTCCCCACAACTTCCCCCTGTCCCCTGGCAACCAAATCACGTGATTTGCCATATAATTTTGTGATTGGTTGATGTGGTGTCTTTTTCCACCAATAGGAAAGGGGGTATCACGTGGTTTTTTTTTTTTGCTTGCAAGCGCTTCCTGTTTGTGGAAACGTTACTGAGAAAAGTCTGTTTTTACCGTTTCTTCCTGCACCAAACACGCACCAAACGTAGTGGAAAAATTCGCGAAAAGGCGCCGCGTACATTATTTATCACAAGTCCGGTTTTACTCGGCCCATCAACACACTTTAAAAACTGGTATATAGTTTGAAGTCCGCACTTTCACCACAAGTTGAAACGGAGAATGAGGTGAGGCTGCATCTCGCTGCTCCGTCGTCTTAAAGCGGTCACGTGATTTGGACGCGCCGGTGCGTCCGTCGACCCCAGAGGGTTAAGGATTTTTGTTATAACATTTCGTCTCGTCTCGTTTTGGTCAACGAAAATGAAGACACATTTTAGCATAGTTTTTATTTTGTAAACCACATTTAGTCTCGTTTTTATTCGTCTACAATATTGCATTATATATTTAATTATCGTTATCGTCACATGACCAGCATTTTCGTTGCGTCTCGTCTCGTTTTCCTCAGGTGATAAAGGTTCGTTGACGATGATATTTAGTCATAATTTTCGTTGATGAAAGCAACACTAGTAGTGTGACAGATGAGTGTGTGTGGGTGAAATGTGTGTGAAGGTGTGTGGAAGGTGTGTGTGGTTCTGTAACAGAGAATAATAAAACAGTTATCAGAACAGCATGTACATTCCTAACTATACAGTACCAGGAATGGTCAACAACCAATAGAAATAAGAATGAATCATTTGGCTTACTTTACAACAACCAGTAATATACAGTAATATTACAAACATATACATGTGAGAGACTTCTTACTATTAGCAACTATTAGCATTAACTAGCTAACTGGTTAGCAGGATTATCAACATACATAAACCATAAGGAATAACATAAAGTAATAAACAACCATAAACATAACACTCACTGGTCTCTGAACGCACACTGTCAAGCTCCCAACTCCCGACAGAAATGGCAACATTAATAATCAAGACAAAAGTCTCTCTCTCCCTCTGGCATGTGTCCACCTGCTGTATCGACCCACTCTGCGGAGGCTCCTTTTCGACAGCAGGGGGCGCAGTTCTGACTCTTGTTTACCTCTTCTATGTCTGTCCTTCAGCACATTGTGTTTAATACATAATAAATACTATTTTATAACACACTCATGCTTTATGCTATAGTAAGAGAGTCAACAGGTCAGAGGGAACACAAAAGTAGTTGGTGGGTCATTCCATGAAATCGGTGCCTTTTCAACTTTGAAAAGTAAAAATTTAAATTATATTTAATTGCTATTTTTTCAGTAGCCAGGAATTAAAGACAGTTTAAAATGACAAGAAATTATATTGTGCCATCTCAGCTATGGAATTTCATATTTTATAACTGTTTTAGTCAAGTCCTGTTACTGGAAAGGTAACAGGGTTGACAGTAACAGGGTTGACCATTTCAAGCTAATTTGCCCATTGCTAGCTAAAACAAATGTTAGTGTTGTATCTGGGCTGTCTCCATCAAAGGTGTCGGTGTATAGTTTGAAGATAGAAAGAATTCTGCGGAGGCAAGGCTGGGTGGAATGATAGAGCAATCTTTATTGAAACAGATCTCAAGCCTGCGTCTGAACCAGGGCGGCCGCTCCCGGTGTCCCCAAATCTGGCAAAGTTCTACCCAATACTTTGCCCCTGTGCTCTATCAGAAATCCTCTCTCCTTCGATCTTAGGAAATCTACAAGTTACCACACCCTTTCTCTGTTTGTGCGGGCCTTTTTAAAGTCCACTTGCCCGCGCCTACTTACTTCTTCTGATTGGTCACTTTGGTGGATTTGAATTCCATCTATCCAATGGGAGAGGAAGGGATTGGTCTGTCTCCATTTCCTATAGAATAACTCATCCTCTGTGTGTTACCTAACTCTGTTGATGTCACTCCTCACACCCTAAGAAAGTTCTGTACTTATTTGGAAATGTATACATTAAGTCATCTCCGAACATCTGGAGTGAGAGCCGAACTCAGCTTAAAGCCTTATCTGTATCTTGTCCTTTAATTCACCCTTAATGCACACACAGAGCTGACTAATAACTCCAGGCCCCTGCACATGCAAACTCCACACTAAACACCTTTCTTAACTCACCATAAGGAAACTCAAACTATTACTGTTAAATCATAGCTTAAAATGTGTCGCCGATCAGATACCTCATTAGCTAAAGCACATGCTATGTACTTTGAAAGGAAATTACATGTACATATTGATTATATTATGAGAAATAAATAATTGTTTGGATTTATATGTTAAAAAATGGTAACAGGGTTGACGTTGTATGCTTGTCCCCCTGGTTCAACCTTGAAAAAACATCAAAAATAGCACATCAGAGATGAGCAAAACTTACTTGTCACTGAGCTGTTAGCATCCTGGTTCAGAGATGATGCAACCTCCTGTAAATCATGTCAAATCTAGAATGTACCGTTATTTTGATAGGGTTTTTTGGTTAGGGTAACAGGGTTGACATAAAATTAGGGGACACCGATAAATTGGTAAGTATTTATTACAATTGATATATATTTTTACCAAAAACACTGTTTCACAATAAGATCATACTTAAAACAATATGTAAATGTGAACATTTTAACATTTTGCCAACATTTTACAAATTAAAAGTCCTGCTGACGTACAACAACAACAGTGAGGGACAGGCCAAAAACCTCACCCTCATCAGCTTAAAAATCATTTTTATTATTTAAGATAATATTTAATTGATTTTAATTTGATGTTTTATTGAGGAGAGGAGACATGGTAATGTTATATTTTCAAATTACATCTTTGTTTGTTGTTACTGTAATTTTATGACTGATCATTTCTTGGGGACACAAAAGGCACCGATTTCATGGAATGACCCTGGTATTAAAAGTTCCACTGTGACCTTTTGGGATCTCTGTATCAAAGAAAAAAACGAGCAAGAGATTTAAAAATAATGGATAGAGCGATAATCCAATTTGTATTTGGGCTGTATGTGGTATGTAAGTTTGTATCTGGATATGAATTTTAGCATACCTCTCCCCTTCTCCAGTATACCCTGGCCACTGATGCCTTCCAGCTGGGCTACACTGCGGACGGACATTGTAAAGGCGACGTGGACCGCACGCTACCCATGCCCCAGAGACTTGCCTGGGACATCCCCTCAGAGGTACGTTGGCCCTGCAGGAAGAGTGTGTGACTGTTTAAACCTTCTGCCATTTCTCACTCAGTTATTACACTTTAGCAGTTAGATTATTTTCACTCTATTTCCATTCGTTTAAGAGCATGTGTGACCTTTAAAGATTCTCCCGAGCAGTTCAGATTCATCTCAACTTAGGTGTGTTATTACGAAGCATTTACGTCAACTCACACATTAAGGATTCTTGGAGTCTGACTTGATTTACACTAAAATATCAGTGGTTATACAAGTTGCTCATATTCAGTGCTGTGAGCAGGAACAGAGCATGACCCACCAATAAAATTTATAATTTATCAATCCACAAACTGGTACTGATGCTGATAATATCACCTTTAAATAGATCTGCACATTGTGAAAGGCTCAGATTAAGATATAAATAGTTTTGTTGGCGACTTCCCTGTATTGTGCTCTACCTCAGATAGATCAGTATGACTAATAGAAACAGAACATGGAGCCAAATTAATTTCCCTCGTGATAAGTCATTTTCCGTCCATTAGTGAATCCCGTCCCTCGGTTTAATTTTCACATTGCATTTAAAAACAGACAGTTCCGCTGTGAGAGAAAGCACCTACGGTACTGCATTAAAGTTCTCGTTATGAAATCAGTGAACCAAAAGTTGAACTCCTCTGCTAAAGTGACTGCGGAAGTTATACATGTTGGCCTGATGGCTGTCCAGATAAAGAAGGGAGGAACAAACATTCCAGCTGCGATGGATCAGGGACAACAATTATGAAAGCGTTTAGCCTATAGCAGCCTGTGACCTTTAGTTTTAAGTTCAGTTGATGACGTGGGCTTTCACACTTTCACAATATAACCAGCCAGTAACCGAGAACTGTGTTCTTTGACTAATGAACTCATATATAACATGAGTAGGGGTTAACAGCATTGTTAACTGAGAACTTAATGCTCCAGTGCATTTGTGTTTGTAGAGAAAGAGGAGGATTATAGTGCTGTGATTGTGCCAAAGAGTCCTTACATGACATGAAGATGAAGGAGATCATTTTCAGTTGAAACGAGGACAGATCAGTCGTGGCTACCGAAGTGCAGTGCTTCAGCAAAGCGTCTGTCTATCAAAGTGGGGCCAGTGATTAGCTGTAGCTTATGTTTATGGTCATGTTATTTATGAGGAAGCCTCTTCATTTGGCTCTCACAGTGCATCACATTCAAAGTGCATCGACCCACGATAGGCTCAGGAAATCCTGTGGGACGCTGAAACGCTGAAGTGGTTTGTTCTCTTTGGCACATTAACTCCTCTGCTTCCGTCCGTTTGTGAAAGAGAGGTGGGGCGTCTGAGTGAAGCAGACATGTAGGTGCTTAAACATCCTGCTGCATCATTTACCTGCATGACGTTTCTTTGTTGTGTTTCTTTTTTTTTTTTTTTAATACCAATATTAAGTTAATGTTACATTAGAAAACAGGGTTTTTTTTTAAAAGGGTTAGGTGATTTTGGTGACACTACACTGAATATTAGTGAAGTTATTGAATATTTCTCCCAGATAAATATCCCCAAAATTATGCCAAAGCACATTTTTCCAAACAAACAGTTGTAGAATAACCAGCAGGAGACCATTGATGTGTGGAGTGATTTTGGTGACGCTACACTGAATAATAGTGAAGTTATTGCATATTTTCTGTAGTATCTCTTTTCGGTGTTGCACTTTGTAGACGGTCCCTGCGCCCTCGTCTCACAGACGACTTGTTTTGATGAAAATATGGTTGTAGCTCGTTGTCTACCTTACTACGGTAGGAAAGAGTCGTCGTTTGTGTTTTAACAATGTTTCGCTTATGAGTTGTTGATCGGGGAAGTTTGAATCTGTTAATATATTTCCAACCGAACTAAATCCTACCACATAAGTCAGTTACGTATCGTATCAAAACCGGCTGAGCTCGCTTGCGTAACGTTACCTGTGCTGTAAGTGTGGCTCTTTTGTTTTGAGACGCTGCTACTGTTAGAGAGGCTCAGGCTTTCACGTGAGATCATCGATGTGATGATGAGACTCCACCTGCGCAAACCGCAAACTCACATAAGTTCTATTCAAGGCAAGCCCACGACGTTGCACTGGCGCTTTTTGCATGGAACTTGGACAGGGGCAAAAAGGCCACTGTGGCCGTACGATGATTTTTTTTTTTCACGGGGCATCAAGGCCAACGTGTGGGGCAACGGCGGCTGTGGCCGTGAAATTCCCACCCTGTACACTACATAATCATGTTCCAGGGTGTGAAAGAAAAAAAACACAGCAGCGAATGCTGGTTTAAAAGAGAGAGATTGGTGAGTGTTCAGTAATTATCTAGCGTTGATACAGGTCCTAAAAGGAAGAAATACAAGTAGCGGGAACTGGTTGCCAGGCCTGGAGAAACAGCTGAGTGGTAAGCTCACCTGCAAGGCCGGGCATCTAGCATGTTAACAGCTCCATCATCAAAAGTCTCAACAGCGCTGGGATTTTCTCCTGTGAGCGGCGTGTCCTACTCTGTCTCAATAGTTCATTTTTGGTGTTTTTGGAGTTAGGATCCCCAAAAATAAACAAAGCTAGTTTTCCACGAGCAGATGGTTGGTATAGCTGGTAGTGTCCAGTAGCACATTAAACAAAAAACTGGCGTCTACACATGTTAACTCAGCTGTCCCGTTGACTCCCTCAGCCGCCGTCTTTTCACAGTTTTTTGTAGTAGAACAGTCTAGTAGACTTGTAGTTCTCGAGACCGGTCTCGGTCTCAAGACCACTTTTCCGTGGTCTTGGTCTTGTCACGGCCTCGACAGTCTTTGGTCTTGTCTCGGTCTCGGGCCTCTCGGTCTCGCAATGTCTCGGACTGGCCGAGCGGTCTCGAAGGGATTTGTAACCTATAATATCCAGACAGGCACTTTTTTTTTCCCATATCATTATGCGTCCCCTTCAAGATCAGATTTACTTTGTGACACAGACGGCGTTGGCGCTCGTCCTCTCTCACTCCTTTTTAGACTTTTTCTGAGGTGCAGGGTGGTGTTGGAGGCTTGTTATTTTGTTAGATTTAGGATTATAATCATGTCAGTCCTTAACAGCACTCAGGAGTCAATCCTCAAATACTGTAGAAAATCGGTCACGCAATTGCTACACATATTTGATTTTTAGCCAATTGATGAAAACATTAGCCCCTTTTAGATAGAAAAGGTGGCACATTTGCAGCAAGGTAAAGGCTGCAATGTGCCACCTTTTCTATCTAAAACGGAGGTGTAATATTCCACCTTTTCAAATAAGCCACCACATTTCCACCTCTGGGGTAGGCGTAAACATGTGACGTGACGTGAAGCACGAAGTTGGGCATGAAGAAGAGCAGGTCGAATTTGTCTTCAAAATAAGAGCTTTACATTGCACCCCATCGGAGTTTAGAACTGGGTTCTTAGCGAGGGGCTTTTAATTTGAAAGTAGCGACCACTATTAGCTCGCCGCTACTAGCTTGCCGCTACAGCAACAGCAACAAGCGGACAACCAAGACAGCTACAGAGACCGAGGAGACGCTAGCATGCATCTCCCGGATCTCAGCTGCTTTCCAGTAGCTCATCTTCGTGGATGAAGTGACGAACTGACTGCTGTTCAGCTGTTTCCTGGTTTTAAAACTCCCAGGCTGTGGGTGCGCAGCAGTGCACGTCATCCACACCTCCGCCCACCTCAGGATATGCCACCACATTGCCGCCTCGGTTTTAGACTGCAGCGGAGGCGCAAATAAAGCCCCTTTTAGATAGCAAAGGTGGCACATTTGCAGCAAGGTAAAGGCTGCAATGTGCCACCTTTTCTATCTAAAACGGAGGTGTAATATTCCACCTTTTCAAATAAGCCACCACATTTCCACCTCTGGGGTAGGCGTAAACATGTGATGTGACGTGAAGCACGAAGTTCGGCATGAAGAAGAGCAGGTCGAATTTGTCTTCAAAATAAGAGCTTTACATTGCACCCCATCGGAGTTTAGAACTGGGTTCTTAGCGGGGGGCTTTTAATTTGAAAGTAGTGACCGCTACTAGCTTGCCGCTACAGCAACAAGCGGACGACAAAGACAGCTACAGAGACCGAGGAGACGCTAGCATGCATCTCCCGGATCTCAGCTGCTTTCCAGTTGCTCATCTTCGTGGATGAAGTGACAAACTGACTGCTGTGTTCAGCTGGTTTTAAAACTCCCAGGCTGTGGGTGCGCAGCAGTGCACGTCATCCACACCTCCGCCCACCTCAGGATATGCCACCACATTGCCGCCTTGGTTTTAGACTGCAGCGGAGGCGCAAACATCATGCTATTCACTGACGGGGTGTTGTCTTGAGTGAGTGAGAACAGGATGCGCAGCTCCTAAAATAGAAAATCAATATGTGGTGGCCAATGTTGATATTGTGGCAGACTGCCACAAATAAATGAATGTGTGGGAAACACTGCCACAATAAACATGTATTGATATATTTCCCAGCCCCACTAGTAATGTTAAATAAGATACATACAAATCTTGCTAGGGTAGCTTTAACAGGTATTTACAATTGCTTTTCCTTAAATGTGGAGATTTATAATGTTTCTAGTGTGGGCCAGCATTGTTATTTGATATTGTTTGCATGCTACATTTATATTGAGTGTTGCACACTCTACAAAGAGGCGACAAGAAGGGGGGGGTGATAATTGGTTTGCTTTGGTAAGCAGCCAACAGAAATATTTAACATTCCCTTTCTATACACTGTATCTCAGTTAGAGCATGTTTATTTATAGATCTTTTTTCAAAGTTGGAAATGGTCATGAGTTGAAAGGATCAAATTTATGGACAAAAGGTGCATTTTTAACAAAACGATTAGATATTGTTATTATGTATGCATATCGAATCAAATCAGTGTTTCATCTTTGCAGTCACAAGCAAGACAAGTAGAGCCTGACTGATACTCTGTCAAACACTTGTGGCATTATAATCTGAAAAACCCCCAACTATTTTCATCTCGATTCTTATCAACCAACTTTTATGTTGATACCATATATCAGTGATAGGCCCTTATCGGCTGATCATTTCTGTCAACTGATATTGTGGTCAAGTACTACCACTACTACTACTCAATGTTTGGCCGTAACAATTTGTCATATCTGCTTTTTGGCAATATTTGCTGTTTTAAATGTAAAAATATAGCCCCCTTCTGATTTGTGTAGATCTGACGATTGTTTTATTTGAGAGAAGGAGGTACCTGCGCAGGCACATTCCATTTAAAGGATAACTATAATCGCAAATTCTGCTGGAACCCAGCATATTTAGGGAATAGAGCAGAGAGAAAGGAGGGTACAACATCTGAGAATGTGTGTGCCTGTTCTTGAAGACCAGAAGCAGCCCTCAGTTAGTAATCGGGTGTAATCGGAAAGAAGAAACAGTTGAAGGAAATAAACATTCTTTCCTGCTTTGAAGCCACCCTGGGACAATCAGGGATTCTTGTGCTAACAAACTAATGGGAGGAGTAGGCATTCAAAAGTAGGTCAGCATGGGACAGTCAACAGGAGAGCCAGCGGTGGCCGGGGCTGCAGTATCAAAAAACCTGTTGAAGAACAGATTTGATACTGCATCCTCGATTTCATCAGGTGTAAGTTTTTTTTGTTTTGTTTGTGTTCTAAGACTATATATGCGGGTTTAAAATATTGATATTTATATTGGTGTTGTATGTTTTTACTTAATTTTAAACAATGATACAAAATTGAGAAGAATCCTTTTCTGATATTTTTTGCTTTTCCTTATTTCCTTTAATTTTTTTATTTCCTTATCAGAACCTCCAGCTCATAATGTAATTAGGTAAGCATAAAGTTGGTACCCTGTCAAAATCCTCACTGGCATGTGTCATATCTTTGATGAGCCTACGGGTGATACAGTAGGCCTGATATATCTCTTATCGGTGCCTCGGCAAAAGAAAAAGTCCCCACCTACAGCTGGCAACAAGTTATTAAACCCTAACTGATGCAGTGAGTAGGTTCTCATTCCTTAAACAACCATGTCAAGAGACATATCTTGCAGTAGTGGAAAAGATGTTACTTTGTTTCACAAGGATCATATTATTGTTCTACGTCAAGCAGGAAAAAAACAACTGAGATTGCTGAAACCACCAAAATTGGGTTAAGAACTGCCCAATGCATTATTAAAACCTGGAAGGATAGTGGAGAACCATCATCTTCGAGAAAAAAAAATGTGGTCAGAAAAAAATCTTGAATGATTGTGATCAGAGATCACTTAAACGTTGAAATCAAATCATGAAAAATCAACAGCTGAACTCAGCTGTGTAGCCTTAAGGAAACCCCTTATCAGTGAGATTGGACTCAATGGAAAAAGGTCGTGTGGTCCGATGAGTCCAGATTTACCCTGTTCCAGAGTGATGGCCGCATCAGGGTAAGAAGAGAGGCGGATCAAGCGATCACTCATCATGCCCAGTGCCTCCCTTACAAACCTGTTGGGGCAGTTTTATGATCTGGGGATTTTTTCCAGACCTTTACCCCATATTCCATCTTTGGGATGTGCTGGAGAAGACTATACACAGCGGCCCGACTCTCTCATCAACAATACAAGATCTTGGCGAAAAATCAATGCCACTGTTGACTGAAATAAATGTTGTGACATTGCATAAGATTATCAAAACAGTACTGCAGGGATGTGCTGTCATAAAGGTTAAAGGTGGAAATATTATTGGTATGTGATTTTTTTTTTGGGCCGGGTGGTGTAAAACACTGTCGTAACTTTAATGCAGCGCAGTATCTGTCTCACTTCCTTAGCTACTTTGCCAATAGCTAAAATAAGCCTGACCAAAATCAACCTCCTTATCTATTTCCTCCCTGTTGCATGTCATGCCCCCCTCATTTCCAGTCTTGTTTTATACTGTTCACCTTTTAATAAATGTTTTCCGTAGAGATCATTCTTGATTTCTAAAACCAGATCCATTCTAAAAGTGTATGTGCACGAAAATGAAGATAATAATTGTGTAATACTACACATGAAACTGTGATATTTTCTAAGTGATAGTACTCAGTTTGATCATTTCTCAACAAGAGTCAATATAGTCACCATAGACCATCAACAAATTCTTCAAGTCCTTTCATAGTCTTTTCAAACAGTACTAAATACCACACACACAGTCTAAACTCTGTCTTTTCAAGTACCGTATTTTCCGCACTATAAGGCGCACCGGATTATAAGGCGCATAGAATAGACGCTACAGTAGAGGCTGGGGTTACGTTATGCATCCATTAGATGGAGCTGCGCTAAAGGGAATGTCAACAAAACAGTCAGATAGGTCAGTCAAACTTTATTAATAGATTACAAACCAGCGTTCTGACAACTCTGTTGTCAGTCGGATGCCCGGCTCCGTCGGGACGAAGTCGTCATTAATCGGGTCGCTGCTGTTGTCTAGCAGTTCAGTGACAATTCCTGCCTTCCTGAAAGCTCGGACCACAGTTGAGACTGATATATCAGCCTCGCGCAGTCATATATCCCAGCATGCACTGCGCGCTTCTTCTTCTACGGGGAAAATGAATTCGGCGGCTGCTTACTGTAGTTGCAAGACCTGTTGTGGCTCAATATTGGTCCATATATAAGGCGCTCCGGATTATAAGGCGCACTGTCAGCTTTTGAGAAAATTGGAGGTTTTTAGGTGCGCCTTATAGTGCGGAAAATACGGTATATTATCTAAATGATAGTGATGTTTCTTTCCCAAAAACAGAAGCAAAGATTTGGATGATTAAACTTTCCAAACGATTAGTTAATTATTGATTTTTATTCATCGTTCATTGGTATCTCCTACATAATGGGGCCATAAAGTGGGCACTATCAAAAGAACATGCCTTACTTACAATGTAAAGCAGAATAATGGAATAGATTAGACATACTTATAGTGGTAGAAATAAAGCAACCTTTTAACTTTTATGATGTCTTTATGATGTGTGTGTGTGTGTATGTGTGTGTGTGTGTGTGTGTGTGAGAGAGAGAGAGAGTGAGAGAGCTATTTCCTGTGTAAAGCATAAAGCCTTTCACTTTTTCAGTTTGAAACAATTGAAACCCAGTCAGGAGGAATGTCTGCCGTTCAGTGAGAGTGTCTGCCAGTGTAAATGTCAATCAGTGCCGTGACTAGCTGTAGAGACGGCGCTCTCAGTCTCAACTGTGAGGTGGATTCCTATGGCGAAAGTCCCGTGGTTGTCACCGTGGCAACATGCCAGCTGTGTCACATCGAGAAAACATTAGCTCTGCTGAGGGGAGAGGCAGGGGTTTCCCAAAGCGCTATCTCTAAATTGACTTTGCTATTCTGATGGGTTTGGTGTGAAACACCCACTAACTCAACAAATGGAAAAGGAAACAGGTGGCCATCCGTTGAAACCTTAAAGACTAGTTTCACATTATTTCATGGTCCCTCATCATGTTGTGGTGTCTGTACTTCATGACAGTATTTTAAATGTGTACTCACTCTCTTGCCTTTTTACAGGGGGTGTCATCATTTTTTATTGTAAATCAAAAATAGATCA
The DNA here is from genome assembly GCA_039737535.1 of Lagodon rhomboides. Lineage (NCBI taxonomy): Eukaryota > Metazoa > Chordata > Actinopteri > Spariformes > Sparidae > Lagodon > Lagodon rhomboides. The sequence continues at coordinate 23,015,460 of CM077802.1, forward strand.
GAACTAGAATGGCACCCTACCTACCCCTAATAATTCATCAAGATCCATGCATGATTGAGAAATTAACAAAAATGTCATGAACATTCAAGGTAACCAGAGGATGAATCCCAGTGACCTTGTTTGAATATTTTATAGGAGTTCTTTGCTGTTTTAAGCCTCTCTAGTACTCAAACCAGTCAAGGTAATCTGACTGGATTGCTTGCTTTTGAGGAACTCCAGTCCTCTTGGGTGGCACCCAAATGTGATGTGGCCCAAACTTTGATAGAGAAGTAAATGCTCTGGAGGAAAAGTGAAACTGCACTGAACTGATAGTAGGAATAAACCCTGGTTTGTTTCATTAAGTGAATGAGTCACTTTCTGTTTATTGAGCTGCTTCCCATCTAAAAATAGTACTTGAACTGGATGATGTGAATGATGCCATATCAAAACCACACGACTGAGGTTCATTGATGAGCCTTAATTCTGTTTGCATCTGTTCAACTTCTGTTCAGTTTCAACTGTCAGTGTGTGTTTTGCAGTAATGCGCCATTGGATTTCTTTGAATTCTTCATCTGTTGTGATCATTAGACAATAAAAAAGGATATAGCTAATTTGCTAGATGGAAAGGTTAACTTGACTCAGAAACAAACTCACATGTATCTGAAGGTGGACGGGCAAAGTGAGCTCAGAGAGCATTCACTAGAGAACAGGGGCCTCTTCCTCTGCACTGTTTGCATTGGCTTTTCCCTTCGTCTAAGCTCAGTCCTTATCAGGAAAGCTGATTGTGTATTCACATGTTTCACGTTTCTCACATTCCCTCTTTGTCGGACTAGTTCTGGTCTCCGCCTTCTTCTTCTGATCACAGCATCCCTTTTGTCAATCTTTCAGTCAGTCAGATATTTAAAAAAAGAACACACACACACACACACACACACACACAAAGGACGCAAGATTAACCCTAACCCGGATCAGATATACAGTGGACGAAAGTATTACACTCTTGACTCTTCACTGGCCTCACAATTCCATTCAGTTACAATTCACCTGTCAATGATGCGATTGCACAAGGATTCTCAATGGCTCTTCATGCATCTAAATGTATAGCATCCTCATATTTCTAGCACATTGCTTCACGACAGGGGTGGCTGTAGCTCAGCCCGGCTCCCCGGGGCGGAGCTGAGCTACTTGACGAAGTATCCTTGAGCAAGATACTGAACCCCAAAATTGCTCCTGATGTGCAGAATGTACACTTGGCACCTTACGAGGCCACCTCTGCCATCAGTAAAGGGCCCTGCGATGAGCTGGCGACTTGTCTGGGGTGTACCCTGCCTTCGCCCTTAGATACCTGGGATTGGCTCCAGAAACCTCCCCGCAACCCCTTGAAAAAAAAGGGATAAAGCGGCTACCGCGACCATCAGCGGTTGACAATGAATGAAAAAAAAAAAGAATGCTTCACGACAAGCAGTCAGGGAACTCTAAATACCAGAGAAAGCCTCTTTCAGAGTTAGATGCAAAGTTGACAGCACATTCTCAATTTCTGTCTGAATGGCTCGGCTCTTCTGCATGGTTGTAGAAGAATGTAGACATTAGCTCAGGATGGAAATCAAACTTTCCAATTCTAAAAATTAGAATTAACACACAGCATGCCTCTTGTCTATTTCAGTCAACAGTGGCATTGATTTTTCGCCAAGATCTTGTATTGATGATGAGAGAGTCGGGCCGCTGTGTATAGTCTTCTCCAGCACATCCCAAAGATGAAATATGGGGTAAAGGTCTGGAAAAAATCCCCAGATCATAAAACTGCCCCAACAGGTTTGTACGGGAGGCACTGGGCATGATGAGTGATCGCTTGATCCGCCTCTCTTCTTACCCTGATGCGCCCATCACTCTGGAACAGGGTAAATCTGGACTCATCGGACCACACGACCTTTTTCTAGTTCGCGTGTCCGAGTAAATTCATAAAATCTGAAATGTTGCTATATGTCTGCTTCCAAAATACTGGGTGCGTATGTTATCACATGCTGCTGTTAGTAGGCTGTAATTTTATGTAAGCTGGAAACTTCTGATTATGCTTTTCTATGAACTGAGACATTTCAGCACCTCTTCTGTTGATGTGTGTGTGATGATTCAGTTGGTCAATTTAAGTAGAATTTCGCAACACAAGTAAGCCTCAGTCGATGGCATCGGATGAGGATCGTGCTGATTCAGGTGATGCCTCACCAGTAACTACAGATTTTTACTGTTGGTAGTCACAACAATGAGGAAAATAGAAACCACCTGGCGCCAACATTAAAACCACTTAGAAATTTAAATTTTGATTTCACTTATTGATTTTACTGAAGGCATAGAAAGGAGTTGTACATTCATTTCTTAGAAATCTGGATAGGGTGCTGTGTAGTTTAAGGTAAAGCCGTACTTTGAAATCAAAGTATGACTTTAGTTTTTCGTTTGTTATTTAATCTTTTTCTTTCAAGTTCATGAACAGGCTCTTGTGTTTGAAGCAACACAAAAATCACACAAAAATCTCACCTCCGAACCGTGTTTACCTCATTTGCAGAATGTGTGTGGACCAATCCAAGACACACTGACTGTTAAATGAGCTGCTGCCATAATAAATACCACAGATCCACTCACAAGCCATAGGGGGCAATGCTTCATGGGGGGGGGGAAACATGAAACATAAGGGTTTATGGCATTAGAGAATTGTTCTCAATCAAATTATCCCTTTTGTTCCAGATTTTTAAGTCTCTTTTGTTCTTTCTGTCCGTCAGGTTCAGGCTCAGGTGTGCACCTCCCTGGCTGTTGCCCAGGCGCTGGCGGATGATGTGGACTGCCATGTGTTTCCCTTCAGAGAGTTCGGAAAAGGGCGCATCAAGAAGCTGCGTGTCAGCCCCGACGCATTCATACAGATCGGCTTACAGCTTGCATACTACAGGGTGAGTTGAGAGTTTGTTTGTGGCTGGTGCTGATGAGACAGCCCTGAATCAGAGTGACAATGAAACCATTTGGTTCAAAATACTTCAGCACTGACATATTTAATCATTTTTCCCTGTGGAAATGGAGAGCCAGTGTGAAAATGCATGGTTGACCGAGTGTGGACATTAATTTAGTCCCTGTAAGAACTGGTCTTAAAATACACTGAGAAGGATTTAAGGTGATTATGGGCAGGAATTATTATTATTACACAGATTTTGCCTGTTTCGATTCTTGCCGCTTACAGGTTAATTATGTATTGAATCCACCATTCACCATCCACCATTCATTTATCAAAATAAAATGTAAAAAATAGACCAAAATATCGACTCCAACAGATCAACCGGCGATGTGTTGAGCCTGATAGATCCAGTCCTCTTGGGTGGCACCCAAATGTGATGTGGCCCAAACTTTGATAGAGAAGTAAATGCTCTGGAGGAAAGTGAAACTGCACTGAATTGATAGTAGGAACAAACCCTTTGTTTCATTAAGTGAATGAGTCACTTTCTGTTTATTGAGCTGCTTCCCATCTAAAAATAGTACTTGAACAGGATGATGTGAATGATGCCATATCAAAACCACACGACTGAGGTTCATTGATGAGCCTTAATTCTGTTTGCATCTGTTCAACCTCTGTTCAATTTCAATGTGTTTTGCAGTAATGTGCCATTGGATTTCTTTGAATTCTTCATCTGTTGTGATCATTAGATAATAAAAAAGGATATATCTAATTTGCTAGATGCTGATAGATGATGTATTTGTCCAATCGCCCAACCCTAGTCTATAGCACAAGGTCTAAAGCACAAAGCACGAGTGTGTTTAGGGCATGGGTCCAAGTCCATTTTGCTCGTTAAGCAGCGGATAATCTGGGTGCAAAGTGTGGCGCACGGCGCAGAGGGGTTGTGATTAGAATCTTGGATGTGGTGGCGCTTGTCTTCGCTGAGGGAAAGGGATGTGATTCTCAGCTGCTGGACCCTCTGCCCCGCCATTTCACAATCATCTGTCCCATCAACAACTCTGTTTGACGACACGTGAAAAGATAAACTGAGGTACTATACTGTGTGTGGCAGAGGCTGCACTTTTATAGTTTTGGAGGTTTATTCCACCCAAATACTACTTTCTGATTCATGAAAATACCAAGGAACAATACAAAAGAAAACAATGTAAACAGAAGTTATAAGTCAACTTAATCCAATTTTCAGTCCACCAGGCCTCGAGGACTCTGAGAGAGAAAGAGAAGGATTTTTTTCCTGACCCTTCCACTTTTAAAGCTCAGATTGAATGGTCGTCCTTCTGTCTTCAATTGTTTGTCCATCAAATCAGATAAGATAAGATAAGATAAGAAGACTTTATTGTCCAATGGTTTAAAAACACAGTGGAAATTTGCCTTTGGCATCTTGGTAGTCAGCCAGCAACAACAGCTGGGCACATCCAGCACAGTAACACATAAATAAATAAACACATGAAATACAATAACACATAAAACACAACATTACAATATCATACAGCTGCGGATTCATTGTAGCTCAGAAGTTCACCTGAAGATACTCTGGTTCAAGATATCCACTGCAGACGGCACAAATGACTTTTTGTACCCTGCTTTTTTAGCTAAGGGAACTCTGAGCCTCCTTCCTGATGGCATCAAAACAAATGCGGAGTTGAGAGGGTGGGAGGTGTCTCTGTAAATTTGAGTGGCTTTTTTGGCCATGGAGCGATTATATATTTCCTGAAGCTGCATTTGCTTGTCTCCTGTTATCTTACTGGCCTGATTGATTACCTGGGCCAACTTTTTCCTGTGTCTGACTGGGAGGTTCCCATACCAGGAGATGATATTAAAGGAGAGAACACTCTCAGTAAGTGACCGGTAGACCATGGTCAGGGTTTGTTTACTGGCGTTAAAGCTCTTCAATTGTCTAAGAAGATGCAGCCGCTGTCTAGCTTTTTTGTAAATGTTGTCTGCATTTCCCTGAAAAGTGAGGTTGTTATCTATGGTTGTGCCAAGATATTTAAACTCACTGACCTGCACCACATCCTCCCCTCTCATGCCGACAGGCCTGAAGATAGACCCTGTGCATTCTGCACCTGCCCTCTCTCCCAAACACATCTCCCTGGTTTTACTGACATTAAGGTCAAGGAAGCTGTTCTCAAACCAGGTGGTAAGTTGGTTGATATGTTGGGAGCAGGCGGGACAGCAGGCATCCTGCAGGCCGGCAATCAGGGCCATATCATCAGCATACTTTATAAGAGAGAAGTCTTATAAGTGCTGTTACATTGCAACTCATTTGTATACAGGGAGAATAGAAGCGGTGATAAGACACACCCCTGAGGAACACCGGTGTTCAAGACAAGACACTCAGAAAGCATATTATTAACACACACACGTTGGGGTCTCTCTCTCAAAAACTCCCTGATCCACAAAATGAGATTGCTACTGACGTTCAGGTCACATAAGCGTTTCAGGAGAATGTGCGGCAAACACTATTCACTTTCAGTACTCGCACTTATTTGTTGTCCGTCTCTCTAGTCTTTGTGCATATGTACGTCTTACTTTCTTAAAAACCTTGTCTTAGCTGAACAGCCCATAAGAGTGATTTCTCTCAATTGTGAGCCGCGTCTGATTCTGTATGTTCAATTGATCGAAATGCCAACGACAAGGCCTTTCAAGTGCTGACCACGGGGGACGCACTGCACCGACTACAGCCTCAGACGCTCGCCAGAGCCTTGAGACCAACATCTAACTCTGACAGAGGTCAGATTTGTATCATCTGTGTTGTTTGTTTTGATCTGCACTGACTGTGGAAGCACTTCCTGGTATGCTAACTGATGGTACACTCAGATATAAAATATATAAATATCTCTACAGCTTGTAGACACGTGCCTGACTTAACCCTTAACTTGACCTTTGGGGAGCCAAGAAAACATACACGAAAGACAGTTTTAGTATCGTCACAAGGCTAATGCATGTGAATGAATCTTGCATAAAAGGTTGAGCTTTAATGCTGCCAGTGTAAGAACAAAAATCACAAATCATCAAAGTCAATTTTTTGTTAACAGAGGTAGTCATGTCTAAACTTTGTATTTCAGGCATTTGTAATAATAAAGAAAGATAATGGGGCACGTTCTTCTGCCCTGATGTACTGACTGTTGAGATGGGATGGGAACTTTTTATTTTAAGACCAACAGCGTTGGTTCTAAACTTGACTTTTGTGGCGCCAAGATTCTGCCTTCTGGCCATTTTTCTGCCAGGAGGTCTGCCCTTCATTAAACCTCCTTTCCTGGACTAAGTGTGGTCACGTTCTCGCCTTTCCTGTTTATCCCTCCTTTATAAACTATTTATAAACTGTCTCTCTATGTTGACTGATACTGTCATTCAAACTATTGATCTTACATTAGAAATGTCTCTCCTCTGACCCTGACTGCAGCACATTTTATGTATGTTTATAAGAGTAAATGGCCATTTGTTGCTTTTAGTGTTTTTATTCATTTTGGAATATCCTCCTTCTCTCCACCTCCTCCGTCTCTTCTTCCTCCAGGATCGCGGTGGCTTCTGCCTGACTTACGAGGCGTCAATGACCCGTCTCTTCAGGGAGGGCCGGACGGAGACCGTGAGATCCTGCTCCAACGAGAGCTCTGCCTTCGTCAAAGCTCTGGAGGATGGAGAGGTACTGATGGGTTACTTGTTTCAGTTGTCTTTCGAGGAAAAAGCGCAGCGTTTTAAACTCCTGCTGACCCCAAATGCCAATCCAAGCTCCAGTCAGAAATCGCCATATATTCACAGAAAATAAACATTGAACATTTGCTCAGATTTATAGTTTATAGATACTGTTTAGGTTAATTTATACATGTTAGTGAAAGTGTGATTTGGTTTAACAGGCGGAGGAACAGTGCAGGCGTCTCTTCCGACTGGCTTCAGAGAGGCACCAGAACCTTTATCGATTGGCTATGACTGGAGCTGGAATTGACAGACACCTCTTCTGCCTCTATGTGGTCTCCAAATACTTGGGGGTGGAGTCACCTTTCCTCAAAGAGGTAAGCTTTTCAATGTTATGTTGCTATCGTAGTCTCTTCTCAGTGACACGGACAGAACATGCACACTGGAAAGTTTCCAGTGGAAACTTCTTAAAGCAACACTTAAAAGCGGCTGAACAGTGAAAGTGCACTATGTTTCCTCTGTTTTATTATTCCTCCCTGTTGCCTCAGGCGTATCATAGAGATGTTGCTGATTTATGTTGGCTCCCCCCCCCCCAGCTGCATGTGGAAGTGTCCCTGAGCAATATACTGACCAGCAGTTGGCGCCTTGCATGGCAGCCTCTGGCATCAGTGTGTGACGGGCTGAATGTGCCAAGTGTTGTAAAGCGCTTTGAGCGGTCTGGAAAAGCACTATAGAAATGCAAGACCAATTACCAAGCCCATTTATCATGATTGATAACGTTATTAAACTCTAGTCCTGACGACAAAGTGGGCGCTTTCATCTTTAACCTACATTCCATAGCCATTGCTTTTTTCTTGGGATGATCAGATTGGTTCAAAAAGCTGCCACCAGCTTTCTCCATACTCTTCTGCTGGTACAAATGTGTTTGAAAATAATTTACGGTTCACTGACGGGCTGATCACATTACTGTGTTGTGACAAAAGCTGACTGATGACTACACATACCGGTTTTACTAGCAACAATGACTGAGTAAAAGAATGCATTTCTGTGACCAGCTTTTTGGTTAGTTGCTGTTCATTCAGTTTTGTATTGACTTAAAGACAACTCTCTCAAGTGCTCTTCTTATGTTAAAAACAATGTATTTAACAGAAGCTTTTTTTCTAATTGCTTTTTTCAAAAGCAATTAGTCACAGCTATGAAAAACTTTAATGTTCTCATATCCTTTAGTTTTGCAGTAGTCTCAGTTTTAGAAAGCCTTCTGTTAAATACATTGTTTTTAACATAAGAAGAGCACTCGCTGAGAGTTGTCTTTAAGTCAGTATAAAACTGAATGAACAGCAACTAACACTTGAATGTCTATAGACCAAAAAGCTGGTCACAGAAATGCATCTTTAACCTTTAACTCAGTCCTTGTTGCTGGTAAAACCGGTATATGTAGTCATCAGTCAGCTTTTGTCACAACACAACAGACAGTAATGTAATCAGCCCGTCAGTGAACCGTAAATTATTTTCAAACACATTTGTACCAGCAGAAGAGTATGGAGAAAGCTGGTGGCAGCTTTTTGAACCAATCTGATCGTCCCGAGAACATATAAACTACAATCTTTTTGATTTATCAACCCCAAACAGCATCTGCAGATGTTAATGTATCATCAGCAGAGATGACAAGTCAACATCCACCAGCAGTTTAAAAAAGAAATGAAAAGATGTGTGTGGTGTACAGAGTCCCCCACTGTGAACTCAGTCGTTTTTTCAAAATGAATTTGTGCCGACCTCTGTCGAACCTTTAAACAAAGCTGCTTGAGGCTGAAGGGATTGTGCAATGGTTTCATGGTGTTCGTTATGAGCAATTTATCGTTGTGACTGACACAGCTGGTGCTGTTCTGTATTATGGAGTTTCTTTTATTGTAACTTGGAGGTATTTTTGTTAACAGGGACCATGTATAGAACAGGTTCTATACCAGGATTAGCTAAACAGCTAATTTGCACCTGTGGTCCTTGGGCAGGAAGTTCAAAGCACAATAAAACATACCAGACATTACAGACAATTAAAAAAAAACAAATAACAACAGCATCAACAACATTACAGTAAAAAACATACAAAATACTGTCCAAAATGTCCAAATGTCTCTTGTCACTCACGTTCCAGGTCTTGTCGGAGCCTTGGCGTCTCTCCACCAGCCAGACACCAGTTCAGCAGATGGAACTGTTCGACCTGAAGAACAATCCAGAGTTCATATCACTGGGCGGAGGGTTTGGACCCGTGAGTGACACACACTTTCATCTTTTTGTGGCTGCCAGTGTGAATGACAAGATCACACTGGGTGCATGTTAACAGAGCGGTGTAGGGACGACTTATTTTTGTCGGCCAACCCGGAATTTGGCATCGCCCTGGTTCCCTTGATATAAAAAAAAAAGGCTCTTGGATTTTTGAATTGGATTTTGGATTATCCCTGAAAATAAGCCCTGTAGCAAACACAAGCTCATGATATTTACACGTTTTGTTCAGCAACATAATCTTCACAAATGAACACCACTTTTAGGATTTTCGACCCTAAATTATATCATTAGAAGTAAAAAGCTGATGTTGGGCCTAGGGGTTTTTTCAAACCGAGTACGAGTATTTTCATTTGTGTACTTGCCGATACCGATAATTCTACCACAAAAATAACCATTAGGTTACAGATGCACTGAATTGGAAGATAGATTTATTTTCTTCTCTGCTTGTTGATAAATGATAATATATTGAATCAAAATAAATATAAATATAAATGATTTCCTGTGTCAACAAAAAGCCTCCACAACGGCACTGCCTCCCCTTTTAACAAAATGAAACTTGACAAAATATCAATGAAATGTGACAAATTAAACAGTAAAACGTATTACACGGTTTAATTGAAGTAGCCTCGCCTGTATCAACGTCGGCATGTGATCAAGAACTGACTGTCAAATCAAATAAAGAAAGAACATTTCAAAAACAACATTTAATGATACAGATATATAATACTGCAGATGTGTATTATGTTCTTCTCTCTTTGAGGAAAAGAAGGGCTGCATTTAAAAATGAAATAGCGAAAACAGATAAAACGGATGGAAAAAGGAAGTGGGAGGCCACAATGCATAGCTTGTCTAGTCTGATATATAGTCTGACGCACAGGGCCACGAATGGAGGCTTCATGAGAAAAGCTATGACTCCATTGTGTAACACCATGCCATGCGCTGTGGACAGACCAAAACTTTGACCAAAAATCCGAGCGACTCTGGGCGAACATTCCTTAGCTCTTAGAGACGCCATGGGGAGTTATTCTTCTCTCCCTGTATCGCTCACTCCTCTTCCGTCTGTCTGTATTCAGAGTCGCAGTGTTTATCGCCTGGTGTGCACCGATTTTATTGACTGAGTAGCGTCACATGGGATGGCTTAACTCGCATGCAATTGGTCAGTGGAATTCCTGATCCTGAAACCAGCGGCGCCGGTCAAAATAGAAGCGCCCCATCAAAATTTATTGTCCGTACAGGACGGCGTCTGGGTCCGGACTTGACTGCACTGGACAACAAGAAATGACAAGCCGCCCTCTGATCGCGGTCTTCGGTTTCGTGCAGTGTACAGCCTAATGCAATAACGTGGTATGGGTGCGTGGCATCGGGGAATTTTTGCGAGTACGAGTATATGAGCGCAGTATCGGCCCGATACCCCATGCCAGTATCGATATCGGTGCATCCCTAGTCGGGCCATAAACTGACTATATTACAGTCACATGACATAAACACCACCACCAAGCGTCTATTGCTTTACACATTCACTATAAATTGATCAATCTACAAGTTGTAAAGTTAGAGTCAGAGAACTTAAGTCAGTCTTGTTAGCAACAGCCATTTTCAAGACACGTAAGCGCTTTGTAACTCAATTGTAGGACATTTAGTGATGCGTTTTATGCTGTAGAACAAAACGTGTAAATATCGTAAGCCTGTGGTGACCACAGACCTTATTTCAGACATTTAACCAATAACTCATTTAAAACAACATTGACTTTGAGACGAGGGAAGAGGAGGCGCAAAATGTTAACTGATTTTCAGGTTGCAGGACTCAATACTGTAACACTCTGATAGACAGAAGTTGGAGATCTGTAAACACACACACACTATGGTATACCACCCACTGTACAGGTGAGACATTACCGCTCATCTCATATGGTCTCTGTCATGCCAGGTTGCTGACGATGGTTATGGGGTGTCATACATCATTGTGGGTGAGGATATGATCAACTTCCACGTGTCCTCCAAACACTCCTGCAGCGAGACTGTGAGTAACACCTGTGTTTCTTTCATCAGTGTTTAGTCAAGTTCCTGATTGTTCCATTCAAACACAGTTTTACGCAGCTTCAATCATTTTACTCAGAAATCTCAACTTGTGGTGAGGGGTTTTTTTTTTTCTTTTTCAAAACCGGTCACACAAGCACATAACAGGAAAGGACTGTCCGCTTTCGCTTCCCTTTTCTAATTCTCATTTTTATTGGAGTTCCTGTAAAAGCCTGGAATGCTGGGCAGCCAGAGGACCGTCCTTTTTTCATTTTTAATTCCACCTTCATAGCCATTACACTGTGCAGTCAGTAATAACTTCAGAATGATAAACTGAAGCAAAAACGTGCCAGTTTAATTTTTGCTCAACTCATAATCTACATCCTATAATATCTTTCTTTTTTCTCCTCTCCCTGTGGTTTTGAGTCTCTGCACTTTCCTTGTCATACCCGCTTCCTAACGCTTCATTTGTATCCATTTTTAGGACTCCCACAGGTTCGGAGCTCAGATAAGTAAAGCTCTCCAAGACATCATGGCTCTGCTCTCTGCCGACACCAAAACCTCCTCCAAAGGCGCAGCCCAGCCTCAGGCCAAGAAGCTCTTGTGATTCAAACAGGAAGCATCTCACCATTTTGACAAATATTACCCTCAAGTCACCTAAGCTGAGCGTAAAACCACGAAGAACCCATTCAACAAGATCCATCATGTTCACTGCACATCCGAAGGCGTTAAATAAACTGATGAAAGTGAATTCGATGAGTGAAATAAAAGGGAGATCATAGCATAACTCCTGAGGGCAGGTGTTTTTGTTTGGATCAACAGTAATAATGTTGCTGTTAGGCCCGGTTCAGACAGCGAAAAACAAGACATATTGCAGATTTACAGAGCCCTTCGATGATCACAGGTGATTTGTGGCACTTTTTCAACTTTTTTCACCTCCTGCTCAAATAAGAAAATGCTAGAAAAAACCACACCTGCGTCAGGGCGTCGCCACAACTCACCTGAATGTTATGATTGGCATTCTCCCAATAAAACATGTTTCCCAAGCCTCCCTCTGTGAGCAGAATTTAACATATTTGACAGCTGCTTAGCATTGATACGTGTAGATGCACTACATGTTTATCTTTTTTTGTATTTTACGTGTTTATATGTTTATTTTTTTTAATTTTATAAGCCTGCTCTGTCCGATTCAGCCAGACAGCTTGCGAGAATGCAAAAACCACTTCCAGTCCCTGCTTTCTCAGAGAATATGAAGCCTGCAGTGGGTGATTTTTAAGAAAGAGGGAGCAAAGGTCATCGTTTAAGAAGGAAGGCTTTTTGTCTGTAAGTGAGACACATTGAAGTGGAACAAGTCTCCCTTACACTGGGGAGAAAGCGTTGAGAGACTCTAAATCTCAATACAAGTGAAGGGAAATTTATTGAGTTTGTCCTCGGTGTGAAAAAATACTTAGCCAGTTGACACAATTCGTGCCAAGTCGGGGTTAGAGAGTGCGTTTGTTTTCGTTGCGAGTCAACTCAGAGTGATGCAGAGAAAAGACTCACAGATGAGAGAGAGCTGTTTCGAGACCACTGACCTAAACACCGTCATTTTGTCGTCTGAATGCATCTCCTTCACCGTGAAACCTTTTGCCGAGCAAGTTTTACATCCCCGTCTGTTGGCTCCCAGGCTTCTTTACTGTCTTTGCTGGCTACACTTCTTTGTGCTTCATCGACACCTCAGTGATCGGCGTAGTGGATCAAATTAGCAGCAGGAACATGTGAAAACAAGTGAAAACATCGCTCCCTGGCGCTCGTAGTTACTCCACTTTAAAGCAAACTGTTGGCATGCTCAGACGACTCTGACGAAAGCTGTGGTTACTGTGGTCATCGAGTGTATATCGAGAACTGAAAATCTGATGTTTCTTTATGAGGTATCATGTGATTTGAGAAGTGTGTCGAAACTAGAAGTGGTTACTTAACAGTCTTTGAACAGTCGTTTCACATCTCACAACAGTGGGTTATCGGTTGCGGTTCAGGATGTCTGTGTGCCAGCTGGAGGGCTGCCAACTATTCTGCGCCAGCTGGAGGGCTGCCAACTATCCTAGTCGCCTCATCTAGCAAAAACATGAGTCATGGGGACACAATAACATGTGAAAGTTGAAAGTCCCTACTTTACACAGTTCAGGTTCAGCGCTTCCATGAGTACAAATTGACACGATTTAACGCTGTTCTCTGATAACACTCATTGTTCCCAAATAACACCTCAAAAATGATAAGACAGGCTGTAATGACTGAGGTCAGGTGATAACTAACAATGTAACTCTGCTGGTTTAGTTCTTTTATAGCCATCTGTAGAAGGAGCAAGGGAGGACGGGGGAAGAAAGAGATAATAGATAATAGTACGGACGCATCTCAGCTTACCAGTCCCAGTTGGGTTTTGCTACCATTGAATGAAATGCACCTCAAGTTTGCTATGGAACCGGTAGTTGACTCACTCGCTGTGTTGTTCAGTTCTATTGCCTTGTCATTTTTTAATATTATTTTTATTTTTCGAGGGAACCTCCTTCCAACATTTGGGAAGTGAAAGGGGTAGTGAAACCCTTTGACTTTTCTTTTGAAGTAAGCACACTTATTACGGCAAAGACACACAGAAGTATTCTGTTTGATCGGGATTCAGATGAACAAATGGTACGACCTCCTGAGGCGTCCCTCTCCTCTCTCACTCTGCTTTTAAAGCTATCGCACGTAAGAAACACAATTGTGCCTAATTAAAGTGTTAATTCAGTAAAACGGTTTCAATGCAATTTTTAAGTCAATGCAATTCCTGAGGGAAACCTCGTGACATTTCCTGGTCAACTGTCTTCTCCGTGTGTGTTTATTAGAATGTGCTACAGTTGCTCGGTAAGTGACTATTAGCGTCGTCAGCATATGTGCAGTGATGTAGTGGTCAAACAAGAAAAGCAAGTCAGCTAAAACTCCAGCGCTGTGACACACAGGCTGTAGAACCTGTGTTTCATAGTCTGCACTCCCAAAATAAGCAAAATGTTCGTGGACTAATTCAATTAGAAACACTGACTAAAAAGTGACTTTGTGGATGTAGCGTTAACCTTCCACTACATCTCTGCGCATGTTTTCTAACTGCACTCTAACTTGATGGTATCTCTTTTTAGAGAAACTTTTGGCATAATATTTCATTATCCTCAGACCACAGTGGCTTCAGTTTCTGTCTCAGGTTCGACATGTAGCTACTAATTTTCTAAACTGTTGACTGCCTGAGCAGCCTGGTGTGTTTTACAGTTTTGACATGTGGAATGCCTGGAAGAAGCTGCTTCTTGTTATTCATGGTTCTCTTCTCCCATGACAGTATACAAAACAGATTCCCCTGTGCTCGGAAGGAAAGTGCTCAAACGAGCTTGACAGAAAAAGAACGAGACCAGTTTAACCATTTAGTAATGGTGTAGGTCTACAACTAAATGTTTTATTGTGATCACACACAAAAAACCTATTATGTGAACATCAAAAACATTTGTCACAAATACACAAAGTTTAAGTGCGTTTTTAATGTCCTCTCGTCCCTTCCGTACCTATATGATGTATATTTTTGACCCTCTTGGTCTCTTTAACAAGGGCTTTTCATGATGTTTGTTCATTTCAGATTAATCTGTTTGGACAGGAACCTCAGTGAAATGCATCAGATGTGATAGATGACACGGCTGTGCCGGATCTCCGGCGTGACTGCGAATAAAAAAAAAAATCATAGGAAAAAGTTCCGGCTCAGGATGTTTTTTTTGCAATCACCCCTGTAGATGTTATCTACGGTCTATTTTCCCTCGCTTTATGCCTCAGCCTTCCTGTGAGGTCAGTCAAACCAATCATGTGCCTCAGATGTCTCCGTTTACGTGACGGAGTCGATGTCTTCGGGCTGTCAGCAGTTTACAAAATGAGCCTCTCAGAAAAAAGCAGCACAGCTAGCATTTAGCAGCAGATTGACTAGTTGTTTTGTTCGAACTAAAACTTAAACAGAATGAGATTAGCACTGTCTTTTCTTACTTAATTGATTTTGGGATACATGTTTGTTGTTCATTTCTATGTAACCTATACAACTACTGTTTTTACTCTTGGTAATGGTGATGCTTGAATATTTTTAATGAGTTTGTGGGTATTGTAGTTTTGAATTATATCCCATGTTTACTGATTTTACACTTCAAAAGATGCGCATTATTGCTCTGTATTTGTCTGGTTTTCATTCTCAAGCCTATTTAAATGTTAATGATGGACTTTGTTAAGACGGTCTTTTATAGATGGTAATGGTGTGTTATGTGAAATAAAATACTTACCCTACAGTGCATCTGCACTTGGTTTGTTATTTCTCAGTGAATACATGTATGAGTTACTTTACTTAACTGTCGAGCAAGAACAAATATGGCTGTTTGCCAACGTTGATCACCACGGGAGAAATTCGGGAGAAGTATGGTAGGGGGAGATCTGGATGACTGCACTGGCCAGTCCATTAAAGGGATATTCCGGTGTAAGTTTAATCCATGGTCTAACACATCTTGACACCGAGTAAGACTCCCCCTCGAGAGGTCAAGTTTGCTGACCGCTAGCTTAGCTAGTTTTAGCAACTTCAGAAAAGACCGCACGAAAACAATACACTGCCGCTTATGCCTCCATTTAGAAACCGCCATCAAAAAGCCACAATTAATGGTCAGAACAGCACCAAACTTCAGCAACAGTACATGTACAGTCCCAGCACACAGTACGAAGCATCAAACATCTGCTAGCTTAGCCGGATTTGTATTAAAAACACAGCTCATCTCTCCGTGCTCCTCCAGCAGCCTACCTGTCTTTGGAAGCCCCGACGAGTCGATTACCGAGTGCAGTAGATTTCCGCAGCTCAAGGGTGAAAATGTATGATTATTACTCCATTACTTCCCTTATTTTCCCTGTCAGCTCTCGATAATAAGAACTGAGCATGCCATGGAGTAATAATCATACATTTTCACCCTTGAGCTGCGGAAATCTACTGCACTCGGTAATCGAACTCGTCGGGGCTTCCAAAGACAGGCAGGCTGCTGGAGGAGCACGGAGAGTTGAGCTGTGTTTTTAATACAAATCCGGCTAAGCTAGCAGATGTTTGATGCTTCGTACTGTGTGCTGGGACTGTACATGTACTGTTGCTGAAGTTTGGTGCTGTTCTGACCATTATTTGTGGCTTTTTGATGGCGGTTTCTAAATGGAGGCATAAGCGGCAGTGTATTGTTTTTGTGCGGTCTTTTCTGAGGTTGCTAAAACTAGCTAAGCTAGCGGTCAGCAAACTTGACCTCTCGAGGTGGAGTCTTACTCGGTGTCAAGATGTGTTAGACCATGGATTAAACTTACACCGGAATATCCCTTTAAAGGGGGATTACCATCTGACTGCTTTTTGCTTAAATAGTTCTTCCTGACTGTCTCTTTCTCAGACTAGAAAAGCTATGCATCGTGGCCGCCCACTTCCTTTTTCCATCGCGGTTAGAGTCAGTTTGTGCTGTTCTTTGAGGGTTGGTCGCGTACACAGTTGTCTGAGATCTTTTGTTTCTTGGTAATTTCTTGCGTGGAATAGCCTCCACATGGAAACCGAATGGAAAAAGTTTATTCAGGGCATAAATCAAACCCTCAAATGCTGATGCTCCAGTTATTCAAATAACTTAAGGTTTCTGCTGTGCTAACAAAAAAAACTGGCCAAGGTTTCATTTTTGTTATCAAATTGCCTCTTAAACACCACAATAATTATTATCACAGTAGATACTGACACATTCTCAGACTGCTTGCAAGGTCCCGAACCTTATTTGCTCATAGCTGTTCGTAAGCCTGAAAAAATGTCTCTTTTGTTTGTAATGGTAAGTGCAATGAAGTTCATCCTGCAAGTGTGGAAAATTAAAGCTGTACCAATGTAGGATATGTGGCTGAGAGTAATGGCAAACAAATTACTTCTGGAGAGACTGAAGATGGAGATGTCTTGACAGGATCTGAGACCCTGGACTGAAATTTCAAATCATACAAATCGGACAAATCATTCAATTGAAGTAAGTAGGTCAAATCGTATACTTCGGGCCATTAGGACTCGTTTTGCTGGTGCAATGGATGGCAAAGATGCACTTGTTGCACTTACCAGTTGTCTGAGGTTCACACTCCAGTGGCCGAGAGATGCGCGTCTGACATCAGGGCCCAGTATTTCAAAAGTGATCTGACAGGATTATCCTGGTCGGATTGGATTAAATCTAGATCTGATCTGAAAACTGGGTATTTCAACACAGATCCAGATAATCCTGATCCTGAAGATTCGGATTCTGCTTCGGTAATCCAATCCTCCCTTGAATCCAGATAAAAGGCTGGATTTGGGTATTTCAAAAGCTAAGGCAGATATCTGGATCAACTTGATACCAAAATTTCAGGATCATTTGGATCCCACCTCAGAGGTGGATTTCACTTAGATTGATTCAATTAGATTAAGTCTCAGCGCCACTTCTCCTAGATATAGTTAAAGATGTTCATTACACTTAATCCAAAATGTTAGTGTTTTACTTTTAACAAATAATTATAGCAGCCTAATTGTAAGAAATTTAAAGCATAGTAAAATATATGACCTCACTTTCTGAAACTGCTGTAAATAAGAGTAACAATTACAGACCTATTTCTTAAATTCTAGTTTCAAACATTGTAACTTGCATGTACCAAAACATCAGAGAAAGACTGGAATGCAGGGTCCAAACCAACTTTAACTCCAACAAAACAAAGACATTTCAAATAATGTGGCCACTAACTAAATCAGGACTTAACCCAGCTCAAAAGGTCAGAAGTGAGGTATATTTTCATGCTTCTGATTAAATGAAGACAATTCTGACTTTAGTCAGAAGCTTAAAAATGCACTTTTAAAATGTTTGGAAATAGCTTGAATGTGATTTTAAAACATGCAGCAATGTATTTCAGTAAGTGTTTGTGTAATTATGTTTAGTGAGAGCCTTCTATATAAGGGAAACAAATTAGGATGAAAAAATGTTTCTAATTGTGTCACTGACCAAGCTATATACCATGAAAGTAATGCAATTACAATGTCAAGCAGTTTCAAGCACTTTATTCAGAATCCAATAACTTGAAAACCTTGAATGTATCAATACAATTAAAGCGTTTCCAAGGATTTCCAGCACTCATACGGACCGGTTGTCTTTAATAGCTGAGTGGTCCATGGCTGTGAGTGGACTCTGAAAGTAGAAGAAAGAGAAGGTGTATGAGTATATCTTTGTTTATGTACACAGAAGCATGATGTCATCCCCAGCATTACTACAGCATCCTGACGCTTCTGAATGAACCGTATAGTTAATACTCGTACCGTGTAACGTTACGTTTCCAGAGTACTGCAGCAGTCTGCTCTGTACACATGGAGCCTAGTTTTTAAGTCTGCTGTGTTGCCAATGACGTAACGCTAATAAACTCTGAACAGGTTGGTGTTAGTTTAAAAAGTTACGGTATGATGTACGTCCGATTAATTCCCTTTTAAGTGAAACCACAGACCGCAAAATTCATCAACAAAGCAGCCTCTTCGCGAGCCCGCTAGCTGCTTAACACACAAGTCAATGGGGCCAAGTTAGCTACCGTTAGCGCGGCCGCGGCTCAATTAGAGATCGCTACAGCCTGGTTTTAATTAGGCGACGATTCAAGAAGTTGGCTTGCATGATATGTTGGTTGGCGTTCATATGGTCTTAAAACCGCTACACATTAGACGACGGTAAACTTGACGTGAAAGTCGTGCTCCAAGCTGCTTCTTTCGTGAGGTCGTCCGCCATGTTTCGATCCAGAGGCGGAGACACGAGATTTGGAAATCCG
Source organism: Lagodon rhomboides (assembly GCA_039737535.1). NCBI lineage: Eukaryota > Metazoa > Chordata > Actinopteri > Spariformes > Sparidae > Lagodon > Lagodon rhomboides. Next base: position 23,034,202 of record CM077802.1, read on the forward strand.
TATCTGCCCAGATCGGGATCACGGTGATCTACCCTGCCAGTGTTTTTAAATACTCAGATTTAGGCCACGTTTATACGTAGCAGGGTATTTAGAGAAACGAATATTCTCCCCCTTCGTTTTCAAAAAAGTTGTCATTTACATCAACCCGCATAAATATGCCGTCGAGCGTCATTATAACTCTGCCAAACCTCTGGGCGGCAGTGTAGGGAGAAGGATAAAGCCATGCAAGCCAATCAGAATCCTCAGAATCAACAACAACGAATAACACGAGCGACTTCCTGTTCCTTTCAAAACAACGCTCACATGACGTTAAGCATTTTCTGGCGCATAGCCGAATGAGCGTGAGAACCTAAAACCCCGTTTCTCCCAGTTGACACGACAACACATAACCAGAGTTTTCCAAATTCTCCACTTTGCCCGGAGTTTTTAGAAATAATCGTTTTCTGTGATAAAAACGGGGTTTTCGTGTAAATGAGAGGCCAAATCGCATGGAAATATCTGCGTTTTCCCTTCGTGTAAACGGGGCAAAAGTCAGCAGGATCACCTTGATACATGACTGAGAAAAGGAGGATTTCATTATCCGGATTATCCTGATCCAGATTACAAGTTTTGAAATACTGGGCCCAGACGACCAGTATCCACAGCATCAGACAGCCATGATGTAATGGACTACTTAAGATCAGGTCAACTCTGGAACCCCTTCTCAAATCACGGAAGCACTTATGTGAAGTGCTCACCCGTTGAAGATAAGCGGTTCAGCTGATGGTGCGCGATCATTGTCTCACTTCCGAACAATGGGATCCTGCTTAATATATCGGGACAGTGGTAACTGAACAATGGTGTTATACAACAACCTTTGTCACAGGTACTGCCAACTATTCAGGAAAAGACTAGAATTATGGTCTTCCTGAAACAACCACAGGCATCGGGGAAACCTTTTACATACACAAGTGAAAGGGAAAGGGAAAGGGAAAGGAAATTTTAAAAAGACAAAAAAGCATAAAAGGTTCTTAAATTTACTCTATGGTAGTAAAGTGTTGGGTCCTCTTGTACATCAAGAAAAAAGTGACAAACACTCGATCGAAAGCCTGCACAATGAGATTTGCAAGAGCAATCTCAGAGTAACCTGCAAACCAAACACTGAGGGCCGGGCTGAATGTAGGAACAGCAATTCAATTCTAAAGATATCTAATGGTCCATGGTCAAGTTGCTATCGGTTAATGTGGTGGCCCTGAGGTGCAAATTACAAAACGCAACAGAAAAACCAAAGGAGTTTCACTGGGGAACAGCACTGCAGCATTTTCGCAAACTGATACAACCAGATGAAAAGAAATGGTTCCATACAGCTCTACCAGCATAATCAAGTATGCGGAAGCCCTGGATTCCCAAATTGATTTGGGATGGAACATGTGCATCCAACTTCAGACAGGGTGCGTGCTATATGTTTTTTAAACGTGGTTTGTTGCTAAATGTGGCAAAAAGTTGCTGTTTGTTTTAGAATGCGCAACTTTACAATCGGCGCCCCCATACTTCAGTGACGATTTCGCCTCAGCAGAGGATTTAACACCTTTTTAAACCCCTCTATTGTTTTTTCTGTCAGTTTGTTTGTTTTGTTTGTTTGTCTTGCGTCGTAAAAGAAGTCTCCATCTACTTCAGTGGGTCAAGTGGATGCTGCAACACTGTTCTGTGGACATCAGCATGGAGGTGAGAAGATAGTGACTGAGCTTTCCCTCTATTTATTTATTTATTTTATTCATTTATTTTAAACTAAATACATGTTTTATTGTATTGTGTGGTAACATTCATGCCAGTAAGGAATGATGAATTGATTTGAAAAAAAAAAAAAAAACATGGAGATAGTAGTGACTAAGTGAACTTACTTTTGATAAGTGATCAGCAAAACAAATATCATGACTTTTTAAATCGGAGGTAACTTATTACCGCTGTCTGAGCGACATGCCCCCACGCTGCATGGTAATCAGGTTCACTCGGAGTGCGCCGCAGGTAAGGCTCCACTCGGGCGCCCACTCATTACGCACAGCTCGATTAGTCCCAAACTTTCCAGCCGAGGCTCTGCGCGGAGGAGTCTAAGTGTCTATGTTTAGATGCTTGCGCCTCGTTCGGAAACTCCGGGGCTGAGATCATTTGTGAGGGCCGATCCGGGGGAGGGGAGGGGGGGGGGGTTAAATTGGGTATGTATAGTAGAAAGCGAAAGTAAAGTGGCAGAAAGACAATGAGTCAGCCTGAGAGCAGACCAACGCCGGCGACGAAAGGGCACGGTAGGTGCACAGCAACACTTACGGCGCTTGACTGAGCTGACTTTATTCCTCTGAGGCATATTCAACAATCCAAAAATCGCAAAAATCTCGGGACTGCTGTGACAGAGAAGGTAATGGATCAGGCCACACCTTGTGACGTCGCGCACTAAAGTCGCTTATTGTTCTCTGCGAACGCTTTAAACCGAGGCGACCTGAAATGTGCGCGCACGTACGCAGGATGACATTGGTTTTCCAATTGCGGGGACAGAACCGTTCGAGCCTGTCTAACCTCTTTGTGTGTGTGTGTGTGTGTGTGTGTGTGTGTGTGTGTGTGTGTGTCTGCTTGTGTGAGCCACGTGCAGGGAATGTTCTCTAATTGCGCTGCACGGGAAGGCAGATCAGAATCTCAGGTGGCCCTCATCCAACAGCTTTTTTTTTTTTTTTTCTGTCACGGGGTCGTGTAACAGAGCTCCTGCATTTGGGGGACACGCGTTGAGGTGACGTGCACCAATAATATCCAATGCGATGTATTTAATTTAAATGGAATTTTGTTACATATGTGAGATAGTTCACAGTTAAAATGGTCAAATGTCAATATTTGTGACACAATAAAGTATTGTGTTTATTTTCTTAAATGATTATTGATCTTAAAAAAAAAAAAAATAAATAATTTCAGTTATAAATGTACATTGTCAAGTGATTGCGATCAGTGCATGCATGCCCCCGACCCACAACACTCTGCAGATCTGTCGGGTCTCATCCGGCCTCTTTGCTGGTCTTGCGACTATAGAAATGATCTGAATTTAAAAAATTGAATCACCATCAGTCCATCAGTTTGACTCGCTTCTCAAGCAAACATGCCAAACAGGTTCTGGTTCCGACTTCTTAAGTGTGACGACTTGCCGCTCGCCTCTGGTTACGTCAGTGTAAACTGGGTGTCTTTGGGTTTTGCACCACTGCACATCAGGGGTCATTTGTGGTTTGTCACCTTGGGAGTTGTGGTGGACACTCTTTCGAGTGCAAAACACCCTCAATGTAAGGCAGAGTCATTTCAAATCCAACTCTGACCACGAATTCCACACAAATTCTAAAAGCGAAAAAGTCACAATAATATGGGGATCATTTGTGACAATTTGGCTTAAGATTAATCATATCATGTAAAAATAATATTTAAAACAGTTTTTTTGCAGCGTGTTTGTTTGGATGAATATAATTTAAAGGGGGACTCGACCAGTTAGGCCAGTATAAAGCCTTTCGTATCGCCAGAGGAAGCCGCATGTAATCCGATCAATTGCCTCCGGTGATGTCACTCTAAGCGGCATTGTGGGTAACGCAGGAAAGAAGAAGAACAATGTGTGGAATAGAAATGATATCTGTTTCTTTTGTGTTGAGTTCAATAATTTGATGATCAGCTGTTCGTAACAACTCCAACAGCAAGAACCCTTGTACGTTTTGTGTGGGCATGAATAAATATTTCAAATGTGTGTCAGAGTAGAGTTGGCCAGATGTTAGCTGTAATTTTAGCAGATGTTAGGTGTTTACTTTATCTGGGTTTTTTTTAAAGGTACACTATGACAGAATTTAAGTGGAAAACATTCAAAAAAAATAACTGAAATTATCAACAGATAATGAAGAAATAACAGCTCCGACATTATGACGTCTATATATTGTGTTGTAAGCATATCTACTATAGTTAGCATGCTAACCAGCTAACTCTGAGTCTAGTCGGCTAGACTCGGAGTTAGCTGGTTAGCAAAAAAATAACTGAAATTATCAACAGATAATGAAGAAATAACAGCTCCGACATTATGACGTCTATATATTGTGTTGTAAGCATATCTACTATAGTTAGCATGCTAACCAGCTAACTCCAAGTCTAGTCGGCTAGCCGCAAGGCCAACTGAGCTACAACTAACAAAAACTAGCGGTTACTCTGGTGATATGCTGCCCCCTGTTTGTCTTAAATTCGACAGGTGGTCAATCCTTACACATCGGACCTTTAACTCCCGATGTCCAGCAGCCTACTCAAATTTTGCATCGAACAGAGATCATGTCAACACTTTTCTAATGGAAAAACATCCAACGTATTTACATATGTTATTAGTGATCAACCAATAATCGATCATAGCTGTCTGTTAATTAAAGAAATTACTTCAAATGTCCCTAACACACTTTAAAATATCATCATGAAAAAAGACATTTAAATTGTATGTAAGCTGGTCTGGAGTGCAGCGCTTTATGTTTTTTTAACAAGCACTGGATACTCACTCCATTAGCTTTATTCTGGATCTTATGTTTTGGTGAATATTTCTGAAAGTTCAGGGGCTTTGGGCTGCCATTGGATAGAGAAAGATATTAAGTAATGTCAGCTCGTCCTCCAGGATAGTGTGATGGCCCTCTGTTGAGGTTGTTGTCTGATGTTTTAAAATTCTTAATATCTTCGGGCGTTGTGTAAGTCCAACATGCTCTGATGTAAGTGTGTCGACCCAGCCGAGGCGAGGAGAGGCGCAGTCCTGTCCTGCTCTGTGCGCTCGTGTAGGAACATGACGCCCCAGCGCAGCTACAGTAACTTTCACATTCAATCAGAGCATCAGATCGGCGGGTTGGAAAGTGTGTGGTAGAAGTGGCTCAAAAGTTTACATCCACTTTGAAAAGGAAACGTCGGTCTTCATCTTAGCGGCGGATTTAGCAATTTGGGGGCTAAATGATTAAATAAAGAGTGAATGGAATGTGAGAATGAAGTTTCAGATATAATATTATTTTTTTTTTCTAAAAAACTCACCAGACACGTGCGTGTGTGTGTCTGTGTGAGAGTGTGAGTGAGAGAGAGAGAGAGAGTGTGTGAGTGAGAGAAAAAGTTACTTGTGTGTGTGTGTGTGTGTGTGTGTGAGTGAGAGAGAGAGAGAGCAAGAGCGAGAGAGCTTCGTTGGACTAGTAGAGAGTGAGTGTATGGGAGTGAGGTTGTATAATGAAATGGTAATTATTAACAAACATTGTGTCAAGCAACTAAGGCCAGAGAGGGAGAGAGGGAGGGAGAGACGAAGGGCGGGCTACTCACCACCACATCTTCATCTTCATCAGTCATTGCTAGCTCCTCCACCAACTCTACTGGGTTGTCTGCGCTATCGGGCTCGGGAACAGCGGATTGGCGTTCATCATTTTCGCGAGGACATAGGGCTAAGGGCTAGCTCCTTTTTTTTTTTTTTTACTGTGCCACCGGTGGCCTCTTTCGTAAACAAACCGCAGCACTTCCCTTCCTGGCTGCTGTCTTTCATGTTTTCGGGGTCATGATAACTCTTGGAATAGTCCAATATAGTACGGGAGGGGGGGGGCGGTGCCACTGGTGGCGCCACCAGCACGCCTCTTTCGTAATAGAGGCGCAGCACTTCCCTTCCTGGCTGCTGTCTTTCATGTTTTCGGGGTCATGATAACTCTTGGAATAGTCCAATATAGTACGGGGGGCACTGGTGGTAAACAAATCGCAGCACTTCCCTTCCTGTCTGCTGTCTTTCATCTTATTGCGGTCGTGATGACTCAGGGAATAGTCATCATGGGGGGGTTTGATGTTTTTTTTTTGTTTTTTGTTTAATTTTGAATTCTAATTTACGAAGACAATGGTGGGGGGCTACTGGCCGGAGACCCCAGGCCCCTGCTGGCTGGGGAGGGGGCAGCTGGTTGGGGGCCCCTGCAGGTTGGAGGTCCAAGGCAATTGCCTACCTTTTCGTGCCTGCTTCATCTCCATTTTCGCCTCAGGTGCTTCTGATAGCCATCCACAAGCTTCTGGTCGTCCTCTGGCTGACACAATCGGTGACGTTCGACTACATTTGTTGGCTTCCCGGCACAGACCTGTTTCTTCAGCAAAGTCCACATGTGGAAAAAAAAGGCTTCTTTCGTGCACGGCAGCTCCTCAGCTCACGTTGATGTAAAACACACTTGGACTGTGGACACTGAAACCTTTTTGGCCGACTCTTGACCATGCTGGCCAGTTTTCTCTCAGCAGCAGGGGATAGTTTGCGTTTTCTTCCTGATCGTGGCAGCGACACATCTGTGCCATGCACTTTATACTTACAGTCAGTGGTGGACAGTAACGAAGTAAATTTACTTGAGTACTGTACTTAAGTACAGTTTTTGAGTATCTGTACTTTACTTGAGTATTATTTTTGGGGGATACTTTTACTTTCACTCCACTACATTTGAAGGACAAATATTGTACTTTTTTACTCCACTACATTTCTATTGATGCTCTCGTTACTCACTACTTTTGAACTTACGTCAGCTGATGATTTTTTTTTTATATAATTTTTTTTTTCAATATTCTGAGAAAATAAACTGTTTCTGCTGATTCGCGTATGGTTTGTCTTAGTCGTATTGCCGTACCTGTACTACGTCATGCTATACAATCCATACAATGGAGGAAGAAACTGGAGAAACAAACATGGAGAAACTCCCACCGAGCACCCGTGGCCTTATCTCAAACCCATGTTTGAGATTTTTGTCACAAAAACTGATTTGTTTCAGATTAAATGTTTGTTGTGCTTACAGCGAACAAATTATATCACGGCTTACAAAAACTCATCTCACAACCTGAAAAAGCACGTTGCAGTATGTAAAGTAGCTACTGACGTTAGCTAGCTTAATCTTTGTTAAATGGCAGATGAACATTTTAAACGTAACTGTATGAGCTTGTAGTATCATAATTTTTATACGGTTTAAAAATATTGCAACTGTTGCAGTGCAGTCGAAGGATTAAGTTGACTTTCTGTTCATGTTTTTTATACAATTCATATCAAAGAATCGCATCAGTGTATTGTATAATGACAATAAAGCTACTTTTCTTTCCTGTATTTCCTGAGATATTTTTAAAATACTTTTACTCAAGTAATTTTTTAAGCAAATACTTTAGTACTTAAGTAATATTTTGACTAAGCTACTTTTACTTGTATTGGAGTAATATTTGACAAGGAATATCTGCACCTCTGCTTACAGTTGATTGCACAGTTGATCTTTGGGACCTGAAACTACTTTGAAATGGCTCCAAGTGGCTTTCCAGACTTGTTCAAGTCAATAATGTGCTCGTTCAGATCAGTGCCGAGCTCCTCAGACTTTCCCAATGTAGTGTCTGTGGCTGAGTCTAATGGGTGTGTCAAACAAGCCCTATTAGAACGGGCCAGTCAGCAGCTGTTCAATCAGAATCACTCCGAAGAAGTTACGAGGCCATGCTACAAGGCAAACTTTCTATAATCATCAGTCATAATCACTGCTAATAAAACGTTTTGTATGTATATTTTTGACTCCGCAGATTTGGTCACCTTCTCAGAAGATCTTGTATTAGTACTGTGTGTTCCACTCATTCCGTCAGAGAAAAAAGCAGTTGTCATTTTCACGCTGTCTCTCCCTCTTGCTCTCATTATCTCTCACATACACATTTAAATTCCACGATAATGTCCTCCGGGAGGAGAACACCCATCAACAGGCCACTGAGTAGTTCTGCGTGACTTGGTTTTATTATGGGATGCCTTTCCCTATGTAGACAATAGTCTCTTTTTATTATTGCTAGCTACTGTTTGAGATCAGGTTTGTATGAGAGATCCAACAGCACGCCCAAATATCGCTCAACAAAATGTCTTTCTGCCGCTCTCATCTTTTCTAACTGACTTTTTCTTTTTCCTCCTCTTTTATCCGTTTCCCCTCATCCCTCTCTCTCTCTCTTCTTTTGTCCTTTGCTCTCTTCTCTAGTGTGAGTCTGGATAGCCACAGTGGCAGCATGACATCATGGAAATGCAAAGCCCAACTCTTTCTCCTCGTAAGTGACACCAGTGCAGCATGTCTTGTGAATTGTGCTCGCTGCTCTGGCCAGCCAGACCCAGAGCACGGAGACGATGTGTAATGTGCAGTCTAACAAACAAAGGAGTGATGTCATTTGAAAAGGGTTATGAATGATATATATATATATTATTCTGTATATCCGACATCTGTAAACTATTTGAAACAAACCTTGAACACTGCTGTTTAATTTTTGTCCGCCAGGTGATCCTGAGCACGATTGACCTGTCAGATGGGGGATGTGTGGATTACTTCAAAGTGAACACATGGGTACATGTTTTTTCTTTCTTTCTTTTTCCTTTTTTTGCGAGTCATTGGCAAAAACGAAAAAGTGATGGCCACAAAGTATCTATCTCTGATCTCTCTCAGAGGTTCGGCTGTAATAGCTCTGTTTTTTTATCAGGGAGTCTGTGAGAACAGGACGTGCTGTTTGCCTCTGTCACTTTTTCGCTAAAAATGTGTTACATTGTCAAAATGATGACGCAAAAAAAAAAAGCAGCTTGTAACCTAATAGTTTTCCAAATACCAAAGACCCAAACCAAGATATTGTTACTGCGTCTCACAGTACTTCCCAAGCTAATTCATTCTACTAAAGGCCTACCTCATAGAAAGACCCAATAATCAGACTAAACTATTAAGAACTGGCAAGCCTCTGAAGCCCTCCTTCCATGGCATTTCATTCTGATTGGGACCACAGCAGTTATAATAATGGACCATAAATGTACTAAAAGGATTGTTTTTTTTTTTAACTGGTTATGCAACTCTCTTAATTTAAAACTGATGCCTCTTTATCAAATTAGACCATTATCATGAAGATCGACAATTTCTTTATAGTTTTTGCAGTTATTCTTAATGCCTGATTTCAAGTTGGCCTTGCTACAGAGCTATATCGCACTCTTTACTTATTGTTGTGGAAATGTAACATTAGGGAATGTTGACAATTTTTTTTTAAAAGTCTATGATTATATCTTATTATTATTATTATAAAGAACTATTATTACTAAGTAACTGAATCAGTTAGCCATAGGGTTACATGTAAACCGGACAGATGAATGGTAATGTTGCTAAAACAAAGTTTGCTTTAGTTTACCGTCCTCGTATTACAATTATGAATCTTAAATAGCCACGAATAGGCAAACTCCCTCAGCACTATGTATCCTGCAAACAGCTGTGTCTAAAAAGAAAAACTGTTAAAAAAAATAATAAATAAAAATAAAAGGAAATAGGAAAAAAAAGAAGTTGCCTTGCTTTCATATCAAATGTATCAAAGTCTTAATGACAGGAGGTTGGAGGTGGTGGTGCTCACAGCATGATGCAGCCAGAATTAACGCAAAATGAGAGCTGTTTGTTGTTGCTTTAAGTGATGATAAACCAGAGATTAATAATGAATATCATCTGTTTGTCTTCTGTTCCACTTTCAAGAAAGACAACATCACGCAGAGCTTCTCCCTCGTTGAAACACCGAATCACACGGTAACTTATTAAAACAACGAGCAAAAGTGATCCGTTGAGATTCACTGATTGTAAATGCATTGTGTTTAATAGGAACTGCACTGTGTTGAAATTGACAACGTTTATGCTTTCCAATGCAGGACATAGCGGAGTGTACTTGGGAGAGAGATGTTATAAATGGAAATAGCAAAGGGTCCAGGGATATACTTCAAGACTGCTTCAGTAGAGTGAGTAAACAGAAGAGGTTTTTATATCTCACCTTTCATCCCTTGTTAAAGGTCCTAGTTGTAAGAAAAGTAGATTTTTGAGTCTCACTCCCCACTTGTCAAGCACTGACACATTGGGATGGTGGCAGACCCACCCTACAACCCCAAAGTGTCAGTATTTGACGAGTTGAGAATGAGACTCAAAAATAAACTTTAAAAAAAAAAAATTCAATTTTTTTTTATACAAATGGTAACTTTAAAGTGAAGGCCAAGCTATTGAATGTATATGATAAACCAGCTGTTTCCTTTTCCCCCACAGAAAAAACCTAACTTAATCAGTGAAAAGTGTCAAGGGGACACTACTTCGACTATCCCTTTCTATCATCTGATGTGCTTAACAATCAAGACTTTCTACCGCAACAATCCAGGTATCACTCATACTGATACTGCTGCAAAGCTAAAACACCGGCATTTTTATTAACTGGGAGATTCGACAACAACTGTTTCTCCAAGAATTCCTGCTGTAATATTTTTTTTTTCATTTTGCAGTAAAAACAGTATCAAGGTTGAACACTAAAGCGTTGTTAGGATCGTACAATTCATGAATCCATAATTTGCTTTTCTTTCATCACAGAAGCGGAAAAGGAAGAGGACGAGGAATCTAAATATGCCATATGGTGCCAATATGGTGAGTATACATGCTGTATTGTGAGTGTTCGGCTGTGGTATGTGATGTATTTGTTGAAAAGGGTTTGTGTGTGTGTGTGTGTGTGTGTGTGTGTATGTGTGTGTGTGTTTAACCGTATATGTTTGCGTTATTTTACAGTATGTTGCTTTTACAATTCATGCCCTTCACTAATGTAATCTTGATTATTAAATCTTTTGTTTAGATAAGGTATGCGAGCTCTTTAAAGAAGAACCGTCTACAGGTAAGTCACACCTTTCATTTAGAAGTGCTTGAGGTTAGGATTGCATGTCGGTGCTGTGAATTTGAAATCCCAGAAACCATGCTTAAAGAGTAGTTCTCCATATCCGCTACCAGTTACATTTTCCAAATGTACAGAGAACCATGGATACATATGCAACCTTAAAGGGATAGTTCGGGTTTTTTGAAGTGGGGTCATATAAAGTACATCTATAGTCGGTCTGTTCCCTACCTTAGTTGCCGATCAGCACAGCCTCAGTTTGGGGAAGCAGAGAGCCGCTCCAGCCCAGACGCTCAGCTTTGTACTGCAGTGAATGGAGACCAGATGCAAAGCAAATTTTAACCGCCTAAAACAAGACCCATAACTCTGACAGCTGGCAGGCAGGTTGGGCGGCCTGGTCAGGAGATAACGGTGAAAGTTTCCAGACAGGCCAGAGACGCTGAGAGCACAGTCGCAAAAACACATACCAAAAACATTCACTGAGGAAGTTGAGCTTGATTATATTCACCATACATGACGGAACAATATGGCACAATCTACAGCTTTTTTTAAAAAAAAAAAAAAAAAAAAAAGTTTATTTTTATTAAAGCTTTCAGGTTTTTTTCAATAATAAAAAACAAACAAACAGAAAAAACAGAAAATAGACAGCGAATGTAAGTGAACAGACAGGTTGACAAGTTTGACATAGGTCATACATTAGTGCAAAATGGAGTGATCATTCACACAGACAGTGAGTTACACCTCAAAGAATATGAAGTCCACCTTTCCCAGTACTTTGTATACTGCTCAGCCTGTAGTCTTAAGGAGAAGGTAATTTTTCTTTCCATGGATTGTATTTCGTTAACAATGGTGATCCAGTCATTCCTTGATGGCAGATATGTCTGCAGCCATTTCTGTGTCATGGCCTTCTTGTTTGCTGCCAAGAGCAATTTATAAAGATAGTTGTCCTGGACCATAAGTCCAACTGGGATTTTACCCAGGTACAGTGTAAAAAAAGAAAAATCAGCTTCCAGACCAAAGAGTGTCCGGATTTCTCTGGCGAGTTCTTGCCAATATGGTTGAATAAGGGGGCAGGCCCAGAATATATGAAAGTGGTCTGCCATTGTCTGTCCACATTGTCTCCAGCATTTATCCTGTCCCTGGAAACCCTGCTGTTTGAATTTCAATTTAGAATTCACAGAAAATCTTATTATGTTCTTCCAGCAGAATTCTCGCCAAGCTCTAGAGTCGGTGGTCCTAGGCTGACACACCCAAATACCTCTCCATACATCCTCAGATATCTCAATGCCAGACTCCCCCTCCCATTTCTGCTTAACCTGGAAACTAGAATGGTTCTTGGAATTTTGTAGTCTAAATTTCAGAATGTTTACTGTCTTTAGCCTTATATGCATCGGTAAATATACTCATCAGATTGGAATCCCCATTGTCTGTTTGTTTGATTTCCTTGTTGAAGTAGTCTCTGACCTGGAAATACCTGAATCTATCCTCTCTTCCCAGTCTGTATGATTCAGAGATGCAGATACAAGACTGTAGGCCATCCTTGTTGGCTATAGTGCAGTAGGCTGTTATACTATTGTGTGCCCACTGCCCGAAGTGCTTATCTAGACCTGCTGGTATAAACTCTGAGTCACATGCCACCTAATTCGATATTTTCGCATGTTATCTCGAGATGAAGCTTTTTACAGGTGTTGAACCACACCTTGAGGGCAGCCCTGGTCCAGCCGTTTATTTTATCTAGGTGATCATAGTGTTGGCAGTCACCTAATAAAGACTGTGCTGGTGCTTCGGATTGCATTAATAACTGGATTACACCAGCAAACTAGAGGTCTTAGCTGGGCAGCAATGTAATAGTCCTCCATACATGGTAGAGAAAGTCCGCCCTCATCTTTGGGTAACTGTAGGATCTTATATTTAATTCGGGGCCTCCCACTGTTCCAGACAAATCTTGATATCATTCTATTCCATTCCCTAAAATCCTTAGGGGAGACCTCTACAGGAAGCGACTGGAATAGGTACAAAAGACAGGGGAGGACGTTCATTTTTATAATGTCAGTTCTATTAGACATGTCAAGGAGCAGTGCAGTCCATAGATCTAGATCAGCTTTGATTGTCTTAATTGGATCAACATTTGGATGTCTTTTGGGATCCAAGCTCCCAGATATTTAATAGCAGGGGTGTCCCATTTGAAAAACAAATTTGCCTTTCAAATCAGCATTCGGTGTGAAGTTGTAAGAGAGTATCTGGATTTTATGTGTATTCAATTTATACCCAGAATATGAGCCAAACAGCCTCAGAAGGGGCACCAGTTTAGGTGCACTTCTCTGTAAGTTTGTCAATCTCTGGGTCCTCCCTTATTGCCTGAGATAAGGGTTCTATAAAGAGCGCAAAGAGAGCGGGGCTTAGTGGACAGCCTTGGCGACATCCTCACTCTAGCTTGATGGGTTGTGTCAGGTGGCTGTTGATTCTTCTATCCTATTCTATTCTTTGAATAAAGTGATCTAATACATTGAACAGATTTTTTATTAAAGTCAAAACGTTGCAGTACTTGGTAAAGATAGCCCCACCCAACCGAATCAAATGCTTTCTCTGCATCTAAACTGATCAGCGTTGCACTAATATTTTCCTTGACCACGTAGTCTACCACATGGAGTGTTCGTCTAATATTGTCCTGTGTTTATCTTTCTCGGAAAAACCCTGTTTGATCTGGGTCTATAATTTCTCCGCGGGCGGAGCGTCCCGTGGTGGTCGCGGAGCCAGAGCTCCGTGGCAGCACCAGCTCTGACTTCAGAAATTTGACCGCAAAGTCCATCATGTCATTTTCTTCCTCACCTTCGGGGACGCCATAAATGCGGATATTATTTCGCCGTGACCGAGCCTCCAAGTCTGTCACTTTTGTTTGCATGAATTCCTGTTTCTGCTCCAATTGGCGGAGCGAATCCTCGAGGTCGTTGTTGCGCTCCTCCTGAGCAGCCACACGCTGTTCAGCTTCTTTGACTCGCGTTGTTGTGTTTTTCAAATCCCCCCCGATATCTCCCAGAGCCTGTGTGGCGGAATGGAGAGGGGGGGGAAAGTTGCTCAACAACACCACCTGGGGAATTGCACCCCAGGAAATACACCCTTGGCCCTATACTTTGGCCAACAAGAGGTCACACAGATTCGTTGCACGATTGTATAGAGGACAAGAGACGGACTTACAAAAGATATCAAAATGTATTTATTTGCAGTAAATCAGAATTAAAAGCTCAGGGATCTCAACAACAACTGAAGTGTCAAATCAAAGCCACAATCACAGTAGAAATAAACACAACAGGCACAGAGCTAGGCCGTAGCGAGGCAGTCAGACTAAAACAACTCAAACCACAAAAGAAAGAATCACTACAAACCAAATCACAACGTGCCACACCAAACTTAAGGATGGAGTGAGAAAGGGGCCACCACCAGGGGAAGCCTGCCGCCCGCTGCACCAGCTCCTGTCCTGGAAACACAAAAAAAACCCCACAAAATTACACTACTATACTCTCAATGTAGACCGGAATGAGTGCAGCTCACTATTTACGTCGGTGCGCATCGCCTTAATCTCTGCATGAATACTCGCTAGCAGACTAACTTCAGCGGGGTCAAGTCCAGCCAAGCTAGGTGAGCTAGCGTTAGTGTCGTCGTCGCTCCCCCGCGGCTACTTTCTTGTATTTTCCAGATCTTGTGTTCACTTTACTTTTAGCTTTACTGGTTTTGTCCCCTTCCATATTTTAACCACTGTACTACTGCGTTAAAGCACTTGAATCTGGGGAATTAATCTGTGTGAAGAGGAGAGTGTTCAGTCAGCCTGCCATCTTCCCTACGTGCCAACTGGAAGAGCACAATCTACAGCTTTAACACTAAAATATGCTTATATCTCTACTATTTAACATTGTATTTGGAAAAAAAAAACCTCTGTTGCTAAGCTTCACAAAATCTTGTGATCCATTTTTTGTGGTGTCAAGTTTTGGCTCAAGATAGTAATACAAACAGGTGCATTTTACATGTCATTTAAAATGAGCTCTTTAGGTTTTTTATGAAAAAAAGTCAAGACTCTAAAAGTCAAAGGATTAAGTAATGGAAAGATAGAATATCCACAAACACAATTAAAACATATTAAGAAACAAATTCAACATGTTTTAGTTTCCTCTACCTTTGAATGCTGCCTTTCAAAGTCTACTAATATTGATAATAACATTGTATTTCTGCATCAGTCCATACTGTAAGATTGTATTACTAACTGACTGCCTGCTTGCAGGGTCAACAACATTGCCACTGACAACAACACAGCCAGAAAGAACAACTTCAGCAACTACGACAACAACAGAAATAACATCAAAAGTTACACCACCACCACCACCACCAACAACAACAACAACAGCAACAACAACATCAACAACGACAGACTTGGTCAATGGTAAGCTAAATTAAACTCAACATGGGCATATTAGATTATTAGTGTTATGGTTAAAAGCAGATTTCTTTAATTAAAATAATATACTCAAACAGAGCTTCTGTCCCTAGTTTAACTCAGTTTTACCGGCGTTGTTTGTCACTTTATGTAGGGACAGTGGGGGGGACGGATCGGGGTCACAATGAATCTGAGGGGGTCATATCCCATCTCAAACAGAGCTTCTGTCTTTGGTTTAACTCAGTGGTTCTCAAGTCTTTTTAAGTGACTGACCCCAAATCAGACTCAAATCAAAACCTCAGGTCCCATCATGCCATATTTACTCTAGCCCCGTTTCACATCGGCCCTTTTTAGCCCCATGTTTAGCGCATCTTCAGGGGACAACCCCGAAAACTTAGGGCTAACCATACTAACAGCTTTCTTAGGGCGCACTTACACTTGGCCCAGTTTCTCCGTACCATTCTAAACCGCAATTGTCCCTCCTCCTCAGTCCCCCCGCTGGCCTTCACTCACATTGCGCCGGCTGGAACCGGGCCTGAGTATGTTTACCTCTTGTACGCCATCACGCCATAGTGCGGCAGCAGCACAATGGAGAACAACACAGAGGACATGACTTACTTTTTGTGGCACTATTTTGTGTCGTTTTGGTCATAGATGGCCCGCTCACATTCCTGGATTTCTTGATTTTGCAAGGCAGCGTAAAAAGCACGATTATACTTCATGTTCACGTTGTGCATGTGTACTTGTACACGTGCATGGTACAAAGTGCTCACACTAGTCAGACAAACTGAACTATGCAAAGTACTTATTGCCTAGTGTGAGTGTGCCCTTAGCCTGGGGCTAAGTGCAGTGTGAAAAGCACCATTGTGTTACTTATGGATGGAATTCTAGGGAAAATAAATGATTCCCCTTTTTGCTGGAGAGCCCCTGGAACCCTCTTAAGGAACCTCTGGTTTCAACAACACTATTTTGAGAACTACTGATTTAACTGAAGGGCTAAATTAGCGCTACAAGTATATTAAAATGCAGGTTATTGTGACAATAATTATAACACAATTTGGCTCAATGCTTTCCATACAGAAATTATGGGAAGCTCTTGTGCGTTCTTTATAGGAGGAAGGAAAGCTAATCAGTCAAGCAAACCCACCAGCCCTTATGCTTTAGGTCTTTTCTTTCTTCAAGCAGAAATGGAGAGCGTAAGTGTTAAATTTGTGAGGCTTGTCCAAGCATGTTTCTGAGTGCTCCTTCTTGTTTGAAGACACTGATTTGTCCCCAGTTGCCACAAGCCAAGCAATGAAACCATTCAGCACTCAGAAACTAACACAAAGCTGCGATTCATGCTCGCACCGAAAGTAAATTTGGTTTGGCAAAGGAAACATCGAGTAGACTTACCGTCCCCGGGAAAGAGCAGCCATGTGCTTCCTTCCATTTGGAACCTGTAAAGTCTACTACTTCATTTCTGTTTGCTGTCGCAGACCCATTTACATTCATTTATCACTATTCTGTTTGCATGTCCTGCATCTAACACTGTGTGCATATACGGTATGAATCCATGGTTTTCCAGTGGTTGGAAAAAGGGATTTGACACCCTTGGCTGCATGGGCGCTGCCTTTTAAGAAAGGTGCTACATGCAGCCTTGATTAAATGCTCTGATCTTCTGCATCTTTAAGAGATACTGAAGAGAGCTCAAATGATTAACAAAATGTGTCATCTTGGGTTGACATGATTATACAGTTCAGGATAAATTAATGTAGCATGTCGGTATTGCCTTAACCTCTGGGTATTCAAAGAGACACTGCACTGACAGAAATGCATGACTGTAGTTGACTTGTCTTACACTGTGTGTTTGCAATCGTAGGTGTGTCCAATTCAGAGAATATCATTGAAGACATTGAAAAAGGTAAGCTTTTCCCTTACTTAAATTGCTCATTGGGGCTGATAGAAATGTATCTATATATAATGGAATAAATGGAACCTGTCTCTGATCTCTCCTTCAGCAGAAAACATAGCCCTCAAGATATTCGTGGTGGTATCCGCAGCCCTCAATGTCGCCATGCTCATGGTGATTCTTTATCGACACAGGAGCAACCGGAGGTTGAGTCACAAACCGGTGAGTATGAGCAAATTCTTGTTCATTGTTTTGTAACGGTCCATGTAGGCTGGACGACAGCCAGTTTCACAGCCACGTGCAGTTTTTACCCAAAATGATGTCGGCAGGTATACAGCAGAGTATCATAAGCAGAAGAAATCAAGACATTTAAGTGGTATTTATTGTAATCTGTTCACACCTTTGTCTTGGGTGATCCGATAACAAGTGGACACCTTAACTATTAATATGTCACTTCACACCTGGCATTAAAACGTCTCCACATGTGTCTTGAGTGACCACTTGTGATTGGATTCTGCTTGCCAGCTCGCTTTACATGCAAATGTACACTACCATTCCAGTGTATGGTACATAACTCCATATGTCTTCTTTCTTAGTTTGGACTTTTTCAGTACTGATCTACAATGTAGAAAATAATAAAGATAACGAAAAACCATAAATGAGAAGGTTTGTCCAAACTTTTGACTGGTACTGTACATGCGCATCATTTCCGTTTGCAAGTAAAACATTTTTTTACAACCTGATTTTGATGAATTTTCTGTTCATCAGACCATTCGTGCTGAATTAGGTTGGAAAAATGATAGATGCAGCTGGAGTGTTTCCTGGGGCCTCATTGATTACTGTACAATTGTGCAACTTGATAAGTCACCGATTTTCCTGACACTGAATCATATTTTATGGTGAAAATGAATTCTGTTAATCCTCCAGCTCTTCCGACTTGACTCAGTGACTTGTTTAAACTTGTAGCGATCATGGCTATTAACTTAAGAGCTTGAATAAATCTTTATTAGCTTGATTTAACCTCGTCCTTCAGAGTTTCAAGTTCAAAACTCCCAACAATCCTCTAGTGCTCTGAGCAGAGCCAGTTAAGAGGACCACTGGCTGCACGCCAAATTAAAGTAACAACAGAGTTTGTTTTTTTTAGTCCTTTATTCATTCAGGAAAGGGCGATTGAGAGCAAGCTCTCTTTTCCAATGATGCCCTGATTACAAAACATAATACACATACACAATATGAACTTAATTCACAATTAAATTCAGACTGCAGAACATTGAACAATACGAAACTATCTTATGAACGTGACTGGTTAGGTGCTACACTTTACTTTACATTCTGAGTGCTGTATCGTTGGCAACTGGACCTGTTTCCGTTTCTTGACAACATTTCACCTCTCATCTAAGAGGCTTCTTCAGTTCTAACTAACTGGAGGGGAGCTGCACCCTTTTAAACTCTGTGTGGGAGTGTCCTTACAGAGTCACTAAGGACACATGTGAGCTCTGAGTTTCAGAGCCGTGACAACCCACATGAGGGCTGGTTGGATGAGAGTTGAAGGAACTGAAACAGGTCCGGTTGTCTATGATACAGCACTTACCATGGCCTAGGTGACTGAGAACCTTCATCAACTATAGTATACACACTTTACTATAAATTGATGAATCTACAAGTTGTTTGGTTAGAGTTGGAATAGTTTGCTATGGGCAGACGAGTCTCTGTGATCAGAGACTCTCATTTAGCCACTTGTTAGCAACCAACTTTGTAAAGACCCGTACATAAACACTTTAATTCAAACATGGGGTTTTGATTGACGTGTTTTATGCTCTTATTTAAAACCGAAAAACCCATTCAGGGTAGTGCAAAAATGTTGACTTATTTCCAGGTTTTAGGACTACATGCAGCACTGTATTGTAATCAGATCCCTAAAGTTGCATGTGAATGCAGGTATAAACAAGGCCACAAAGCACACACATCAATGCAAAGCGAGTCGATAGTTTAAATAGTAACTTAATACCCACTGAAAATATTCTCTCTGCTGGCTGTCTAATGGTTTAACTCCTCGCCTTGAATGAACCCATGCTCCTGCTGCAAGTAGCAGTCGAACTTACGCAGACTCAGCAAAATGTGTCAATTCTTTCCCAGACTGCAACCCATGTCTCCTTAGAAGATATACCAATTACACAGTTGAAGGTATTGTACTAGAAATATGCTTTGCATGTGTTTTTCCAACTTGGCTCACAGGCCTGTTTCCTGAGTCCAAGACCCGTACTATTTCCCCAGAGCTGATGTTGTAATATTCTAGACTCACTTTTGTTTAGTCATACTATTAATTGATGATTCGTAGAACTGTTCTGTATCCATTCACCATTTTTATGTTTTAGTCCTGAGACTTGGAAAGTCAGGATGGTGTATCTTAACACAAGGGGTAAAGATGAAACTCTCTGGGAGTGATGTTTAGCCAGCGGACAAGTCTGATTCACATTAACTGCAATCAATTATTAATAGACAGGAAGGGGAGACCTCTACACTGCAGCATTCTTTCCCATGACCAAAGAACATGCTGAACAGGGATTTTTTAGCAGTGGAGAGCTACATATCTCATGAACATTAGTCATTTGCTACGCTGTCAGAGCTTTATGGTACCAATCTCTCTGGCTTTCCTTGGGGATTTCAACCCACAACCCCTGTTTCAAGCTGTAGTAAAAAAAAAAAAAAAACGCATTCAACAGAAATTACTTCATGTGTATGTTTAGCACTTATTTCTCTCTTTCAGTCATGCACAGAGGGGGCAAATGATGTGGAGAACATAGGTTTAGTGAAGGTAATTATGAGCGTGAACTCACAATGTATGAAAAAGTGTTGTATTTTTTATTTTTTTTTTGTTTATATTTTTTATTTTATTTGTAGAAGGACCATGTACAATATTAAACATAACTGTCGCCATTTAATGGATTGTACCAGAGTTAACTTAGAGCTTAGGGAACATGTACACCATGAGTTTCACACACAGAAACATGGCCATACCAGCTGCGATGTCATGTATTCACAGGCACCATACATTTTTCTTGTCTGAGCTTGTTTGCATTTTTTGTTGGTGGGTTGATAAGAACGTTTTCTTGAGTTTTGTTTCTACATGCAGTGGACATTATTGTTTGTTATGCTTATTTGGTAAATAATTGGTTTTTTTTTGTCTTTACTGTGCATTTTGATTCTGAGCCATCAGTGCAGACTGAAGATTTTGAAGGAGAACTAAAAAGAAACAAAACTATACATCAACCAGTTGAGCAGTAATATTTACTCAGGTGAATTATTCATTTCTGTGTGCATCTGCTGTCGGCTCTAAGAAAGTCAGTCAGAGCATCAGTGATCTTAATCTTCAAGTGCCTCCCAATATTTTCTCCAGTCACTGTTTGTGATTTTAATATCATTAGGATGGACCGGCACAAAATGTAGTGCAAACGTCAACCGTTCCCACGTGATGTATCCAAGTGAGTGCAAGTTTAGTGGAGTCACCAGCAAGCTGACGCTCTGGTTTAAAGGGAAAGGTTTTGACAACCTTTGGACAGCAGATTCTAACACACTGACATTGTGAAAACGTCACTAGCTACACATGCCAGTTTCCGAAATCGAAGCGTTCAAGGTGCAATACGCCAATCATAGCAAGTGTGCGCCCAACTGAAATGTCAGCAGTGCAGCCTCTTGGCAAATACAAATGAAACAGAGGAGGATTAACAACACCTGAGGCAACAGACACCATTGTACATTTTAATTTCATGGCAGTTTTTCTTGGAAATGTATCTGCATATTCCAGTCGCTAGCCTCATAAAAAACATTGTAGTCAACAAATAAATCCTACCCTAGATGGATCTGCCCAGGTTTACCCCATTGTACTTCTTTCAGGACAAGAAGGGACATTTTTAGGTTCTGGGTGGTCCAGAATGCGGAGTTTAGATTTGTTTATGGATCAATATTTATCTCTCTCCCTCTCTTTGTCACGCAGATCAGTGAGCCTTATTCCACCTCCACGCGTTCACCACTCGCGCCGGATGAGTGTTCTGTTGGAAATGAAGAGTAGGGGTTTCTGGCACAGTTTGACCTACCCCCGAGGTGCATGAAAGAGAAAATGGAATCATGCATTTAGGACTCAAAAAGGTGCCTCTGCATATTCTTGAGACCAGAAAACTATGGAATGTGTCAAAGCTTCGGGGTGCCAGGAGGATCAGCTCTGCACTGGCTGGCAACAGGACGGGAGACCTGCATGACTGTGGTTTGCGGTAACTCTGGGCCAACATTAAGGAGGGAAAACTCTCGAGTGAAGCTCCACTTCAGGTGTGAAGAGGAGCGATAGAGATCAAGCTGCAGCATGCCACTACTCTCCGTGCTGCATTCTCATCTTATCAGGATGGAGGATTGCATCACCCCTGCACAACAAAAGGAAATTGAGTGCAGCATCAGCCCACTGAATAGTGGGTTGGGCTGCTTTGTATTATTTTTTTTTCAGTCCCACGCTTGTTTTTACCAGCCCAACAGAGTTACTCGGACAAAAATGTTGGTTCAGAGACTGTGAAAAAGGGTTTCTTTCTTTTCTCTATTCGTTTATCTATAATGCATGAAACAATTATGGTGTGATATAATTGTTTGATATGTAGAGGCGGCATTACCAGTCAGGCCGAGCGACACCCGACCGTTGTTGGGATCCACAGAACATCCGTACTTCTCAACACGGAGGGACTCTGTAAATTTGCATGCAGTTATCGTGTTACATTTCTTATAAGGTATGATATATGAACTTCGAATAACGCGCACATTATAGCCTGAATCCACATCGATAGTGTCTG
Organism: Lagodon rhomboides; assembly: GCA_039737535.1. Taxonomy (NCBI): domain Eukaryota; kingdom Metazoa; phylum Chordata; class Actinopteri; order Spariformes; family Sparidae; genus Lagodon; species Lagodon rhomboides. The sequence continues at coordinate 23,056,013 of CM077802.1, forward strand.
CGAAGTCACTAACTTTCTTCTGGGACTCAACCGTCCACATTCACAAGCAAATGTATGCATGTAAAGTAAGCTGCATGAGGAAAGAAGGAACTGCCATTGTCATGTCTTTATTTTCCCTTTGATGAGCCATTGGCACACCGTTCGAATGACGGTGAAAAAAATGCTGACTGTTCGTCTCCCGGTTTCCTGTCTGAAACAGCCAGACAGCAGCAGTTTCTCAAGTAAACAGGGCACTAGACCCAAAAAAGCACTGGTATTCATTGGTAGCTCAGTTTTTGGTGTTTTTTGTCATTGCATGTACTGAGGTGATGAAGATAACGCTGACATGCTAGTCATGCACCTAGGTCATAGATGCATCTATGGCTGAGTTTTAGAGACATTTTATTATATTTTTTTATGTAATAGCCTTAGAGTGTGAGCTAGCTTGCGATGTTAGGCTACTCTCCAGTATTAAAATGTCAAGAAGCACAAATCAGTGCCCGTTCAACATTATAACCAGTTTTTCAGCAGCTGAGAAACATAACAAAAGCTGATGTGAAAAAGTTATTTAAAATCATAGTTATCCTGGAAAGGTTCTCATTAACACAAGCATCATAAAGTGAAGTTCTATGCTATATTGTTACACTTCCAGGTATATTACAACATTCTAAAGACCTGTTTCTGCGGACCAAAGATAATATATAATAACAAAATAACATTTAAAGGTCCAGTTTGTTGGATTCAAGGTAAACCATTGGCAGAAGGGGAATATGATATCCATAATTATGTTGTTATCAGTGTGTAATTAATGAAAATAAAGTTTATTCTGTTTTCATTACTTTTGAAGGAGCCTTTTACATCTACAGATCCTCCCGGTGCAACATGGTGGAGTCATTTTACACAGCTGAGTTTTTTTTTTTTTTACAGTAGCCCAGAACAGACAAACCAAACCCTGGCTCCAGAGTTTTTCCAAAACACTTTGTGAAATGAGATTTATTCATTTGATCATAATCTGTAACCTCACCCCTAGATGCCATTAAATTGTACACCCTTGTCCTTTAATAACCCTAAAATAACAGCATTTAATTTTGTGTTCCAGTCCATGTGCTCCTCATTATTTTTGGGATGTGTGAGGGATGTGGGATTACAGTCCTGACCTGCTTGTCTTGGGCTCTGTACAGTGTTTAAGTGCATTTTATCCAGGTTTAGGCATAAACAAGTGTGATGCCCTGCTTTCATTTTTTTTTTAATCACTTGGTTTATTTATGGTGTTTTTTTACTGAAGAGTTTGCCACAGTGTGTCTCGCTTTCTGTGTACAGAGGGACTGTTGCTTAATCATGGGTAAGATAATGACTGAAGCGTGAGAGGCAGAGCTGCCCTGGTGGCAGCACTGTTCTCATTGGTTGAGATTAATCTCAATGGGTGGATCCTGTCGTTAAGAATTAAGATTATGGGGTGCCGTTTAGCTCACTTGGTAGAGCGGGCGTCCCATGTACAGAGGCTAAGTCCTCGCTGCAGCGGACCCGGGTTCGACTCCCGGCCTGGGACCCTTTGCTGCATGTCACTCCCCCTCTCTCTCCTCCCATTTCCTGTCATATCTTCAGCTTGTCCTATCAATAAAGCCATAAAAAAAAAAAGAATTAAGATTATAAATTACTAAAAAAAATCGCTAAATTTCAAAAGTCACTTCATTTAAAATCAGCGAGTTAGCTAGCTTTCACCCTCTGCATCGATCCACTAAGGTGTTTAACTGCTCATGTCTGTCAAGAGCAACTGCATCCACATGAAAGAAGTTTTCCTGCTCATAAAGATTCAGAGTTAACTTTGGAAGGAAAGATGTGTGCATAATTTATCATTTGGCAGCAGACTGTATTTCAGAGACTAAAATGGATTCCACTTCATCGTGTTTTAAATAGTGCACTTAACATCTGCTTAATATGTGCTCAGGCTCTGTTTGCATTATGTAATGCATGCTGGAGTTTTTAAATGTTTGTATTGTGTGTTTTGTAATGTGAAGAAATATTCCGATGTTAAACATGTGGTGTGTAGAATGTCATGTGATTATAGCCTCTTCGAACTATTCTGACAGAAAACAATTTGGTTAGTAAAAGAAAAAATTGACACTTGCGTGCAATTGTTAGTGTAGCTTACAGTGCGGTAACCTTAGTATCAAAAAATGACATTAGAACACAAAACAATGGACTCCACCCAGTCCCTCGCTGCTCTCTGCTGTAGTGTCTTTTTTGATGCTACCACAGGGGGCAACAAAGTGGTGCATTTTTATCTTAAGAAACGTACCTTTAAAATGTGAATAAAGCCTGACATGTTCAGATTTTTTGCTGGTTGTTTTTTTATGTTAGCGGACTCAATTTCTTAACTTTAAACAACTTAAACCAATCATCCACAGGCCTGGATAGGCAAATTCGGGATGGGGGAAGGTCTCAATTTTCATATCATGCTACAATCTGCTCGAATACTGTATGGCCAATTAAAAAAAAGCAATCAATACATGTGTATTTCTACAAATTGTTACATGGGCTCCATGCTCATCACATCACATCGTCTTTCAATTAATCAAAGACTTCATCCTGGTGTGGCTGTGATGACTTACAACATCTTTAAAACTTTGTCACATCCTCACACTTCAATAAAAGTTTAGTTGCTGATGGTTCATTGTCCCATAACCCCCTGCTTCCATCTCTGAGAAACCACAGGAGGGGACACGGCCCCCTCCCTCTCCCACCACTGCAGGACTGAGGCTCCAGGTACTGGCAGCCAGCAGGATTTGACCCGGTGCAAGCACCTCTGGTTACTGCCAGCCAGGAACAAACCCACTGCACCACCAAGTCCCCTTCGCTCTGGGTTCTCTTCTCTGGGCGCTTTTCAGTCCATACTTCAAACTTCACTGAGTTTTATAAGAATCACACCCACAATCACAGAACTGCTAACCGGGCCGCTATCAGCCTGAGCTACTGGATCTGACTGATGCTCTTTGTTTCTTTCAGATTTCATGTTTTTGAACGTCAAACCTAAAATTTCAAACAAGACTCGAACCCACAACCTCAGAACTTCTAACCCTGTTGTCACCCTGGTGAGCTAACAAGATGACATCACAAAGAATCTCTCAGAGGTTTTCACTCATTCTTCTGAGCAGCAACTTTATAAAGAGTCAGGATTCAAACCCACAACCTCCAGACCAGCTCATCAGATACCTGAAGGTCCTGCCTTTGAGCCTTTTATCCTTTGAGATCTGCCAAAAAAAAAGGGTTCTAAAGGGTTTCACCTTTTAGAAACACCTCAACCCTCAACCCTAAGACTATGAGATCTTTGATGATGCTCACCTGTTTCTAAAAAGTGGACACCAACACCTGGTTTCCACTTTCTAGAAACAGGTGACATATCACAGAGGCCATGACCTCTAGCTGACCTCAGGGGTCAAACTGAGAATGCCTCCACATCTTAAATTAAAGCTTATGTCCTAAAGAACAAACCCTGAAAGTTTCATGCTTCTTTCATAAAAAGCAAGATTATTGAGCTTAACAGCTCCACTAATAATGGTCTGAAGGCTCAGAATGCCCCATTTTTACCTCAAATTTTCAAAAGCTCCACGCCACCCTCAAAGTGTTCTAGCTAATATTTTAAGATTTCATAAAAGAGCAGGTACTATAAAAAGAAAGGGACCATGCCAGAACTGTATACGTTTTAAAAGTCTGATGTTTAAAGCATGATAATTGAAGGATTGTGTAAGATTATAGGCCTAATAGAAATGTGTTCAAAAGCTGGCTTTCCTTAACAAGAGTGAACAGATTAGGCACTATCATCAACATAATAGTGTTCACAACACAGCCTAGGGCTTGGGTGTCTATTTTAAATAGGGAGGGAGGGAGACCTGCACCATCTTAGAATGGACTATTTGCAAATCATTTAGGATGAGGGTGATGTTCTCTGATAAGAAACAAAACAAATAAACCTATTCAAAAGTCATGATGTTTAAATAATGGAATTTAAAAGAAGTTCTGACTCATGACATCAGTATTTTTTGGGCCCTGCGTACGGCCCAGCTCACCAATATCCCTGTTCTGGGCGGTTTTACACACACTGGCATGGCATGTGCACAGGCCAGGACATGATGGCTCTGCCTGGCCCGTGCAAATCCCATGGCAGTTTGTAATGTTAAAAGTTGACAAGAACTTGGCACAGATTTTGCCTTCAAAACAATCATTTCTGAGCATTACACTTGACATGGAGGTCTCCAGAAGAGCATTTATGCATGAGGTGTTCTTGCACAATGCCCAAAGGCTATGATCTCAAAAAAAGGCAATTCAAAACAAGGACATCTGTTTAATTAAATTGCCTTTTAACTGATAACAATGATGATGATGTGCTTGCCACAGGCAGTTATATAACTATAATACTGGTAATAATTAACGTGACTGTATTCGGTGCGCATGAATTAACATTATCAAAGCTTTGTAGACGGCTTTAGATAAAGGGAAAAGGTAGGGCAGATTGAAACGTTTATCTTACACAACACGGCATTCAAGAGCGAAGAGCAATTCAAGATTGTGCTAAACATCACACACAAGTTCCCTTTTACATATGAAAGTGTTTTACATCTCTTTATCTTTTAAAACCATTTCTCTGTTACCACCTGCAAGTAAGGAATTTGATGACAAGATGGAAGTTTTCAGTCAACCGTGAGAGGTTTGGTATTTTTGTTATCTCTACAATGCAATGGACCACTCAGCTACAAATACTGATCTTGCCAAGCGTGAACTTTTCCTTGCAGTGGGTGCCAGCAGGGGGGTGGGGGCGAGGGAGGTGGTGATAGCTGGTGTCTGCTGCAGGGTTTGTGTGGGGCTGTGGGGGCAGTTTGGGTTGTGTCCTGGAGTGTTTGCTCAGAGGAGCAGCGGGGGGGAGCTGGAGTCAAACCTCTTGAAAAACTGGTTGAACTCGTTTGCTCCTTGTCCATTTCCCTCAGCTGCTCCTCCACCTTTCCTCAGGAAGCCGGTTATCTCTCTCATCCGGCTCCATACGTCGCTGGTGTTGTTGTTCTCCAGTTTGTACTCCAGTTTTCTCCTGCAGTTGTCCTTACTCTCCCTGATGCTATTGTAACCGTGTAGATTATTATGTGTTTATTATTTTAATTATTTTGAATTTTATGTTATTACCCTAAGCATTATTTGTATTATATTACATAATGTCATTGGTTTTATTTTGTGTTTAAATTATGAGGTATTATTAATTTAATTAATTATTTAATTCAGTCTTTATTTTATTACCACTCTCAGTATTCCCTCTGCACAGATGTTTTGGAGATAGAGAGAAAGTATGAGCAGTATGATATTGGTTCCACTTGGCCTTGTTTTGGTGGGGACAGATAATAGGGAGGCACCAGAGAAAGTTCTAGCTCTGCCCGCGCAAGCGTTGCCTCGTCGTTGTTGAACCTCACCTGTAAGTGTGAATAAAGTCTTCCTGTCCTGCCGTAACGGTGCCTTTTCATTGAAGAACTATTATCACCCTTGTAACCCGCAATACCCACGGTCCTGGCACGCTACCCATCCAGAAACCAGGGTTACACTATGTTTGAGTTCTCTTTGAACATGATTGAGCTCTGCTCAGTCCCCTGACCGAAGGGCCCTCTTTTTCTCATTGAGCAGGGCCTTTAGGTTGCTGGTAACCCAGGCAGGGGTGCCGATTTATGTTTCTGCTGGTGGGTGCTCACAGTGCTTGCATGAGTCATTGCTATTTTGACACGTGAGCACATTCGTCTCACAGTAAAACACATATTAGATCAATTAACAGCAGCGGGCGCAATGAACAAACATGTATGCTCTTTCCTACACGCGCGTGCGCACACACACACACACACACACATGCACTCGCTGTCTTTCACAAACACACAGTCTACACACTGGTGATGCATAGGAGGAGTTAATGTCAATACAACTTAACACAAAAGGCTCTGATAAAGAAAAAGGAAAAACAAAATCCACAATCCAACACCACAGCCTGGATTAATTAGCATACCGTAACCGTATAGGCCTATAAGTGTGAATGGAACTGTCCGCTGTGCTGACAGTCAGTATAGGTAAACAATAACAGCCTACCAACTCATCAGCAACTAGGCTACTCCACTCATTCATTAATCACAACCTGATATTAATTATACTGTCAATGATCACAACAACAATGAGACAAATATAGATGTAGGTTAAATCAAAAGTCTTACTAACAACACACACCAGGAAAGAAATAATCATAACCACCAAAACTATAGCAACAAGGCTCAAATAAAACCAAATCATAGACCAAATCCACAATTCAAAACCATTCCAACACATCCTTTAAAACATAGTACCACAGTAGGCTATATCATAACAAATATTTAATTTGTTGTTTCAGTCACTCACCATTCTTGTTAATTCTTAATGAGGAATGTGTTGCCCCTGGTAGCGGTGCGTTTTATAAATTGGTCTGCGATTGTTTCCAGGTTCCTACTCTTTGACAATGTCTTGTGATATAGTTCGGTATTGCAACGTGGTTCAGCCTTGCTTGCCCCATTGTGGACCACAGGTTTTCAGGTGCCGGAGTCCAGAAAATGACCTTGTTTTTTGCAGCATCGTAGACCTTTTTTCTGCCTAATATCTGTACTGCTACTGTCCTCAGTCGTTGACACGACTGGAAGACGGTGTCAGGTCTGTGGATATTTTCGGTATTTTTACTACAAATTTGTTCATTTTGTTGGCTAAATCAACCACTATGTTTTATCAGTGAGTTGTCGTCCAGCCTTTTTGGTGGTTTATCTGACATCACAATGCAATGCATTGCTAGGTAGCGGGGGAGTGGTCTTTAGCAAATCAGTCACAAGTGTAGGCTGGCACACGTGGGTGCTCGGCAATCTCCATGGGTGCTCCGACCCTGAAGCACCCACAGAATCGGCGGCCATGAACCCAGGGTTTGTTGTTGGGGTAGTAGCGAACCTCTTTAGTGGGGATGAAGTTGAACATGCAGAACCCAATGTATTCTGAGATGCAGTCAGTAAGGCCATCAATGTCCTCGCCGTGTGGTTTGTACAGGGCATCCCAGTCGGTGGCTTCCAGGGCACGCTGCAGTGATTCCACGGCCTCAGGAGACAATTTCCTCACAGTCCTCACTGTCACTGGTTGCTGCTGAACCACAGGCTTGAATGAAGGAGAGAGCAGGACGAGGTTGTGATCTGACCTGCCCTGAAGTCCCGCAGTCACAACGTGGATGACATCACATGCTGCTTCTGTGAATGCTCCCTCCCTGTTGAGAAGCTGATGCCAAGTGCGCATTGCTGACTGTGAAACTTTGTATAATGTCCACAATATCTAAAAACTGTGCGGTTTGTTCAAAAAGCTAAGACCAAGCTGAATTGGTGGCTTTAATTTATTTGAAGTCTCGTCTGAAGACAATGAAGCTTCCTAATAGTTGGGTGAGAATGAAGCATTAAAAATAGAATATAAACTGGCTTGAATTTGTGCCGCAAAGCAGCGGATGGAGTATGAAGAGATGTTACAGTGAGAATTAATCAAATATGGACAGAGAAATTCAATAAATCTCAATGTATCAATGATTTGGAATATTTAAATATTTAGATGGAGTTTCTGGCTCGAATGCATTAAACGATAACAGTTCAATATAGTTAAAATGTTGGGAAATATACATTTTTGGCTGTATGTGTGTGTGGGTGGTCATGTGTGCATGCTTACACATGCATATTTCATTGCATTTGTGAGTATGTGTGAGTGCGTCTATTAAACTGACCCACGGTGATGGTACCAAGGTTGGTCGTGGTAATGGACTGTGAGAGTTGATTTAACAGTGCATTCAGCTGAGGCTCACCTCACATTATCGTGCTTCTCCCTCCAAAACAGTAACTGCTATAACTCAAATAATGATATGGTAGAAACTATGAGAGTCTTGTGAGCACTTTTTGAAGTTTTTGCATGTGTGGTCAAAAATGTGGGTTGTGGAGCAGTTCAGAGAAGTGGATGTGTTTGCCTGCCTCCAGATATTTTTCCTCTCAGTTTAATGGGACTTAATGCAGCAGTTGGTCTGATTGCCCTGGTCATAGTTGATGGCTGTGTATGTAATATGATCACAGATTCAGTATTTTTCTGACCTTGAAGTTCTCGAATTGAATCCGTCTTTTGGAAAACCCCATGATTAATGACATTGTCTGCTGCGAAATACAAAGACACATATTTAACTCTTGTCCTGATCTAACTCAGGGTGTGGACATTCATCAGTGGAGCTACAAGCAGAGGGTTTGTCAGTGAAGTGGTAGGCGTCCAACTCACAACAGAGCCTTTATTATTATCGAATAATAATGATACATGAAAAGAGCTGACACAAAAGCCTGCATTTATCACATGTTAGAAAATATGCCCATCTTGAGCACATTACAGCGTGCAATTGGCATATTATTTTGCACATTTGACATTAGCGGCGTCAACAGAGTCAGATGCCTCAAGCCAGAGGAGGCCAGAGGTTTTGCCATTTGCGTGCTGGCGGGAAAATGCAAGAGGTGCAAGGGCTCTACGTGCGTCGTGTGTCTATTCCCAATGCTCTTGTGGACACAACTTTACCAATTTCGCCATCTGCTGCTCCAGGCTGGAAGAGGAGATTGCTTTTTCCCTCATTCACAGTCATAGTTATGGATTAAAACATCCCACTGCCAATATCTGACACTGGAGACCACAGACAATGCCATCCACAACAGTTAACAGCAAATTCTTTAGTTACACAAACCACCTGTCTGAGGGACCACTGCAGAACTGACACAAAAGGATCCACAAGGATCCTGCGCCTCATTTGAGAGGCCCCTATAAGGGACCTCCACTTGAACATTTGCAAATGGAATTAAAAGAGTACATGAAGCAATTAACTACCATACACAAAGCTATCTACCTACAGGAGAAAACCAGAGCTCCCGAATCCAGTCTGGTGATGCAAGGCATAGTGGTACCTAGAGACAACGTCTACGTCAAGGTCTTTTGGAGGAAGTGGCATCAACCTAGACGAGAGGGTCCCTACACGGTGGTATGGGCAACGCCAACAGTCGTGGAGGGAAGCACGATGTGGTATCATCTGAATCACTGCACTAAGGCACAACCCACAACAGAGAAAGAATCTGGCCAGAATGCGAGTGTACCACAGAAAACAGACAAACAGAAGGCTACTGGTACACCTGCTGATGGTGACAAGCTGCCTGGCAGCCAGGGATTCGAACGCAGGAGCGGCAACTGACGGAGGGCAAGCCGCCCAGGATTCGACCGTAGGAGCAGCAACCATCAGAGGGCAAGCCGCCCAGGATTTGACCGCAGGAGCAACAATCAACGGAGGGCAAGCCGCTCAAGAGCCGACCGATTAGGATCAGAAAACCAAACAACACCAAACGAGTAGTTACGACGACAGCACATACCACCACTGCATCATACTATGACACTTACGACCAGGACAGTGACTATGACCAGTATAGTGATAACGACCAGGACAGCGAGGACGACACTAACCAGAACCACCAACCAAGGCTCCATGGGGCAATTCAGAGGGGCTTCAGACCAATAGCGAATAGAAAATGGGAACAAGCAATATACAACAGGTGGTATAAGTGGGGTTGGTATACAGTGAAAGACATGACTCCGAATGTATTTTTAGTTTAGTTGTTTAGATTGGTAAGAATGGAACTGCTTGTACAAGTTGTGTTTAAGGGTGTGAGAGAGCTACTTAACATCACTGATGATGACGAGTTAAATAGGGTCAAAAGAGACTATTCAGCTGATCCATACATTTATGGATCATTGCATGCATTTATTGGATGCAATCAGCCAACCCAGAGGAATCCCTGAGGAATTTAAGGCAAGAAATGAAATAACAGGCTTAGAATCTATATTTTTGTGGATCACACCAAACAAAAATGCTGATTGGATTAACTGTCTATTATCAACAGCGATTCATAAATTACACGAATGGGGCTCTCAAAGCTCTTGGAGAGCAGCTGCTTGAAACCAGTAAGGTCGCTTGGCAGAACCGACAAGTGTTAGACTGGATATTGGCTGAAAAAGGTGGAGTCTGTCACATGTTTGGAGAACAATGCTGCACCTACATACCTGAAAACACAGCTACAGGTGCATTCACGATGTCTAAACTTAAAGAACTAAGACAGGAAGTAACAGTAATTGCAGGAGGGAGTGGAGAATCATGGGATTGGTTCGACTCAAAGTTTGGGCAGTGGGGTGCAGTCTTTGCAAGATAGGAACAACGGCTCTGATAGTTCTGGTTATAATCACTCTAATGGTTTGTTGCATCATACCCATTCTGAGGAATGTACTTATAAAAGCTTTTGCCCGACAGATGTCCATGATGCCAACTACGGCGGTGGCAGAGGCTCAGCTGGCACAAATGGTAATCGAGCATCAGGACTTGTTCCCGATACCTGAGTACTACACGGACTCAGACAGTGAATCAAAGGTGTAATTGTTCCGTGTGTGAGCAAGGACTGAACTTTGAAATAAAGAATTAAAGGATTTCAACATGTGCCTGTGCTGTGACCTCTGGACACCTATGATGAAGACTTTGGAGTAGTTGCCATTGAATGGACTGGATGGATCAGAAATTATAAAAGGGACTAAATAATCAAAATGTATTATGTGTATAGTTTTAATCAACAAATTATTGCTGAAATTTGTGTTATTTCTGTATGACAGTGTAATGGACCATACACTGTTTTATGACATGCCGTAAATAAGATTATATCAATCATACATCATATAATCACATATTCCATAAATTTGAAGTTTACAATTTTTGTTTTTGCACCATTAATTGTCATTGAAGTTTCCTATAACAATCAGAATTGTATTATTCCATTTTATAGCCATTTAAGTTTTACATAACTGCACACCGCAGGAGAGAAGCTAGCAGTAATGTTGGCCATGCTTACATATCATTTATAACAAAGAAAATGTGTATATGAAATATGTATAACCACTGTGTATTGATAAAAACGGCCTGACTAGCTGACCAGTTTTGACCTTTGAATATGAATGTGTTATTCTGCTTTGGGGTCTGAAATAAACAGAACACTGGGAAATACCGATCACACATCACACTTAATAAGACCCACTGTTGTAAAATTACAGCGTTACCTTCATCCTAAAAAACAATCTGTTATATTTTATCTTATTTTCTACCACATTTACATAGTCATTGGGTCCTATTGTTCAGTCTCACAATGCTATTGGATAGTAAATTTGTTTATAAGTCCCGCCCTTATGGCCATGAACTCACACAACCTCTCAAGGTTTCCTTCGAACAAAATCTCTTTATTTCATTGGACTGGATTAATCAGATTCACATAAGAAAAATGTCTTTTATATTTATATATACTTTTATATAGAACTGGAATCTTTTCTTTTCATCTTTTCATTTCTCTAAAAACTTACATAAACATTTATTTTTAAAAAAACTCTTTAATTTCTGCAACAGAGGCCTCCTACAACAACATCTGAAAGGTTAAAACATTTTTTTTTTAGGTTTTTCTATATTTGGGTCTTATCAAAAAGCGCACACACATAGTCTCACAGAGGTCCAAGGACTTTAAGTACAAGATAAACACACAGACACACACGCACGGGCAAAAGGCGCCAGGACTGTCCAAACTATGAAAAACAAGATAGACATACACACACACACACACACACATATGCACGAGCAAAAACACACACATACGCACACAAACTTAGAGAGAGATACTGGAAAGCTGCACAATTATCTAGGAAAAACACAGAACACAGAACATTGAGAAGAACAATAACAAGGTCACCATGATAATGATCCAGATCATCACTACGCAACATTGTAAGCGAATGAACAGATCCTGAGGTCAGGGGGTAATTTTAAGGGTCTCAGACGTGTAATTTCTACTCATGATCTTTCGCCTCCCACCAACCCTCCCAGATCCCCAGTTTTTCCTCACCATCTTCCTTTTATTTCTAGATGTGAATCTAAAATGGGAAGAATGTGAAGTCTGAAAATACATTAGTTCAATTTTGAATCATTTAGGGTATTTTTATTTGGGGGGACAATTCATGTTTTTCAGAAATGGGGGGGGGGGATTTGCACCTATGCCTTAGGTATATAAATGTTTGTCAGCCCAGGAATAAAGATAACCCACTTTTTGCAACCTCATCTCTGTGTCGATTGTTCTTTGAACCTTGGCTACAACATATACAGCCTCCACAATAATAGATAAAGCTTTTATTCTGAAAGACCTGTGCCGGAAGTGATGGCCCCGCAGCAGCGTGAGATTTCAAACCAGTAACCAGCACGGATACGAAGGTAAACGGGGATTTATTCATTGCGTGTTGAGAGAATGGACGCAGTAAAGACACAGTAGCCACAGCAGCGTGCAGAATTATCGGATAGACAGCGGAGCCAGTCGGCTAGTATTCACCGCTAGGAAGCTAGTTAGCTAGCGCTATGCTAATGCCTCCAGAGAGGACATGTAACCAAGACGACGAAGTTGTCCTAGCCTTAACTGGGAGCTAGTTTTTGCTAGCATATTTGAATTTTGAGAGAAAGAGTGTACACCCGCGCATATTTCTGTAACATTACACCAGATACCCGGACAAAGGCTATGTAGTCGATGAGGGCTAACGGGTAACATCTCAGTCCCCCACAGATGCTCCATTTCTCTGATAGAAAGCCCAAGTGTTAACTTTGGGCTACTGTGATTCTTAAATTCAGTGCTACTCGGTTTCCTAAGTCCTGAGTCAGTGTTAGCTACTACTTCACTAACCGTGTATTGTTCATTTGTACAGACATACGGCAGGCAGCACACAGAAAATCTAACTTAATGTCCTTTCATGCAGTACAGTAGAAAACGTCACTTTATGTTGTATCCATTGCCAGACAGCAGATGATAAATGTTATTAGCTGTTACTTGATTATGATCATGGAGTTCACTTGTTATGATGAGTGTCCCTCAGCCTCAAACTGTTGAATAATGTCTTACATAGCTCTCTGTAGGTCCTCTGTTAGGTTCTGAAAGTAAATAAATAAATGAATAACCCTGACAATGTCATCATCATCATCATCATCATACTGTAGAAGGGTGACTTATTTGGAATCTCGTGATTTGACTTTGATTCTGAAGCCTCACCTGCGCCTTACCTCTGCACCCAATGACACAGCGGAGTTTAAGCTTCCATTAGAGCCACCAGTGTCTCTTTTTAATGGTCTCGCGTGTACAGTGCAGTTGATTATGGGATACTGAGGGCTGCAAATGATATGCCGGTTGCGTCCGTCAAATTTAAGCAACCTTCTTTTGCTTGAATTTGGAGGACACAACCAGTATATCATTTGCAGCCTAAGTGGGGGAGCGTACGTATTGGGAGAGTCATGATCAGCCCCTCTTGACTTTGACAGCTTCAGCCAGCTATCAGCATAATTTGTCTGTATGAGGTTATCACTGGACTGATTGCTGGACAAAAGAAGAATGTGATTGTGACATGCTTTAAGACATGAAAGGTCACTTAAAGTCAAGCTGTCCACCAGTTAAAACTTGGAACAGTTGGAAGCTCCGGCACAGTTACTCCAGCGTAACGATTTAACACCAGTTTCCCAAACGAGTTTTGGTCGATGGAATGTAAGGCTGTAACAGTTTGTTTTCTTTCATTGTCAGTTGATTATTTTCTCAGTTAATCTTTTAGATGTTTGGTCTATAAAACGTTGATCAGTGTTTCCCAACGACCACAGTGGTGTACTGAATTGCTTCGTTGTGTCCACAAGCCACAGAGATTCTGTTAAATGTCAGAGAGGAGTGAAGTTTATTTTTTTTTCTATGCATGGCTGATGAGAGTAATAAAGGCAGTGTAAGCAACCCTTCACATTACAGGGAGTATTTTTCTTATCATTATGAAAAATAAGTAATTTATTGTTAGGCTGTGTGTATGAAAGTTGGATTCATTTACTATTTTTTGGCCCATAGCAATGATGACAGACTCTTCACTCCTCAACTCTGAGCTGGAGTTACAGCAGCAGGAGGAGCTCTACCAGCAGCTGCTGTTACAGGTACGATTCTTCCACGTAAATTGGGTTTAGGCGAGTCTCCACATCTTCACTGTGACAACAACTGACACTTAAAGTCTGGTTAATGGTAAAACATAGTGTAACAGAAGTAGAAATCCAAAATTGTCAAAGCAATCCAGCATTAGCCTTCGGAACGTTTAGCTACCATTCTCCACTGGTTGGTCATACCCAACCAAACAAGGACTTGAGCAGCAAAACCCAAAGAGTGTATAGAGTGTATAGTGTTATTTCTTCTTTCAAAGGTAAGTCTTGCTGCAAAGGAATAGTTCAACATGTTGGGCTTATTTGCTTTTTTTTTTGCAGAGAGTTAAATGAGAAGTTCAACATGAATAGGGCTGAGCAATGAATATCAATATTATCAATATAGCATTATGGCCATGTGCACTATCTTAATCACAGGAGCTGCATTTTGTTTTTCACCCCATAGTATACCACGTAAAGCCTTGTGATGACATAAGGATGTCCCGGCCTACAATTTATATTCTCCAGGCTTAAGGGAAAAAGCTTGTTTGGTACAGACCCCGGCAAAAACAGCATCACCATTTTTTTTTTTTTAATTCTGTGAAATTAAAAAATGCAAATATGCTTATTCCCACTCAAATAAGGACTCAAATCAGATTGTGTCTTTCATATCCTTGAAAGCCCTAAATATGACTTCAATGTCTGTTTGTATCTATGAGCAAGAAGGGCCAGAGCAGACTGCGTAGGGTCCAGTTACTCAGTGTTTGCAGCAGCATGCTGCGGGTGTTCCGCCATTCTGTGGTAGCAAATTATGTTTCGTCTTTGCTGTCACGCGTTGGGGGAACAGGGTGAGGGCAGACGGCAACAAAATGATTAACAAACTCATAGGCACATATACTGTAAATGGGGAAACCAATTACCTACCCATTTACAGTATATGTAAATGGGTAGGTAATTGGTTTCCCCATTTACAGTATATGTAAATGGGGAAACCAATTACATATACTGTAAATGGGGAAACCAATTACCTACCCCTTGGCAACAAAGGGAATAACCGTTTTTTTCTTAAAATGTCAAGCACAGAAATATAGGGTTGTTTCATTGATGATGGTGCGCAACATTTTAGACAATAGTTTTGGTGTTGGGGAAACACATTTGTAAATCAGCTTTGGTAAGATGATGTACAAAACCAGTAATAAGGCTGTGCTGTTGTGCTTGCCAGTGAAGACATTGTTTTTCTTTCCCTGCTGTTGGAAATATTTCAGGGATTGTTTGCATAACTCTTTAGCTTTCCAAAATCAATGTGAGGTTGAGACTTCCCTTTCCCTTTCCCTTTCCCCTTAACCAGAAAGCTTAATGTAGTTAAACCCTGGCCCTCGTCCAGCCGTTGCAGTAACATGTTGGTCTGCATTTAATTTTGTGTGCCTCCGTGTGTCTTGGCTTCTTTCTGTTCTCTACTTTTTAAATACCTCGTGCTTTTATAAACTGTAAGACACAGAAGCATTTTACTCAACAATAGTTTTTTTCCTTCTTAGTATGTGTAAAACAATATGTAAAATGGGTCTGCAAACCATCAATAAAATGACGTTACTGCTGGTTATCTGTTTAGACAATGGGAAAGATGCCGACTGAAAATCCAGACTCCAAAGTAATTCGACCGCAACCTGGTAAGTAGCTCCACTATTCAAGTTATGTGAAATCTTCATATATGGAAGACAAGGCCTCAAATTGATCAAGCATTTATTGTGTTTGTATTTTATCTGTTTGTTATTCTTCTCTCTTTTCTTTTGCTTCTTTTTTTTCCCACTCTTTTTCTTTTTCTTTCGGATCTGTCCCTCCCAGGCATGTGTGTGAAGACTCTCTCAGAGCCTGGCAAGCAGAAGGTTTTTGTCAACATCTGCCAGTCGAACTCAGTCCCACCTCCACCGGAACTCTCCAGAGAGGAGCTGGTGGAGCTGCTTCAGTCAGAAGATCCAAGCGGTTTCCGAGTTCCCATGAGCCTCGGCGAGCCACACACAGAGATAGATAACAGTATGTAAATAAAGCAAAAAATTATGTACTATACTGTATTATTTATTTATTTTATGATAGATAGAGATAGAGAGGAATGCAGTAATGAGTCCTAAAACCCAGAAATAAGTTTGCATTTTTGCCCGTCTGGTTCCCAGAAAAATGGCTAAGATAAGGTCTGTGGTTAAAGGGATAATTTGGGTTTTTTGAAGTGGGGTCATATAAAGTACATGTCCATAGTCGGTCTGTTCCCTACCGTAGTTGCCGATCAGCGCAGCCTCAGTTTGGAGAAGCAAAGAGCTGCTCCAGCCCAGACGCTCAGCTTTGTGCTGCAGTGAACGGGGTCCGGATGAAAAGCAAATTTTAACCACGTATAACCAGGCCTACCTAAAAAAATCTATGTCAGTTCAAGTGTACGAAAATGCCTAAAATAAGGTCTGTGGTTAAAAGGGATAGTTCAGGTTTTTTGAAGTGGGGTCATATAAAGTAGGGGAGACCGGGGATGGTTGTAACACTTTTTGTCCCAGCTCCTATAACTTGCAGAGTGTTCATGGTTGGGCTCTCAAATTTTGACACAGAGTACCCTCATTTGTCCTCTACAAATAGATATGCCTCCCACTCCTCCAACTATATCACAGAAATAATTATTTAATGTCAAATGCAAGGAGTGCCGCTGTTACAACCTACCCCACTACCGGGGTAGGTTGTAACACAACCCGGGGTAAATTGTAACAATAAGATTAAAGAACTAAAAACTGAGACCACACCACAAAATATGCCTCCATATAAATTTGACTGTGCGTGTGCTAACACTCAAACATCTTCCAGTGATTTGCTAAGACCAAAAAGAACTTATCACTGATGGGTAAATGAAAAACATCCTCAGTGGCAGACTCAAAGAACATTTTTTAAAAAAATATTCAATAATACATATGAATGGACTACTCATGAGAACAGAAAACTGCAGTGGGAGGTCAGAAACAGCTCCCAATTCACAAACATAATTCAAGGAAGATGTTTGCCACTCAAGAAACAACAACCATGCGCACAAATGATAAAACGTGGATGTGAGTGTGTTTATCTGTATGTGTTATCTGTCTAATCAGAATCAGATTCACAGTGATGACTGTTTTCTGCACCCAGCGTCTTGGCATACTTAAAAGAGGGAGTAGGATAGAAAAAAAATCTGAGATGCCCTTACGGGGATGGTTGTAACATTTTTTTGGAAGGTGTTACAACCCTCCCCACCCCTGTCAGCCATTGTTTAGCTAGCTGTACTAGCACGATAGCTTCAAATTAGTGTTGATGAAATGACTCATATTTTAGCTTAGAAGCTACTCTTCAATCCAATATAAGTTTCATAATTCAAACTTCAACAGTGTCAGTACTAACCAAAATATAAACTTGGTACAAAAGATTAGTTTCTTACCTGATTTTTTCTTTTTTGGCTTTAAAGCCCACACACTTCTTTCCACAGACATGCAAATCCACATGCAAGGTCAGGGAGGGAGTGTTAACGCATGAAATTGATGACATGACTCTAATGACATCCCTTATTGGTGAAAGTGATGCTGTTACAACCATCCCCTTGTTACAACCATCCCCGGTCTCCCCTACATATCCATAGTCGGTCTGTTCCCTACCGTAGTTGCCGATCAGCGCAGCCTCAGTTTGGAGAAGCAGAGAGTCGCTCCAGCCCAGACGCTCAGCTTTGTACTGCAGTGAACGGAGACCAGATGCAAAGCGAATTTTAACCACCTAAAACAAGGCCCACCTAAAAAAATCTATATCAGTTCAAGTGTTCGTTCTATAGAGAAAATTCACACCGCTGTCAGACTGATGCGCAGTGATAAGTGGGGGAGTGGGGACAGAGGAATGCAGTAATGAGTCCTAAAACCCAGAAATAAGTTCGCATTTTTGCCCGTCTGGTTCCCAGGAAAATGCCTAAAATAAGGTCTGTGGTTAAAGGGATAGTTTGGTTTTTTTGAAGTGGGGTCATATAAAGTACATGTCTATAGTTGGTCTGTTCCTCACCGTAGTTGCCGATCAGCGCAGCCTCAGTTTGGAGAAGCAGAGAGCCGGTCCAGCCCAGACGCTCAGCTTTGTGCTGCAGTGAACGGAGACCAGATGAAAAGCGAATTTTAACCACGTATAACCAGGCCCACCTATCAGTTCAAGTGTACGTTCTATAGAGAAAATTCACACCGCTGTCAGACTAATGCGCAGGGATACGGAGGTTCTACGGTTGAGAAAATGTAGTGCCAAAAGAACGGGCGGTCTGACGGCGATGTAAAACATAAAATCTAGGGATAACCGAATATTCGGCCGAATATTGCAAAAAAAGCCACATTCGGTATTCGGTGGAATGAGTGAAAAACAAGGCCGAATATATTAAATATTAGCGGCGCGTTTTAATGACGCAAGCAATCAACGTGCAGTGACGCGGTAAACATAAACAAAGATGTCGGCAGTGTGGAGATATTTCAAAGTTTGGGAGAACAAAAGAATTGCGGTTTGCAGCGAGTGCTCAGCCGAAACATCTGGAGGGGGTCCTCTGCTAAGACCTTTGGCACTACGGCTTTTCCATGGCAACCCAGATGCGAGAGGACGCTAGCGTGAATATCGCCGCTTCTCAATCCGTAGCAAAACTGCTTTTTTCTGTTGGAAAAAGAAAGCCAAGTTGTCTCTACAAGCTCTGGGGCTGTGCTACTAACTTTGAAGGCTGCACACCTGAACAATTGGCTCCATGGACTCACCTTTTCCCGCTGATCAGCTGTTAGTCCCGTCGATCAGCTGTTAGCCTCGCCGTCAGCTGTTAGCCTAGCAATGCTAACTTTCAAACCGACGTACTCAATACTCTGTGGACTGTCCATCATTGCTCCGTTGGTTGCAAGTTTGGCTATACGGACGGTGATATTCCCTCCGTGCTGACTGACAGGCGCTCCATTTATTGAGCATTGAGCCCCGTTACACGATACCGAGCGGGCGGTGTTAAAATGTATTTGATTTATGCAATATTTTAAAAACAATTATGAAAAACTTAACAACCACATTCGGTATTCGGCCAAGCGTTTGATTTTTATTCGGCTTCGGCTTCGGCCGAAATGTTCTATTCGGTGCATCCCTAATAAAATCTTATCGGTTAATAATACCCCACGTCTGAATTCTAAAATGTTAACGTGTCTTAAAAAAGGCAGTTGCTATTAAGCGGCTAAATGAGACTACAGAGGTTTTTGGCGAAATTGAACGTCATCACGCTGAATACAGAAACTCATCTGCTCACGAGTCTGTCTTCACAGGCAAACTGCAGTTGCAAGCCAGCGTAACTGAAACGTTCCGTCTTGTACACTGAGCGATTCATCGCAAAGTGTGTACAGCAGTCGTTCCCAAACCTTTTTTCTGCGAGGCCCCCCTTTTATGGATAACAGTATTTTCAAACCCCCTCACCCACACACATACTTTATATACGAGGGACTTTTGCTTGAAATCTCCTGCAGAATTTACTGTAAACATTGTCTGTAATTGATGCAACATTATGTCACTTTTTGACCTCAAAAGAACAGCTTCAAAATAATTGTGAAGGTGCAGTGTCTTGTAATAAGGTGAATGGTATCTCTGTCACAGCCACTCTGCCCCCCTATCACTTGTTTCTGCACTTTGTAACTTCACTGAGAGGGTAGGATCACAGCGCAGAGAAGTTTACAATACATAACACTGTTATGCGATTTGTTTGTAGTCGGTACCTACATTACACCTGACAGTTTGTTACAGACCTGGGATTTGTATTTACGACAGCGGTGCTCAGAAATTGTGGGGGTGCCAAATTGCATCAAATCCCAGTTTCTACATAATGTTGCTTTGATACAGAACTGCAACTTCAGTGTGATATCTCACTGAAAAACTACATACGGAACAAGTTAGCACATCGTAAATTTAATATCTGAATTAATACTGCGTAAAAAGCTAATATGTTTCGACCGACCACGCAGTGGTTTCTCTTCATCACCCACTATTGTGCTGGTGAGGCCGACTGCAAGAAATACCTCGTCATATTTCCTTGTCTTTGTTTTCGCTGTCTGGTAGCCTCTCTGCGACATCCCTGTGATAACTCTGGGCCCCCCTAAGGGGTCTACAGATGTTATTTTCTGCAATAATCCAAAATCCAATTTTCTTTTTTAAACATATGTTTATTAGTTTTTTTCAAGAGTGATATGGGTCTGTAAGAACCCCGTTCGGTTGGCACTTTACCTGGTTTTAGAACAAGAGCGATCAGAGCACTTCCTGATGAAGCGGGGAGGCAACTCGTTTTAAAGGATTTCAAATAAACATCTAACAATGGGGTTATTCATTTCCCTTTAAATAATTGTATCTATCGGCAGCCTGTCTGGACCTGATGCCTTACCTCCTTTCAAGCTTGTAATGGTGTAATATCATCCAAATCTAATTCCTTCTCCAATTCAATTTTCGGATGTTCAGGAATACAGGGAAAGTCCAGTCCATCAGGGAAACTGTTTTGGTTTACCAGGTCCAGTGGGCATACAGAGTTACAAAGGGTTTTATAGTATGAGACAATAGTGTTGTTCATTTCTGTGGGATCTGTAGATAATTATCCTTATTCGTTCCTAATGGTCTTAATGGCTCTGTCAGACTCAAGCTTCTTTATTTGCCAGGCTAGCAATTTACCAGGCTTTTCACCCTGATCGTAAGAATGCCCTCTGTTGACGAAGCAGTCTTTGCTTACATTGGTTCTGTTCAAAGGTGGTAGAAAGGCGGGCCGATTCCCTAGATTGCACTTGTCAACAAGACAAGAACCAAAGCTGTTTTTCTGGAAATGTGCCCATCGTCATTGTTTCAGTTTTGGTTTGACTGAGAACAGTCCCAGGCAACAGGCAGTGAGTCATCGCCAAAAGATTTACAGCTGCGCTACATCATAAATTCTACAACATTGAATAGTGAGTCTAATGGCATATTACTATAAAAGTTAAGCACTTTGTCATGTTAGTATGCCACTGTCGGTGGCAGCAACTGTCACAATAGTTTGATTAATAACACCAGTAAATAATTAACATATAATTTGATCTCCCCTCCTTGTTTAAGCCTGTGGGTTCAAATACTTAATCATGGCTTTGAGTCCCTGGCACAGGCTCAGCTGGCTCTCGGTTACAGTCATATTAGGACATATTCCTCTAGTGTTAGGGTGTGGGGGCCTGCTCTCCTGGAAGAAAGTTAAATACATCAATCTTGTGCACTTTGAGAGAAATATTAGGAGGCTATATCATGAATAACATAACATGAATAAGAAATCGTAGAAGCTCTGCGGCCTGGTGATTAGTCTAGTCCTAACAATTCAATGTACGATACAGCTTTGGCTATACAATGTTAACACATGCCTAGAGGCTATAGTCAATAAACAGCTTTCCATCTGGCATTCATCCAGAGTTGTAACCAAACGTTCACTGAGAGACGAGTTCATGTCATTGTCTAGTCCAGGGGTGGCCAACCAGCCAGGGACTTAGAGCCAAAATGTTTACTGTAGTACTGCAAAGAGCCACATTATGCACGCATGCACGCACACACACACACACACACACACCATCTCTCTCCCTCATATAAGTATACACACACACAGAATTAAATATTAACAATTTACCATGTCACAAATGTCACACACCCCTCATTATGAAACAGGAGACTGACAAAAATGGGCTTAAACTCATCCCAAGACTACAGGCCAGACTTCAGCTCAACCAGATTCACACCACACGAGTCCTGCCCACTGAGACCAGGGTCAGTTATTTGTTATTTCACTCACTCATTCAATCACTCACTCACTGCTAGAAATATCAGCAGGACTGAGGCAAGTCCACATATAGTTATAAACGTTTGCAAAAGCATCCAGTAAAAAGAATATGTGAGAAAAGTTTTTTTTTTTTTTTTTTTACCTTATTGCTGCTTTGAACTCAGTGAGACTTCTGGCATTCTTTGCCTTCAGTAATCCTCCTCAAATCTGGTTTGTATTCCGTTGTGGCCACTCGGAGCAGTTCATTCACATGTGTCATCAGTCAGAACAGATCGATGCTTTGATCCCACAACTTTCCGAGTCGACAACAAGGACTCACAGACGTATGTTGACCCAAATATTGAGAGAAGCTTGAGTGCAGCCTGTCTGACATTCGGGTATTTTTCCATTGGCACATTTTTCCAAAACTCAAGGAGCCCTTCCCTTAGTTCAGCTTTCAGTCTATCATCCTCGGATAGTTCAATCATCTCCATCTCTGTCGCAGCTTCATCAGTGACAAGCGGGGCTTTTAAGCAGTCCGTCTCCGCATTAAATGGGTCAATGAGAAAAGTGATCTGTGGCCTTTTCTGCTGTAAGTCCTCGAATCGGGCCGTAAAACTCCCCTGAAGTTTTTCAAGCAGCGCCGCGTATCCAGCTGTTGCCATTTTCAGGGTGGCAGCGGTGGCTGCTCCGCTTGCCTTGCGAAGCGTGGGAAAATGCGCCAATTCATTTTTTCGGAGATGCGTGTTGAAGAGCTTCAGTTTGTTGGCAAACGCAAACACACTTTGCACCAGGTCAGGCAGCATTTTGAATTTCCCCTGTAGATCCAGGTTCAGTCTGTCCAGATGCGACAGCATGTCGACCAAAAAGGCCAAATCCATAAGCCACTTGGGGTCTGATAGTTGAGGATAGTCTCTTTTTTTCTCCTCCATAAACATTTTCACGGCATCCAAAAGCTCAAAGAAGCGAGAAAGCACTTTACCTTTAGAAAGCCACCTCACAGTACAGTGCAGCGGCAGGTCAGCTGGCAGCTCTTGATCCAGTTCAGCGATCAGATTCATGAATTGTCTGTGATTAAGAGCATGCGTGCGGATGTAGTTGACAATTTCCATCACTGGCTTCATGACGTGGTCTAAATTCAGTGTTTTAGACACGAGCTGCTCCCGATGGATGATGCAGTGGAAATTCCAAAAGTCGGGAAACGAGTCATCAGCCTTGCATAGTCTTGGAGTGTGCTGAAATGGCGCTGAAGATTTGAAGCTTTGAAATGTGCTAACGACGTATCACATATCAGACAGAAAGGCTTGCCTTTTCGTTCAACAAAAAAGTAAGCGTCCTCCCAGTCCTCGAGAAATGTCCCGTGCTCATCTTCATATTTGCGCTTAGATTTGCATTTAGCCATTTTTCGGAATGAATCACTTGAAGCTTGCTAGGAAAACGTTGGAAAACTGTGCGCGCGCACCGGAGTGTGCAGTGCAGGTTGTTTCCCCCCTCCCACCCCCCACCCCAAGATAATTGGTTCCGTGGCATGTTTGTGGCTCTTTTAAGCAGGAATAGTTCAATACACACAAGCATAACAATAATTAAAAGGAGAGGGAAGATGCACGAAAATGATGAAGTTTGTTTGTTTTTTTTGGTTTTTTTTTGTTAATTGAAGTTGGAGAGCCGCATTCTTATTGGCCGAGCTCCCGAGCCGCGGGTTGGCCACCCCTGGTCTAGTCATTGTCTTGATTAAAAACTATGAGCCCCTGTAAGGAGTACCATCTTAACTATACACTACTCAAAATGAGTTAGGGAAATTGGGACACGGTTGCAATATGCATGTGCATGGATATGCAATTAAAGTCGAATGAAATGTGTTGCATTATTTTTGGGGACCCATAAATATCCACAAAAACACAAAAAAAAATCAGATGTGTCACAGGATGAACAATCAAGTGGAACCAATAGCCCAACTCATTTTGAGGAGTGTGTATTGTTTGGTCTGTCCGGTTGAGAACGCAAGTTACGTTTTGCGCACTTGCATATGAACGCATGTTCACATGCCGACACAGTTATCTTTTCCGAGCTGCGGTTCATACACCCCGTCACTCGTTTACCTTTATCAAACACAGGGCTGATTGCAGTCCGGCGCCGTGCCGGATCTCCGGCGTACCGGCGTGACAGCGAATAAAAAAAAAAAAAAAATCGGGTTTGCCCAGAGATCTAACATACAGTTCTCTGGATCTCACAGAGGCGCAACTTTCAGTCAATTACACTAAGGACAGGTCTACTAGCCAATCAGAAATACGGTGGGGGCGGGCCTCGGCCAAACAGATTAATCCAGAGAGCAGTCGCCCCCCGTGCTGTTGACGCGCACCGTAGTGTCAGGATGGACCGCAAATTCATGAAGCCAGGGGAAGACACTAAAGATGTCGACAAAGGCATTAAGAACAAACGGCGCTGGGCTTGGCTAGAAGAGGTGGGTAGCGATGGAAAGCTCTTTGGGAGGCGGTGCCAAAAGCTCCGACAGCCAGGTGCATGTTTCTGCACGTTGTGCGCGAGGAGGCTAATGTGTGGAACTAGCGGGAAAAAGGCGCTGTCACGGCACGAATCATAGATATATATATAAACACTAGATGGCTCACGCACGCTGTTAGCCAATGGAGACCGACGTCCTCGCATGGCGGCCATCTTACCACAGGCAGCTCGCCCACTCATAACATCAGAGTCTATGGTGCATGTAGCATTTAAATAACCATAGATTGCTTAATTTTGAACCGATTTTCAAACGGTTTGGTTTGTTATAAACCTCAGAGTTGTAGTTATGTTCCTGCGTACTCAAAGATAATTTTGAGTTAAAATGTTAAAATTATTTTTGAGTATGCCAGGAACGTAACTACAACTCTGAGGTTTATAACAAACCAAACCGTTTGAAAATCGGTTTAAAATTAAGCAATCTAAGGTTATTTAAATGCTACATGCACCATAGACTCTGATGTTATGAGTGGGCGAGCTGCCTGTGGTAAGATGGCTGCCGTATAGGGACGCTGGTGACTCCGCCTCGAGCCATCTAGCCTTTCTTATAGATATCTATGGCACGAATCACGAACACTGTCGTAAAGCAGCTGTCGTAGCTTTGCCCATAGATGTGCTCTGAGATTGACTGTAGGTGGTACGTCTTGTAGGTACCGGGGGAGGGGGGGATGACGTCATAGGAAAAAGTTCCGGCTCAGGATTTTTTTTTGCAATCACCCCTGCAAACATAATGACTGATGCACGATGTTGTCTCACCTTTGTCAGGCACAGTGTCACAGGACGGAAGTGGCTGCTAAATAGAACCCAGGCCAAGGAAAACGGTGCCTAGGTCAGCAAGAAAGACGGTCTTTAGAGAGATGGCCTGTGTGTGTTTGTGCATGTATCTGTGTATGTGAGTAAGATAAGGAAAAGGGGGCATTTAGCTGAAGCAAGAGACACATGATATCAGAGATCTGATAAGGAGTCTCGGAAATTGCCTGCATCCTGATTTCTGCTGCACGCGGACAATTCACTTCAGGCCAAATGGTTCATGTGAACTTCCTGTAACATTGCGTTTACGGGAAGGGTCTTGAGAGGGGACATTGTTACTCTGAAAGCTCCTTACTTAGAAAGCTGGAACACATCAAATTCATAACTCAGAGAACAGTAAGAACTTTGTGTGTTCTAATGTGCGAGAGGAGTAAAGGGGGACAGGAGACTCGACACCAGTCAATTGGTGACAACAGCTGCGTCCCCAGTAGACTTGTAGTCAAGACCGCCTAAACCGAGACCAAGACACTACCAAGACCAGAGAGTATCAAGACCAAGACCAAGGCCAAGACAGACCAAGTCAAGACCAAGACTAGTTCAGCTCGAGACCGAGACCAAAAAAAGACTAGTTTTTTGCCATTTTGCATGAGTTGTAGAACCTAAGCACCATACTGGGATCAGCTGCTTAGTATAAATATGAGATTGTATTATTTCAACTACAGGCACAATAATACAGAGACAGTGCATGTCTGGTGTGTGAACTCACTATAAATGTTTTCATCAATTGGCTAAAAATCAAATATGTGTAGCAATTGCGTGACCGATTTTCTACAGTATTTGAGGATTGACTTCTGAGTGCTATTAAGGACTGACATGATTATCATCCTAAATCTAACAAAATAACAAGCCTCCAACACCACCCTGCACCTCAGAAAAAGTCTAAAAAGGAGTGAGAGAGGACGAGCGCCAACGCCGTCTGTGTCACAAAGTAAATCTGATCTTGAAGGGGACGCATAATGATATGGGAAAAAAAAAGTGCCTGTCTGGATATTATAGGTTACAAATCCCTTCGAGACCGCTCGGCCAGTCCGAGACATTGCGAGACCGAGAGGCCCGAGACCAAAGACTGTCGAGGCCGTGACAAGACCAAGACCACGGAAAAGTGGTCTTGAGACCGAGACCGGTCTCGAGAACTACAAGTCTAGTCCCCAGTTTGGAATATTGCAAACTTAGTGTGTCTTTACAGCACTTTTTTAACAAAAACATTAATCACATTTAGATCTCCTCATTAGACCTTGGTCAGAGGATTTATATATCTTGTGGTTTCCAGGTCTATGATAACTTAGAATATCTGGTGTTGATTTATTGTCTCAGTATGTTTTTATTTACACGCAGCACATTTCACAGCTAGAACTCTGCTAATTTTTTGTTGGTTCCCATGTTTTATTTCTCGTCGCGGTGCTAATAGAAGGGTAGGATGTTGCAATTCTAAAAAAACATGTTCTCTCTGTTTTAGACTCTCAGGGTTGCACAGCGTACGATGTGGTCATTAACCAGGAGTTCTTCCAAAAGTGCCAGGTGTGTTTTCTTGTGTTTGGTCTTGTTTTTTTTTTGTTTTTTTTATGTTTACAACAATCAAATTCTGTAATTATTATTAAAGGTTAGATAAAACGATATAGATGTTATACTTGCTTGGGGTGATGTATGTCAGACTGGAGGTTTACTGTTAAGTTCATGTCTGTATAATTTAGTTTAAGTTGGTTAATAGGTTCATGTAATATTTTCATGCTTAGCATTTTGCAATGTTTTAAAGATACATTCTTTTAATGATCTTCTAAAATTTTCCACACTTGACCAACAGAGGGCCTCTCAGTGCCACAGTTGCATTCTTTTAGGCTTCCTTTGACTGCGATGTAAATGCTGCATGAAAACAAGCAGAAGTGCTCGTATAACAGTACGAAATGTGTTTGTACGTCCATGTCTTGTAGGAGGATCCCTTATTCCAGCAGTTTGTTATTCTGGTGTCTGTCGAGGGTTTAGAGAACAAATACAACCTGGAGCTAAGTCGAGGTGAGTGTATTTTTGTTTCGTCTGTGTGTGTGTGTTTGATCTTCACGTTGGCAGCGATCGTTGAGATTGGTCTTTCTGATTTTGCAGACTGGAAAGTGCTGAAGAACCGAAAGTTCTTGGGCTCTGTCAGCGAGCAGAACATCCGGACGAAGAGCAGGCCGGTGATACAGGAGCTGCAGCCCCAGTACGTTCCTCTGACTGAGAACATGGTTGACATTTGTAGCTTCTTGCGGGGTTCTAGGATCTGCATCAGATTGTACTAACTCATGGACGCCACCCACATAAATACATCTGTTTCACTGTTTCATACATTTTTCCCTGAGAAATTAACACAAATATTGAAAGATGCCCTGTCCTGCGAGACCCATCCTCCATCCAAATTTTGTAGAAATCTGTTCAATAGTTTTTGTGAAATGCTGTTTACAAACCAACCAACTATTGACGGGGGTGAGAAAACATAAAGTCCTTGGCAGAGGTAAAATATGCACACTGACATCTTTAAGTATATTAAAGTTTTGCCAAATATACACAGTAAACTGGAACTTTTGAAATAGGAAACTGGAGAAACCAGAGTGAATCTCCTTGTTTAGGAAACCATCTGGTTTAGAGAATGCGTTCCTTAGAAAATAGCCACGTTTCATTTTGTAATTGTGACCAGCTTGGCTGAATTGGCTACAGCTGAAACATCCTTACTGTACTCCACCAGTGATCCTTGCATTCCTTTAGTTGTAGTTTGCTCCAGTGCAGATCCCCACGGTTCTACAACATACCATATCATGTGCCATATCATTATTAGTGTAGTGTTATCAAAACTAATAACAGCTGTAAACTTTTCTCTTATTTTCTGCCTTAAAAATAACTAAATAAAAATCAAACTAACACATGGTGTTTTACAGTGGGTTTAAGATGTGTGAGATTATGATTCCATGTTCTGTTCCTTTTCCTACAGGGAGAGCTCCACTGCTCCGGCCAAAAGGTGAAGCCCTTCCTATCCCGCTTTTAGAAGTGTTATGTTACGTCAGAGCAACTCGCCAGATGTTTTTCACTTTTATTGACTCGGGCCCTCTGTTTCTCATTCCTGCTTTTTAATATGCTTTTTAATATACTCAACATTTGTGTCTTTCTTCTCTCGACATATTAACTCCTCGCTCTCCTTGTCATCTCTTATTTCTTCACCGTCTACAGACCAGAGTTCACTTTGCTTGTGGAGCCACCTGTTGGAGACCCTGAGTACCTAATTGCAGAAATAAAACTACCTGGGGTGGTGAGACATACACTACACTTAAACATAAACACACTCCACTCATGTACTACGTCCCTGACTCTGATCTGCCCCAAATTCAAAAATGAACTCCCATTTAAACTCTGTCCTGTGAGGTAAATATGAATCAAGCGGGATATAAATGACAAAAAGGCTCGGAACCAATGAGCCACTATTCAGTGATTTAGTGATTGAGTGACACATTCTGGGAGATACTTTGTGATGCTGATCATTTGCTATCTTTCTGCTGACAGAACAAAAGTAGTTTTTTTTGTTTTTTCAAACATATGACAAACAACGAATAGCTGAGTTTGACAAATGCTAAAGGCTAAATGCTAAACTATTGTTGGTCAAATGTAGGTTGATACATATTATACTGCATTTTTTTATGGAGATTCAGTTTGAACACTGCAAGAAGGAAATGAGCTTTATGACAAAACAGAGAGCATCAGCATGAAACAAAACTTAGAGTTGCCAATTCACTAAAACTATGACAGTGCCGGGTTAAAAACCTTTGGCACAAAGGCGGGGTTGGGCTTCAGTAAAACCTTAGTCACTCACACTCTTGGCCGAAGCCAACGCGAGTAGCAAAGCTGTTTTAAAGGAGAGCCGTTAAAGCCCTACCTGATGCAAAGGCTCAAAAGGTGGGCACGACAGTGCATCAAGCACCAATGATAAATCCCATGGTGCAGCCAAGCTCCTTGACACTGGTCGAAGGCGCCTAGCTCTTTTCATAAACTGACAAACGAGAGCATGCTGACCTACCATCTTGTCTCTAAAGCCTACATGACATGCAGATCCAGCGGCCAAGCACAGTACTTTGACAGTGGAGAATCTTTGTCTTTGTCAAGCAGCTCCTGCAAAAACGTCACGTTACAGGGACGGGGCTCTGGAGAGCTATCACCCCCGTTTTGACGCTCCTCAAATGCACGCCACTTGCCATCATATGCGCAACGCTTCGAGGAGGCTCTGGCACTCTGAACAGTGGCAATGACACTCTGCGGGAGCCCGGCAGTAGCCAGATTCAACCTTTCACGGGCCAGGCCCATAGAGCCATGCTCTCCGGATGAGGATGAAAGATCTCTCCACATCTGCGTCAGCAGATTCCTGCAGAGGGGCAGAGGCCACGGCTGTCCGTGCAGCAGCTGAAATATCTCCGCTAGCCAGTGTTTCCCCTGCCAGCGAGAGTCAGACCCTTCTCACACACTCTGTGGCTCCCCAGCCCGCTCGAGAGGCGCCTGTGGTAATGCCATTTCTGGCCAGGATAGTTCCCATGGTAACTCCTGCCGCCAGAAAAGTTGTGAGCTGTACACTTTAGTCTGTCATTGCAGGTCCAAAGTCAATAGTTCTGAGGCAGTATTCCCAGCGTCCAATCTAAATGTGTCCCAGTGCATCTGCTCGGCAAAACATGGATGTTAGCTGCAAATATATTTGGTTGGCAAGTCTCTAAACTTTGTTAGCAACAACAACAGTTGATTTAGCAGATTAGCACACCCAGAAAAGACACAGGAGAAGAGTAGTCTGCTGCTGCATCCTTGACCTCTATCAAGCACAAATCAGCTTATTAGAAATGGCAAGTACCAAGTTGTTACAGCATGTTTCACAACACAGCCACTACATGAAGTAAAAAGTGTTGAAAAGGGCAAAAGGCTTCGCTGTGTGCACCGCCATACTGCTGAGCTTTCAACCAGCTCAAAGTTTTAGGTTTAGCATAAGTCAGCTACATCTAAACAAATCGTCACGTCAAGGTCATCACATCTGCATCATTTCTAAATGCATATACAAAAGCTCAGTGTCAGCCGGGTGAACTTGTCTCCTGTGCAGACGTCCTCTCGCTCTCTGGTTCTCGACGTTGGTGAGGACCGACTGGTGTTGACGGCTCGGCCCTCCCTCTTCCATCTCGACATCTTCCATCCCTTCCTTGTCGACCAGGAGAACAGTGTGGCACAGTACAACAACAGCAGTCAGGTACAAATCTCGCGCACAGACACCATATAGACTCCACACAACAATTTTGTGCTGTAGCACCAGCGCTACCGAAGAATGGCAATGGGTATGATGGCGTGTAATCAACATTCTCACACACTGTTCAGAAGTAACGCACCGACAACATCTGCCGTGCTTATAAACTAAGCAATACGCTCAAATGCATTAACATAGTTTGTTCCTTTTTTGTCTTTCACAGATCCTTACAGTCACCATGCCCGTGGTGTCTTCATGAAACTAGTGATCATAACCATCCAGTTATTTATTTAAAACGATGCTGTGAGAATAAAAGTGATTTTTATAAAGTCAAATGTGTTTGTGTCGTGTTTTTTTGAGTCGTGCAGACCTGCTCTCAGATTACTGTACTTAATTTCCCCTAAATCCCTCGTCTCTCGTTTTCTGTTTGGTTCTGCCTTTGAAACAGGTATTGGATGCATTGTCAGGTAGCATTGGAAGTTGTCTGAACATCTGTAAGCAGTGATTTCAGTCACTGCGATAGATTGTTCTAGAACACAGACAATGAAATATACCCCCAAATGTTATTAAAGTTATATTTTATCATTGAAGTTAATGATTTATCACCACCTTTTTTTCATTATCTTTTGATGAGAAAATATGAAGTAAAACATTCTGATAATTATGGCCAAATAAGGATCCCTTGCCAAGCATGTTATTTCTTACAGCGTACCATACATTCCCAAAGTGACATTTGGAGGTTTCCCCTCATCTGCGTTTGGCCAGCCGCCGGCTGAGCAGCTCGACAGAAGCCCTGCTCAATCTCAATAATGTTGCCGAGGGTTTCTCTTCCGTGAACCGCACCCACATTTTTCCCCAGCTCCGGCCTTCAGCAGCCGGAATCAGCAGACGTACAGTAACCCACAGGCTCCAAGTATTTCAGTTGCATCTTACGTCACCAGGCTACGTTCAATGAAAATCAGATTCCCCACATAGTTTTTTGCAAAACAAACCTGAACCCCCCTAAATGTAGCCAATTGCACTAAAAAAGATTAGCTTGTCTTCGGTAGATACTGTAATAATACTTTAATTACATTATCTGACCTCTTTAACAATCACAGTGACCTCCACTACATGGAGATCAGATGTTATATGGTTACTTTTTGTGTGGGCCCGCGATCTGGAAACCTCCCCTTTCATGGAAAAAGCGAATGAGTGAAGCAGTCACTCTTCTATTTCTGGATCCGCTCTGGCCATCCCTCTGTCTGGCGCTTACCCTCCCTCTCTCCTCTTTTGTCTCTCTCTTCCTCCTGTTGCTGAGCATCCACATCTGTTCGCCTCACTCTGCCCTCGCAGAGTGGGAAAGTGGGTGGGTCCAGAAGTAAAAATGCCTTTTACCTTTTTCCACAGGCGTTGTCAACAACTGACCGGCATTATACTGTCCAATTGACGCAATGTCATCCAACCTGTGCTGTACCGTTTGCATCGGCAAGCCTGCGCTGTTACGCGAACAAGGAAATGAGGCTAAATGTCATCTGACGTGGGGTTTTTTTTAACAGCCTGTGCTGCGCCGTTCACATTGACAACCTTGTGCTGTTATGTGAAAACGGAGATGGATCTGGATTTCTGACACGATGTCATCCTACCAACACTACTTGGTCCAACTGATACAATGTCATTCAACCAGTCAAGTTTCTTCAGTTCTATATAGTTTTATTTCATTTGTAACACACATCGACATGACATGTAGATTGGTACAGTGACATTTTATTTGTTTTTTTTTACTTTACAAACACTAGCACATCTTTCTTAGACATCCCTACAATGTCAAAGAGGTGCATGTTAAAGGAGGCCACCACCAATGAGATGAACTCTCGGTTGGCTTGAGAGATGCTAGTGTCACTGCACAGTTCCTGCAGTATCCAAGTCATAGCGACGGTATCATCCGCGTATAACCTTAACTTGGCGTATTCCTCCGGAAGCAGCTGATCGTATTGCATCAGTACATCCAGGGCGCGGTTGACGTTCAGGATCCTGTTCCTGTAAAGGGGTGTCGTCGTCACCTTTTTGAGATGCGCAACCTTATCGCCGAGCGCAGAGCGCACCTTCTCCGTCAATTCCACAACGGGAGGATCTCTCCTGACTGAAACATACACACAAACAAACAAACGTGCAGAAATTATTTCATCGGTTGATGAAACATACAAACAAACAAACGTGCAGAAATTATTACATCGGTTGAACAGCGTGTGGCGATCGTAGTCCAGGCCTCGATTAAATGGCTCAGTGGCACATACTCACCAAACTTCCCCCGGGGTCCGTGTTTTAGCAGGTCTAAGTACAAGTATATATCCACCTCAAATACGACCCGTAGGAATGTCATAGCGCTTTCCTCACTCTCAAGGTAGCGATCGATGAGTTTGCGCATCGTTGCAACCGGATTGCTGTTACGGCAGTAATAAGACCCGAAGAGATCACCGTCCGTATCATCTGTCGGTAAACGATCCAGATAATGTCCGATACACGTGTGTCTCTCTGCTATGTCGTGCTTACACCCCTGCAGCATCTGGATGTGCGAAGTCCAGTCAATCGCGCCCGGGCTCCGGGCGTTGTCCGCTTCCACCCGCAGCATTTATTCTAACACTTTATCCACCGTGTTCACGTTGACGGCACGCGCCATGGTCACGGACTTTGGTGTAGTACACAGACTCGGTCCACAGAAAGAGGGTTGTGAATAAAGCTGTTCTGCCGTCTATTTACACACACGTACACGTTTGGTAGGGGTGGCCACGCAACCCAACGGAGGACTTGACACTCTGTACAGTCCAGTATCACCGGTTAGAGGAAAGGTCAGTGGTCGGATGCTCTAAACAGTATCCCTTATTGGATTGATGGTCTTACACAACTGGTACTATTTTGTCCAACTGATGCGATGTTATCCAACCGGCGCTGTTCTGTCTGACTGACGCGCTGTCATCCAACCAGTACCGTTGTGCCCAACTGACACGACGTTAACCAACTGTACTGTTCTGTCTGAGTGACGCGATGTCATCCACCCGGTTTCACAGCTAAACAGGTGTTAGATGAGATTACCCCAAACGCCAGGCGACACTACTCTGATTCCGAAGAGGACGTGTCGGAAGAATCGGACGTGGAGTATGAACACGGGGACAACTATTGTTGCGCAGGAGAAGAGGCTGAGACTGAGGCTGCGGCTGAAGAAGAAGACGAAGAAGAAGAAGAAGAAGAAGAAGAAGAGGAGAAGGAGAAATATACATGTCCAAGAACAACACCATCAAATGGTCCTCAGTGGCATTTTACAAACATCGCAGGGTAATAGCGCAACACGATGATGATGCCAATGCCGATATCGATGATGATGACGATGTCAGAGATATGAGGAGAAGAAGAAGAAGGAGGAGAAGAAGGGGAACAACAGCAGAAGCAAACCCACCGGGACCCACCGCATACGCCGTTGCCAATGCCCGCGACATTTTGTCAACATTTCACATGTTTCTAGCACCGGCGATAGAAAAAATTGTACTAGATATGACAAATCTGGAGGGTTCTCGAAAGTACAGAGACAGCTGGAAAGACATGCATCTAGTGGACTTGCACACCTATGTAGGGCTGCTAATCCTAGCAGGCGTATACAGGTCCTGCGGCGTGGCCAGTCTTTGGGACGCGGAGAGCGGTAGGGCAATTTTCCGTGCCACCATGCCTCTCAAAGTGTTTCACATTTACTCGACAATGCTACGCTTTGACGATCGCGAGTCCAGACCCGCCACTGACAAACTGGCGCCATAAGAGAGGTGTGGGATAAATGGACCGAGCAGCTTCCGTACCTCTACAACCCAGGGTCTGACATAACAGTGGATGAGCAACTGGTTCCCTTCAGAAGTAGTAGTAGTAGTAGTAGTAGTAGTTGTTGTTGTTGTTGTTGTTGGCATACAATAAATGCTTTTGTTGTGAGTGAGTGAGTGACTTTGTGATTAATTATTTGGTTTCTTATTCTTTTTTGTCCTTTTTCTCTTTCTCACACACACACGCACACAAAAGGTCGTTGTCCTTTCCGACAGTATATACCAAGCAAGCCAGCCAAGTATGGAATCAAGACATGGGTGGCGTGTGACGCAAAGTCAAGCTACGCGTGGAAAAAGTCTACACCGGGAAGTCGACCGCTGGCATTTCGGAGAAAAACCAGGGGATGAGGGTCGTGCTCGATGTCACAGAGGGACTGACAGGTGGCAACAAAACTGTCACATGTGACAATTTCTTTACCTCTTACGAGCTCGGACAGCGCCTCTTAGAGAGGAACATCGCCATGGTCGGTACGGTTAGAAGAAACAAGTCCGAACTCCCGCCGGCGCTGCTGACGTCCAAGAACAGACAGGTCTTCTCCTCAAAGTTTGCATTCACTTCCACCAACACTTTGGTGTCCTACATGGCAAAGAAAAACAAGAACGTTATGCTCATGAGCACGTTGCACACGGCGGCGGCCATCACAAAGACAGGAAACCAGCCATCATTCTAGACTACAACAGCAACAAAGGAGGTGTGGACAACTTAGATAAGGTGATTGGAACATACAGCTGTAGAAGAAGGACAGCGCGCTGGCCCTTGGTCATCTTTCACAACATCATCGACGTTTCTTCGTACAATGCCATTGTGTTGTGCCGAGAGATCAACCCTGGCTGGCTGTCGGGTAAATGAAACAAAAGGAGGCTGTTCCTGGAACAACTGCGAAAGCGTCTACCTCGCACAGCTGCGTCTGCCTCCGTCGTGAGAGCTGTTCGGAGAAGTAGCACTGAATGCCGTGATAGGCCTGAGGAGGAGGAAGATGAGGATGAGGAGGCAGTGGAAGCAGAACAACAATAACAACAAAAAGACCAACAAAAACAAGAGCAGCAGCAGCAGCAGTCCACAACCACCACCACCACCTTATCAGCTGTCAGCTCACCTGGAACACATAACAAGAGGAAGAGGTGTCAGATATGCCCACCAAAGAAGGACCGTAAAACACAGACTTTGTGCTTTGGTTGTAAGACATTTATATGCAAAGGATGTACACTGCCATACTGTCCGACCTGTGCGCATTTCAATTTAGGAGCTGAGATTAGTGGTGGAGAAGCTCGAAGGGGACGTGTCTGACTGGCTGACCGACTGACTGGCCGACTGACTGACTGACTGGCTGGCTGGCTTACTGAAATACTGTGTATAGTCCCTAGGCGGCGCTATAATGATAAGACACCAGCCCTGCCACATTGCCATTGTCCTGAGGGGTCAGTGCGACCCTCTGCTGTCTTCAATTGTATTAGAATTACTACTGCGATACTGTGTATACTCCCTAGGCGGGGCTAAAATGTTAAGACACCAAACCTGCTCCTGTCCCTGCCATTGTCCTGGGGGGTCACTGCAACCCTCTGTGTGGGGTGAAATGTAAAGACAACACCAGGGTTAAAGAAATTGTGCAATGTTTTTGGAAGTATTTGTGTTCCCTTTCTTTCAATAAGATGTTCGTGTCTTGATGGTGAGGCTATTGACCACAGCTGGTGAGCTTAGCTCGGCACAAAAACTGGAAACTGTGAAACAGCTAGCCTGGCTCCATCAAAAACTAACAAAGTCTGACAGTTTTGACACCGCTTTGTATGGATTAAACTAATGAAATAAAACATATTTTTTATTGAGCTCAAAAGTTCTAGTGAAGCAATTTTGTAACCTTTGGATAAAGCCAGGCTATCGGTTTTCCACTTTTTCCAGTCTTTGTGCTAACTAAGTTATACAACTGGCTGCTGCTGGCCCCATGAGAGTTTTATCAGTCTTCTCATTAAGGAAACAAAGGTGCACAGTGTTCAAAACATGAAGCCGTTCTTTTGGAAATGAGAAACTCTAATGTGGTAGCTGTAAATGCTAACTCCTTTACAGGCGCTGAAGGCGAATGGCTGCTGCAGTATTTATATGTGTCTGTATTCCTTTTCTTCAAACTTTTGTCCTCAGTTCTCTGTTTAAACCCCACATAGATGCACCTCCTGCTTCCTCCCCTGGTCATTCATCTCTTCCTCACTTCTGTCTGAGCTGACAGCACTCTAGCTAATTCTAGTTAGCACAATTCGTCAGGTCGGCTTTAATGACCCAAAGTTAACGACCATTGTCTTTTGGCAAACAGCCTCTCCTCTGTCGCCACTCCCCCTACTAGCATTCCCTCCCATCCATCTGTCACACCCTCCCTCTTCATTTTGTCATCCCCCTCTCCACCTGTGGCACCCCTCCATTTGTCCAGTGAGGTCATCCCTCTATTCTCCCTAATCCTGCGAGGTGCTCATCTTTCTGCCTCTGCTTAATCCGCCTGTGGCCCCTAGCCCTGATCGCACCGCACAAACACACACACACACACACACACACACACAAATCTGCACATTTGTGCGAACAGACTCACAGTTATTCTTGTATTGAACACTCGGACCCTCAGTAATTCCCACAGCATGCGAACATGCATAGTCATTCAGACAACACGCACGCACACACTCGCTGCCCCTCCACCTCTCTGTATAAAACGCCCTCTGTCTGTACAATAGCCATTCTGTCTGTCTCTCTCCATCTGTCTCCTGTGTCTGGTGATACCACACCTTCATACAGGTATGTCTATCAGCCTGCCTGTTTGTCTGTCTGTCCTTTTACATGTCCTCTCAAGGTTATGTTCTCATAGGATGATAGTGGAATTAAAATTAACCAAACATTTAAAGATGAATGTCTCAGTGGATGTGGACAAAGTGGACACCTTGTTGCATGTATTCAGTTTTATGAGTTCTTGTCCATCCATTTTAAAAAAAAAAAAAACTCATGTTCATCCTTTAAAAAAAAGGATGATTTCAGGATTCCCAACATAATGTGTCTGCTCAACTTGATTATGCAACTGCATGGCTTGTCAGTAAACTGCCTCAGAAGCAGTCTGGAATCTTGGCCCTAAATGCTCCATCAAGGAAGACATTCTTTTAAAAAAAGACCTCAATTGCCATGAAACCATAATGAGTAAATACATCTATCTCAAGCTAAGTTAAGATCATATTGTTGGGAAATTAATGGAGATCAATGGCTAATTTGAATTTTTTTTTTTTCAAAATTTAGCTCTGCCAAGAGATTCTGACTAATGTTCGCAGGTTTTTAGACATCGTCTTTTGAAACTAAACTGACATAATGGAGGTGAATGGAATTTAAGACAATTAATTGTTAGAGTGACAGAAAATGCATTGATGGATATTTTAAAAAAAATGTCTGCAAACATCCCCCAAAAAGCCAACAAAAGTCGATCCTGAAAAGTCCAAAGATAGCACCAGAAGCAAGTCAAAGACAACTTTATATAGCCCAGAATCAAAGTTACAGTGCCTCACGGGGCTTTGCAGTCCGTACTGTCCTTAAATCCTTGATTCCAGTACTGAAAACCTCTCCCCATAAAAGCCCATTTAGCTGGGAAAAGTGTGGTAGGTGACAAGATATACATTTTTTACATTTTATTTCCTAAGTTACTGCTAAAACAACAGCATAAGAACCTTTGCTTGTAAGTGTTGTCCATGGCCTTATGTGAATTGTCATCTCCACTTACCGTAGCAGGCACCCACACTGATATTTACAACTTCAAACACTTAGGTGGATGTACAGTATTTATATGTACTGTGTTTTATACTGTATGTGTATCTGTATCAGTATGGTGTTGTCGCGGTTGGGGATTGCATTCTGTAGCTCAGTCACTGGATGAAGAATAACACTGACCTAACAATAAGGCGCCACTTGTGCCAGTGTCTGTATTCCGAGTCCAAAAAGGCCTCATAAAAGCATCAGGCGCAATCTACACCACAGCGCCGCGAGTAAGCTCGCATTACTTTCTTTAGACCCATCTGTCATAGGCCTGACAGCCAATTAGGCGTTTGTGAGGAGACTACAGTATGTGAGTGTGTGTGAGTGTGTGTGAATAGCCGACCGCCCTTCACATTGTTTCTTTGCTTTTAGTACGGTCAACGCTAACCACTTACACAAATGCTAACGGTCTGAGATCAGACTAGCTAATTTGAGCGCTCTGAGAAAAGGAAAAGGATATTAAACGTGTGTGTGTGTGTGTGTGTGTGTGTGTGTGTGTGTGCAGAACATTTACAATGGCTAGTTCAGGTCAGCATCTGTTTGTCTTCTGGTTAGCGACTCCTCTTGTGTTGCCATGTGAGTGTGACATTTTAACATGTTGAGTGATTTCTAAAGAGATTATGGCCAAGACACATAGCGGCTATTTTCCCTAAATGTTTTTTTAAATGATAAAAAGACATTATGTCACTTAAACCCAATTCAAACACTGAGGTGGTTTTATCACAGCTGGATTCTCTTTCAAAAGGATTTTACCGTCATGTATGCTTCTCCCCTCCCCTCCCCTCCTCTCCCCTCCCCTCCTCTCCTCTCCTCTCCTCTCTGAAATATATTAATAGCCTACAATAGCCTCTCTTTAACATTAATGGGGTATTGTGCACTCCTATACTTCACACACACACGCTGCCCTTGACTAAAATTAACCCTGCTAAGGCCTGAGCCTGTTGCCCATCGGAACTTGACTCTTTGACTCTTCTCCCAAATCCCCCGGTCCCCCTTCACCCCTCCATTTAGCAGGCGGTTCCTGACTGTTCCATCAGAGGTGTTGAAATGTGCGCCTCTCATTCATCCATCCGTCATTTCTCCCCACTGGCCCGCTCTCATCCCTCACATGCTTATTCGTGGGTTTTACCTTTACAGAGCCTTTGGGCAAGGCACTGAACTCCAAGTAATTCTTGTGGTAAAGGTTTGATAAGAATTGTTTTTTTAAATCCCACGCTGGTACTTTGTGTCCCTGAATGCATTTCTCTGTTGTTAGTGCCAATTAAATATAGTAACCTACATTTTAATATGAATATCGTACTTTTTTCTTTCTTTACAGTGACATTCTGTCCAAATGTTACAAAAATCCATCTTCCAGGCCCTTTAAAGCTCACCATGTGTTATCCTATCTTTGTTTCAACCTGTATTTGCTAATTGTTTTGCCAATTTGACAGAAGTGGAAACAAGTGGTTACCAAAAGGATTGACATATCATCACCTTTAACAGTTTCTTCTTTGCACATCAACTTTATCATTCGCTTAGTGATGCGCAAGGTGACAGAATAAGTCAAATATTCATTTGTCTGAAATTCACATGGTCTCCGCCTGCTCCTGAGTGTAATATCTGGCTCTTAAACTACGAAACGCTCAACTATGATTACCAGCTGGTCGCTAACTTTGTCTGCTGTATGATGCAGCCAAAAATGAAACTATGAGAGTGTTGGGAGTGAACCAAAACAGTGAATTAGCCAAAAACTAAACAATGAGCTGAAAATAATTGCAAAGCTCTGGAACACAGAGAGGAGCTGCAGAGACAAGAGACAACCCTGTGTGGATAAGTCACTATGTAAGACCACGTTCATATTATCATGTGAGTTAAATACCAGTGACCTTTGAACAGAGCCAAGCTTGCTGTTTCCACTTCTTACCAGTCTTTGCTAAGCCAGGCTAACTGGCTGCCTGCCTGCCAGCTTCATATTTACACTCTTAGAAATAAAAGTTCTAAATAGAACCATATAAGGTTCTTCGGCTTGTCCTCATAGGAGAACCCTTTTTGGCTCCAGGTAGAACCTTTTATAAAGGTTCCACCTGGAACCCTTTTGGAGGGTTCTACCTAGAACCCAACATAAAGGGTTATACCTAGAACTGTGTGTGTAAGGTTCCACCCAGAACCCCCCATGAGAGGTTCTTCAAAGAACCCATACAGTATCTTATACCCATGCTTTAAACAATCCTTGAAGAACTCTTTCTCCAAAAAAGGGTTCTCTGGATCAAAATAGTTCTTACTGGAACCGTTAGTGTTATCAAGAACCCTTTTAAAACCCTTTATTCAGGAAATGGTTTTTAAAGGGTTCTCTGGATCAAAATGGTTCTTACAGGAGCCATTAGTGTTACCAGGAACCTTTGAAAAACCGTTTCTTTGGGAAAGGGTTTTTCAGAAGCAAATGGTTGTAGAAGAACCCTTTTGGAACCCTTATTTCTAAGAGTGTACCACACACAGAGTAAACTGTACATTCTCATTTAAATCTCTGTTAAAAGGGAGAAGGTGTTTTTCCCAATATTTCAAACTATTCTGTTAGGCTTAAATTTCATGTTTATGTCGATAATGATAATAATGAAAGAAATGAAGTCTGTGGAGCAAGTAAACCATTTAAAAATTGACATAAAAAAACTGTGACCGGAGCTGATTGCCTTATTGATTCCACCGTATCCACGTAAACACAAGCAAGAGGGATAATGCCACACGGGGGATAGGAGATTTATTGAGTTGTCGTCGAAAGCGATGATCTCGTCCGGCTATGCCAGGCTGCCCAGCTGGCACGGCAACAGACAAAGGAGAGGGAAGACAGAGCTTTCGATGACAGCTACCGCCTCTATAAATTCAACCGCACAGTCACGGGGCCACTATAAATTGTTCCCGAGGACAGAAAGTTGGGGCGTGGAGGGAAAGATGGGAGGGCGTGACTGTGTGTAGGAGGATCACACAAGAAAGGGGGATGTTAGATGAATTGTGTGTTTGCTTTAAATCAGGTTTTAACAACTTTTGCAAGCAAGGTTAGAGGATTTGAATAATGTATAACAGAGTGTAGAAATGTATCTAGGGATGCTAAGTGCTGATGATAGATCTTTGTTTCCCGTCGAACACGTCAAACTGTGAACAGAGTCGTCAGGGTGGAGGTGTTAAGTTTCAGTACACTTAAAATGACAAATCTAAATAGGCTGTGAGGAAATGCCTGTTATTTTTCATTACCGACGTTGTTCACCTGTTCGGCGTTTCAAAGTAAATCATGCCATGATTTGTCAGAGGCACCAGGAAGAGGGGGAGAAAGGGTGAGTGAGGACACAAGTGAAAAGGCAGAGATGGATGGAAGGAACTAGAAAGTGAGAGAAACTCTATCGCTCTCCGACTCTCTGTGTTTAACCCTTGTCACATTCTCACCTGTTGACGCTCCATCAATCTGCCTGCCTCCCCCCTGCCAGGAAGGTGTCAGCGCACACCCACTGTGTACGTCTGTCTGTGTGCGGTTTTACGCCAGGACAATGGCAGCTCAGAGGGACAATTTATAGCCGAAAGCATCCGGGTGCGCAATGTGTCTCTGTGTGCATGTGCTGTATCGTGTTTTTCTGTCTCCAAAGCGATTAATCACAGGAAAATGAGGACCGCGGCCACCTGTGATTTAGCGATGATGACTCACTCCTGTACTTGTGTGCAGCCGGGTCTTCAAGCCTGCAATTGCATAATATTTGTTGCTCGGTATTTTAAAATTACTTTTTGATTTTTGATTTTTGTTCATCCAGGTAGACAGTATCTTTTTTTTTTAAATAATCGTTTACAACCCCATTCCAAAAAAAGTTAATAAGATGTAAAAACATGGATAAAACAGTATGTGATCATTGGATAATGCTTTTGGACATATTTGAAAGTTTGACAGTTGAAAGACAATGTATTAAATGTTTGACCATATCAACTTCATAATTGTTTGCATACAATCTGCTTATAATGTGACACGGGTCAAACAAGTTGGGACAGGGACAACAAAAGACTGGAGAAGTTGTGAAATGCTCCAAAAACACCTGTTTCTGATGAACCTGTTCCCGTTCCACAGGTAAACAGGTTCATTGGTAAAAAGGTAACAGTATCATGACCGGGTAAGAAGGGAGCATCCTTGAGTGGCTCAGTAGTTCTCGAGCAAGGGTGGAGCAAGGTTCCACACTTTGTGAAACACATGATGAATGTATAAAGGATTTTACTGCATGGACTCGGGAACACTGCACTGATGCTTTTGTCAGTAAACACAGTTTGTTTGCAGATGATGCATTCCTGTTTTTATGTATGTTTTCCAGTTACCAAACACACCTGTTGCGTCGCTTTACTTTAATGCACGTTCATTTTCAATCACCTGAGTGTTTCCTTGCATCTGTTGTCCTCTCCTGATGGGTTTCTCTTCATTGCAGCCATGTCAGACATAGAGGAGGAGTACGAGTAAGTAGAGCAGCATCCCTCACAGCTTTTGATTTTACATCACTTGTTTATTTCAGTTACTAATCAACTACTTCATTATTAATTCTCGCATTTCTGCAGGGAGCAGACAGAGGGTAAGTATAGTTGTTTTTCGTATTTGTCACACATTTTGTTTGTCACAAACCCAACGAACAGCATCGCTAACGAGTTTTATGAGACACGAAATGCCATTTATGCCTCTGGTTCTCCTTTCTCTCAGAAGCTGAGGAGGAGCAGGAGGCTGAGCCCGAACAAGAGGAGGAGACTGAGCAGGTCGAGGAGGATGCAGGAGGTAGGGTTAGCAAAACTCCCAGAATGCAAAGCAGATGTGTAGGACAGCTGCGTCGTCTCTTTGAGGAGATAAATATGTCACCTTGTTGTCTGAAGAAGCTCTCTTATCCTCTCTCTTCTTTATAATTGTGTGAGTTATGGGTGACACTGCACTAACTCTCACCTATCAACTCCCCCTCCATTCTGCCTTCCCATTGGCTGACGCTGCTGGTTCGGCCCATCAGAGCAGCAAGAGTACCAAGGTAAGGCAACTGCATGCCCATCCTCAGTCACATTCATGGCTCGCCCTAAAAGCCAAACGCAAATTTGTATTTAGATATGTTTTTCAAATGTATTTGTTAAAAAGAAGAAGAAGAAGTTGTTTATTTGTAGCCTACCTGATTTTGAATTACACTTGGAACACTGTTGAGACAGAATGTAGATCGATCTTTTTACCTGCATAGTATGTTGGTACCAAATGTGAGTTAAGACATCAAACCTTTACAGTGCTTTTCAAAAACGAATATGAATGTATGAATATGGAGAAAATTGTATGTCATACCTGAGCATATTTCCATTGACATGGTCATCATGCCTTAGTGAGTGTTATGAACTTTCGACTGCTTTTTCCATTGCCTGCTGTTGCGGTCAGTGTTTTAAAGGTATAAACAACCAAAACAGAAATAACATGTGATATTTCTGTAATCTTGTCTGCTTTAGTGAGCATGTTTATTTTGAAAATCAATACATTTCTAAAGGTCTAAAGTTGCACATATTTTTTTTTATAAGTTGACAGTTGATCGAACAATAATGTGTATCATGAAAAGGATTGATTATGACAAACCCACAGAGAACAATCAACCAGCTATGCAATCACCCAAAGCTTTTTTTAGATTTTTTACGCGTATTGGTAAGGTTTTGACAATCTCTGACTTCACCACCTGTATTTCCAGCAGCAACAGGCAGCTGTCTCAGCTTTACACAGTAACAATTCCGAACAGGACAAATTTAGCAAGAAACAAAGTTAGCAAGAAACAAAGTTAGGGCAGAACGCAGTTAGCGCAGAAAAAAACTTATTCCCAACAAACCATACCATCAATTAATGTAGCTTTAAGTACTCCAAGTAATTGTAGACTATTATGTTATGGTGCTGTAAATACATTTTATTTTTTTTCACAGATTTTTTAAAAAAATTTTTTTATTGTGAACAGAATTAAATCTCAGCGATAGTAGGCGGGTTACTAGGCAGGACAGTTGACTGTTTCCTTGCCTTGTAGCTTAATACTTCCTGTGCAGCAACATCGGGATCTTACAGATATCAGAAACTTACAGCTGTCTTGGTCAAATTTTGGATAAAGGTATTCACGTTCACCAGAAGTGGCCATGCAGTCGAAGACAACAGAAATATCACACTGGTGTGAAGGTTCTGTTTAAGAACATGTTTTACCTTTAAAAAGCTGTAAAATGTTTCTACCGCTGCAACCATTGTATGTATTCTGACATTCATAATTATACACATGCACATAACAGATGTGAGGTTTAGTTCTCTGAGGAGTTAAACCTTGATGAGCAGGACCAAAGTTAGACCATCACACGCTAGGGCAAAATGTATTAGTAAGCGGTTTTCTTTGCATTCCTGACAATGAACCCAGTGTCTTGGAACGTGAGATGTGCCATCTTGGCAGAAGGCTAGATTGTAATTCTTTGACCATGCCCATTAAGGTTTAACTCACCCAATGAGAAAATTCTAACTCAGAGAAATGTTTATATCAGTAAAACTCCAATCTGCTTGGACAAAATGATCGGTATGTGCATTATATAATAATGAATGTTCACAGAATGTTCCACAAAACTACATTTCC
Organism: Lagodon rhomboides; assembly: GCA_039737535.1. Taxonomy (NCBI): domain Eukaryota; kingdom Metazoa; phylum Chordata; class Actinopteri; order Spariformes; family Sparidae; genus Lagodon; species Lagodon rhomboides. The sequence continues at coordinate 23,100,646 of CM077802.1, forward strand.
CTACAGCCACAGTGAATGGTAAATATTACCGGCAGTGAATGGCTCTCATTGCATGATGGGAAATGATAGTTTTAAAGTAATAGTTAAACATTTTGGGAAATAAGCGTGTTTTCCAAATGTCTAAGTATTTCTTTAAGCTTGCTGCCTCTGCAGTTACAAATATGAACTTGGGACTTTCGATCCTTTCACACCTTTTCCTTCCATAAGTCCACATGTATTCCCCCATCTTTGATTTGACACTTTGTCTTCCAGTCTTTTCTTTTTTTATGTGGGCCTCTTTACCATCTGATGTGTTGATTTCCTCCTTCCTTCCTGTGGTTCTTTATGTTTTCATGTCTTTTGAATGTATATCATCCTCCTTTCAACTGTCTTTTCTTTCTTCTTCACACCTCCTGTTTATCCATTTTTCCTTCATTCCTTCCTTACTCCTGTTCCTCATCCTCATTCCTTGCTCCTTCCCCTTTGTCTTGCCTTTTCTATTCCATTTCTCTCCTCTCTTACTTTTTGCCCATCATTTATGACTGCTTTGTTGCTCCATCTGCTCTTTTCGTTACCTTCCATCCATCTTTCAATCTGTCTTTTTGTGGCTGGTCCACCAGATCAAGATGCCCAGGAGGAAGGTGAGAAACAGTAGACGTGTGGTTCCCAAAGGGTTAAAGACGCCTTTAAAAACTCTCCTCTCCTCAAGCTCAACACCATGTTGGCTAGCTAAGATTAGTTTTACCTCAAATGAATTATCTAACATATTAAAATTAGATCCACTCCTTTAAATCCTGTTGGACTCAACTGTCTTCCAGAGCACATGTGTAGTAATATATAAGGAAGTAATTTGGTCTCCTAAGTAGTTCAAAAGCTGTATGATCCAGACCATAATCACCCAAAACTTATAAAACGAGTGTAACCCTGGATTTGTAAAGTGTTTTGGATTAAACAAACACACAAAAAAACTTTTTGTCTTTGCTGTTTTGTTTTATCACAACTAATAAAAATGCTAAATAGTATGCTGCCTTTAATTTTCTTTGTCCCAAGCTTGCAGTGCTTTCAGTCACATTAACAGCTTTCTTAACAAGTTTCAGATGTTAAATCCGTCTTTTCACCTGTTTGAGCGTTACACTAAACTTTTATTTACTCATGTGATCGTTTTTCTTGTCTTTCCTCTCTGTCATCAACAGAGGAACGCCCCAAACCCAAGTATGTTCACTCAATTCTTTTTTTTTTTTTTGGTCTTGGTCCAATGTCAGAGCACTGTCTCAAAATGTTGGAATTTTGTGTTTCCTTGTATTCTACAGACCCATGGTGCCTCAACTTGCGCCTCCAAAGATTCCTGAGGGGGATAGGGTGGATTTCGATGTAAGTTATGAACAGGGGATTAAACCAGATCAGTTTAATTTTCTTTGTTTTTTGATTTTGCAGCTACGGCATAAATAATCAGCGAACCACGGCTGTTATAGCTTGGAAAAAGTCAGCTAACTCCAGATTGGCTTCCTTTTTACATATCTTTCCGCTCAAGGTCAAATTTGGCGTTCCACATAGATCCCTACTGGGACTACTTTTATTCTGTGTCACTTGGTCACAGCTTCAAAAAAATACAGCCTAGATTTATTGTTTCTATGCAGATGACACATATCTTAATTTACAAGCAAATGACCCCTCCAAGCATGTGAAACTAAACAGATTCTTGTTGGAAGGTCATCCACTTTTCTGCATTCTGCATTTCTGCTGGACCAACAAGAAGCATTTCAGTCTTCTGGTTACTCAGAAGACTGAAATGCTTCTTGTTGGTCCAGCCAGGCACCAGTTCTCATTGAGGTTTACATCGTCTCAGGGTCAAGAAATACAGGAAGCTATAGTTTTGAATCTTTCTTTTTAGCAGCATATCAAGAATATTAAAACCGTCCTCTTTTCTTCAGTTGTCCTAAAAAACAGCTCCCAGAGTCCTTACAAGAACAAAGAATTTTGATTGTAGATGATTTTAGCTGTTTTTCATCCTTCTGACTCACATGGATTTAAATTATCCTACATCTGCAGTCGTATTACTCCATACTGACTCACATCTTTATGCTCCCTTGTTTGAACATTTTCATTGGTGTGCACTTCATCACATTAGCCTCATTTAATAATCACTCCCTTGTTCCATCAGGACATCCACAGAAAGCGTATGGAGAAGGACTTACTCGAGCTGCATACTCTGATCGACGTCCACTTTGAGCAGAGGAAGAAGGATGAAGAAGAACTTATCAGCCTCAAGGATCGAATTGTAAGTTTAGCTAGATACTAACACCCCCTCGCTAGATCTGTGTAGAAAGATGAATGGGACACTAATTACCTGGTCCAGTGAAAGCAGAAACTGGCCAGTGACTGCAGTTTACAGATCCTGAATGTGTCTTCACATCAGTGGTAGGAAGTTAATAAGTAACTTCAAACTAAACTTGTACAATGTTGAGGTAATTCACTAAAATTCAGAGAGAAATAGTTAACATTTTACTCCAGTAAATGTAGTTACTACTTTGATAAGTTTATAGATACGATTCATTGTTAAGGATCAAATCAGAGGCCCCCCAGCTTTTTGGCTTGTGTCCCCTTACAAACAGTAGTATGTATTAAGGGCCCCTGTTGTAGATGTCTATGAGTTGTACACACTTATACGAAAAAGCCATTACCCCTCTGGAGTTTTCAGATGTTTTCATTCAAGTCCAAAATTGTAAGCAAAATGGAGAAACTTGACTTCACTCGGATCTGTTCTGTAACCTTCTGAAGGGGCCCCAAAACGTTGACATTGGAAATAATAATGCCATATACAGTATATCATACTATATTAATTAATCAATCGTAAGGGCCATGGGTACGAGTACTAGTACTAGTAGTTGATAATATTTTTTTACTTGTATGGATGTATTATTGATGGTACTTGACTTAAATACCACTGACCCACTGTATGAACTTGAGGGATGATGCTGCTAAATAACAAAACGTCTCACGCCTTTATCTTTGAATGATGATAAATTTGCTTCATGGCTTGTTTGCTTTGCTTTCCATCAGGAGCGCCGTCGGTCAGAGCGAGCTGAAATCCAGAGGGTCAGAGCAGAGAAGGAGAAGGACAGACAGAACAGGATTGCGGTAACACAAACACTTCTAACTCGCACAGAAGGTGTACAAAAGTATCACCTGCTCCTACTCAGTAATATACTATATACTTACAATATACCTATACTTTATAAAATAAATCTGTGTGACACCACTTTTAATTTATGACATGTAAACAAAGCCAAAAATAAATCCAATTTAACATACGGAAATATGGTTTTCCTGCCTTCTTCATCTGACAGGAGGAACGTCACAGAAAAGAGGAAGAGGAAGCAAAGAAGAAGGCTGATGATGACGCCAAGAAAAAGAAAGTGCTCTCCGGCATGGGGGCCAACTTCGGGGGCTTCCTGGCCAAGGTCAGACAGCAGTGAAGTTGATGGTAAGAGTGTTGATGAAGTGATGAAGATACAGAGGATGACTGTGGTCTGTGTGTGTTGTGTTCCAGGCTGAGTCGAGGAGGGGCAAGCGTCTCACAGGCAAAGAGATCAAGAAGAAGACTCTGGCTGAGAGAAGGCAGCCGCTGGGCATCGACAGTTTAAGGGAGGATGGGCTCAAGTGAGTCTTTCTGTATTGTCTGTATTTCAGACATCCAAACGACATTGCACCATTACTTGCAGCTTTAAACTGTGTTGCTATCCTGAAAGGTGATAGAATTTATTCATCTGTATGCTATTGTTTGCGATTGACTGCGATTTTGACACAAAGAACAAGGATATTTTCAAGATTGCTTACCAACTAACCGTTCAGTTAACCCCTATCCGCTTTTCAATGATCATCCAGTCATAGCATAGCAATCTAGTTAAGCTAAGCAGGTCTGTTAGTTTCTCTGCATGTTGCATGTGTGTGTGCATTCGGAGTGGTTTTGTATTCTCCCCAAACACCCAATACTGTACAGTACATGCACCTTAAAGTGGTCATATTCTGCTTTTTGGGTTTTTGCCTTTCCTTTATTGTGTTATGTAGCATTTTCGTGAATGTAAAAGGTCTGCAAGGTGAAGTCCACGCCAACGGGAGTTACTCTCTCCCACAGAAAATGCTGCTTCTGCACTGCCTGAAATGCCTGGTGTGGAGTTGAGCCTTTACTTCTGTAACTTTTGTGCATTACTTTGTAACAGGCATTATATAAATATATATTTTTATATATTTATTATAAAATATATACACTCCAGTCAGTCAGCAGATATAAAGTTGCTACTGCTCTAGCAGTGTTATTTTAGATCACACTACCTTGCTCGCCTCTGATTAGCTACATCCTGCCGAAGTAATGCGCATGTGCAACTCTCACCAAAGATTCACCAGAAGCATGATGTCTCACTTCGGAGTTAAAACAGAGCGTTCAAAACACAGTGTGAAAAGGGATGCTGCAGCAATGCACCATATGAGAAAAATGATGTGTATTTTGAAAATGTATTATTTTATTCTACTAGGACCCCCAAATAAAAGTATGATTCTGAAAATTAGCATAATATGACCTTAAGATAACAAGATACAGCATGCACCGAGAGCGTGTGAATTCAGTTGAGCCTTTCAACTGCATTTGCATCAGTTTGCGTCTTTGCGTTAACTTTGTATTTAATTTTGAAGTGCGAGATATTCAGTTCGCTTTTCTGTGGAAGCAACCACGATATTCAAGACTATGGTTATTGTCCTTCTCCAAAGCCTCAGCATGTTTATTGTACCTTATTAATATGCAAACGGTCACAATTTGATTGGATTATGTTTACTTTGTAATTATGTAATTAATGTGCTTACTTTAACCAAAACTGATCTTTTAACCAAGTAGTTTTTGAGACGGTTTTTACCACATTGACTACGTAGAGTACTAACGTAACGGACATAAGTGCCTTTCTTATCATGTTGTCAGGTTCATACAGCAGCCATTTTCTTCTGACGTCACGTTTAGGGTGGGAGGCTCAGAAGCTGTACATTAACTGTTTAGTATTTCCTTATGGCGTGGAAGTGGGTCCTGGATGCTATGTTCACAGAGTGTAGACTAACGTTGGTATATCTGTCTTGCTCTTCGTTGGATTTGGAAAAGTTTACACTCCAGCAACTCCTGTGTCATTACATTGCTGTTTCTTTATTCCATGTAAGATGGTCAGGATCAGAGTCATTGACTTTACGGCCATTAGTTTATTTAGCTACTAATACATCTGATATAATCTGATGTAATTCAATAATAATATAATAATTCAATAATAATGTAATAATTCAAAGCTTAACAGGTAAAGCATAATTATAGCAGCTGGGGCTTAGCGAGGAGTCAGTTACTCACTTACAGCTTTAATATTTCAAGACATACTAGCCAAATGATATGCATGGATGATAGTGACAGTTACCTTAAGGACAAGCTGTGGAGACCCAGGTGAACATTAAAAAACATGGATTAAGAACCTATAGGTCCAAATCCTAATAAATGTTGTCTGTTTTTACCTAGGCAACGGGCCCAGGAGATGTGGAACTGGATCTACCAGCTGGAGTCAGAGAAGTTTGACTTCATTGAGCACATGAAGCACCAGAGATATGAGGTACCACTGTGATTGCAAACAGAAATGGACTGGAATGTAACAGTGCTGACTGACAATTAATTGATTTACTAAAATCTTGAACACTGATCAAAAAATAAAAGTAGTTAATTTCCCTTGCTGCATTTTCTGTTTCTATATTTCTGCAAATGGAAGATCTCTTCCATAATTATTTTAATTTCTGCAACCTCTGAAGTCTTTTTCTTTGCCTCCTGCAGATCATTGTGCTGCTGAACAGAATCCAACATGCTCAAAAATTGTGAGTAGTTACTTTTCATGTAAAACAATGATGAACTGCATATCAGCCGTGACCTGTTACACCCTCTCTTACTTTCTCTCTCCTCCCTCCTCTTCCCCCGCTACAGTAAAAAGGTCCACGGCAAAGGCAAGGTGGGCGGTCGCTGGAAGTAAACGGGGCAAAAGAGGAGAAAGAAAAAACACAATGATAACACAAAAGAGGAAGCGGTATAGGAATGGTCCTCTCTGTAGACCTTCCCTGTGTGTGTGACTGACATTGAATGTTTCATGATAAGAAACTCAGTTATGCTTGAGCTTGTCACAACCAATTTCTTTTGGCCAGTTTTTAAAGTTGTGCACTTGCGTTGAATAAAACAGTAAATCTTTTTTTTTTTTTTTTCCATTAATCTAATGTGTGTGGATCACGACGCCAAGATTGGTCACTGGTCTGCTTTTAGCTGCTTCACTCTGGTTTAGATGCATTATGTGACGACGTCAGGGAACTCAATCAGGGTTAGTATGAAGAGAATCACTCTGAAAGAATAAATGTTGAACAACAAACGTCTGAAATCAGCTTCTTCATTTTGTTCTGGTTTTATTGCTCCAAAGTTCCGAAGATTCTCTGTCTTGAGGGAGTGTGTGCAAACAGTCACCACCTCTAATATGTGGTTTAACCAATTAGGTCAGTTCTGTCCTGTGTTTGAGTCTTTCCTTTAAACATACTTTTGGACTGTTACGGAGCCCCGAAGTGGTCGTGGAGAGAATCTATATATGAATATATCAAGGCCAACTTTTAGCGCTCAAAAGGCTTTTGCGTGTGGAGAGGTACAATTCATTACACTTTTTGATGTATTTGTTCTCATGTTTTGAGTCAATTCCCATTTTTTGATAAATATCTTAGCACAAGATAAGTGCATAGAGTGCATATGATTTAGAACTAAAGCGCTCCCCCATGTGGTTGAACACTGTCACTGCATCAAAACGAGGCTGGGAACACACGAGTTGGGTAAAAGGAACCGAGACACCCCACATTATGTCATGGCAGCCCTGAGTTTTAATGATTTCTACAACTCTCATTTTCCCATGTGGAATGATTGGAACACATCCTACTTTGTGACAAAAAAACACTTATGAAGTGTGATGTTTTCAAGAACGAATTTCCTGTAGCTCTTCTGAAAATGTGACCAAAGCTGCTGGGTCAAAAATATACACACGACAAATTAAATGACCAATTTTTACGATGTACAAAGTTGTGTCAATCGAATTTGCTCCCTGACATGGTCGCTTAACGTCTTCTGAGTGATTATGGCTGATTGATAACAGCTGGTGACTGTTCTCGGTCCATTTAAATAGGGCTTGTTTGGACTCAGCCACAAACACTACAGCCAGGAAAGTCACTTGGGGCCGTTTCAAAGCAGTTACAGGCTGTATTGCTGTTGGTGGATGTGGAGCTCTAAAGAAAGTAAATAGAATAATGGAGAAAGAGGACTATCTCCAGATTCAGGGTCTTGGTTGCAGTTGGGTGTTCCAACCTGAAAATGATGCAAACACACATCAAAAGTGGTAAAGGAATGGCTGAATCAGGCTAGAATTGTGGTTTTGGAATGGCCTTCCCAAAGTCCTGACTTGAACCCCATCGAGAACATGTGGACTGTGCTGAAGAAACAAGTCTGCGCCACAAAGCTAACAAATTTAGCTGAACTTCACCGATTATGTCAAGAGGAGTGGTTCAAGTTTCAGCCAGAGGACGACCGGAAGCTTGTGGATGGCGGTACATGGGGCGCACACTCTACCAACTGAGCTAATAAAGTCATTTTTTAACCAATTTTTTTTCTATGTGGTATTGATTTTTCATTCATTTCTTTCCTTTGAGCTATTCACCTAAACCAGGCATGTCCAAACTATTCCACAAAGGGCCGTGTGGCTGCAGGTTTTCCTTTCAACCAAGCAGCAGCACACCAGACCTGACTCGTTTAATCAACTGATCTCAGTCTTCTGAAAGCTGATTGGTCAAACTGTGTGCTCTTGACTGGTTGGAACGAAAACCTGCAGCCACAGGGCCCTTTGTGGAATAGTTTGGACATGCCTGACCTAAACCAACATATTGCTATTTTAAACCAGTTATAATATTATTTATATTTCAGTTTCAACAGTGTTATTTTTTAAATTTTTTAGCTTTGAGTTATTCACTGTAACTAATATACTGTGTGGTAAATTTGATTTAGCTATGCAGAGTGACTTGCTGGCTACTTCGCTGACTTCCTTCCTTCCCCTCTGATGTATCTGACGTGTCCTTTGTTTAGCAACTATAGCGATGTGTTATTTAGAACAGGAAACCGGAAGGAAACATGGTGCCTATTCAATCCGATGAAAATTGCTCAGCTGGCGCATACACCGAAAAAGGTTCCTAGCTTCCGAGTTTACTTCTTTTTAAATAGAGTTACTCCCGCTGGCGAGTTATAATAATAGATGTCATGACTAGAGCAGGTAAAGGATAAATGACGGAATAAACAAGCGACCAAATGAAATGCATCATTACCTCAAGTTAAATTAGATTTTTCTCTGAGTTTGAATATTGCTGGAAATATTTGGAATGCTGTAAGTAAAAGCAGAAATGTTATGCCTTTAATTTCTAATATTTGAAAGTATTTTCTAATACTAAATGTCCAGTGCTGCACCTGTTTGCTTTTAAGATATCTTTAAGGTAACTGATTTTCGAGAAACGTCTTAAACAGCTTTTGTCCCTTATATTTTGGAAGAATCAGAACTACTTTTGCAACTCTGTGGTATTTTACTGGAAGTATTATATGATGTAACCACATGTTTTATTGTGACAGGCAGTTTCCTTCTGTTTTCTTCTTCTCTCCTGCCTGTGGTAATTACATGTCCTGTGCCCCTCCCCCCTCCCCCTACCTCTAATTCCCGCCTCACATGTTTGGCTCACTGCATGAGACAAGGACTAAAGAGGACACGCAGTTAATCCAGTCTGTCACTCACTGCATCAAATCAGGGCACGCACACACACACACACACACACACACACACACACACACACACACACACACAGACAAACACTGACCTCACTGAAATAAAATGTATCAAGGAGGCCTGCAGCGCCTTTTTGAATGTGAGGACCGGAGTTTGTCCAGAAAAGCCTCCACATTCGTACTGTAATTGGATTACTGGGATGAATGTCAGCAATAATCACAGGGTGAAGGATTATTATCCCCTCGGAAAATTACAGTTATCGGTTCAGTTCTTCTGACTGCAGCTGTAACAATACAGCTGAGGATATAATCCCCTTTCTGAAACATGATATGTCATAAATATCTTATGGCTCAGACGGATTTCTCCAAAGATCGTGGCGTCTTTAATCCTAAACGATGCATTCAACGTGTGTGTGTGTTTGTGCGTGTGTGACTTTCTGCTTGTGTGCAAATGAAAGGATATCATGTTCGCACATGAGGGGTATTATGGTGTGTGTGTGTGTGTGCAAATGTAAATCCACCCATCCATCTGTTGTTGTTTGGAAATGTTTTATTTATTCAGCTATGTATTCACATTCACACAGTACGAATCGAAAGTGAAACCACAAACAGTTTTACAGTGTTTCACGATATACAGCACACGCGCCTGCGCACACCAGTGTGTGCGCTCACCAGACACGCCGAGTGGGATCTCCTTCAAAGACGAGAGCAGAAGGAGCCAGAACAACGAGACAGAACAATAATCAGTAGAAACATGTAACTAAATACGACACAGAAAAAAACAAGTTTACACAGTTTGGAATAGGAGAGATGTCAGGGAAATGAGAGGGAAACATGAGGGGAGAGGAAAAATAAGAAGACGCATGCTTCAGCTCTGCAACAGCAGTTCCAAACTTATAGAGATAATTTGTGTGTTTCTATTGTTTAATACCATAGTGCAGTTAAATAACAATGAAATCAATGATGCTGTGGAACTGAAGCACACTGAAGATTAATATTCAAGTTAGAGGTCATTTCATGTTTGTCTGGTTACAAATGAAAGAATATCCCTCCTACGCAGATGACGTTGTACTAATCCGGTGTGTGTGGTGTTTAGCGGATGGGGGCCTTCAGCGCAGCATCCACCTCTTCCTCCGGCTGCAGCGTGTGCCACTGGGCCACTGGACGCCTGGGATTGGCCAGCATGTCCGACCAGTGGCGTAGCCCGACGCCCGAGGCGCCGTAGCCGATCCAGGCCTTGCCGATGGCGTCGTTGCTGCCCAGCTTGTCGTAGTCGTACACGGTGATCAGCACCTGGACTTTCTATACATGGAGACAGCGGAAGGGGAGAAAGCCACAGTGAGAACAAATTCTTATGTATGTATATATTTTAATTCAGGAGGAGGGAAATGTAGGTTTTGAGGCATCATGCATCTCTCAGCAACTAACCTCAATAGACCCTTCAGCAAGGTATTTCAACCCAAAATGGTGATTATAATGTTTTGCGAGAAGTGAGCATTTACATGGCAGTAAGGGTCTAATGCAACAAATTAAGTCGCATTTTGGCAAAAGTAGTCTCCAGCAGTATTGGTTTATGGACTACCGTTTTGGAGCCCCAAGATCGGTACTAGGACTGTCACCATCTTGTTTTTTTGGAGCCAGAAGTGACCATATTTGGACAAGAGGACTGGCATTGCTACACCTCTATCCTGATTGGCTTCACTGTTCAGACCTGGAAGCTCCTTCTATATCTTATACATTGTGTACTATCGACTAAGAGGTTGAATATCCCAGTCTCTGCTGCTTCAGTTCTGACCATACTATTTAAATCTGTCTTGCTAGACCCTTACTGACAATACTAAATCCCTAGGGTACCACTTTAAGAGTTCAAAATATGCTTGTTCCTGATAAAAGGGTAAAACTTCATAGAGTTTGTCAGTGCTTCTATGTAGTTACATAACAGCATAGAACCATAAATAAGTGTAATATAGAAGGTTACTGCTTTGGGGGGGTCTTAAAATGTGCCTTTGCCTTCGAAACTTTCATCTTCTTTGTCATTTTAAGCAACTACCCCCCGAAACATAAAGAAAAAAAGCCACTGGAAGCAGAATATGTGACTAGACTATGGTAAAAATGTTAATGAAACAGATATGCTAGCATGTCAACATGCTCAAAATGACAGTGCTAACATGCTGATGTTTAGCAGGTATACCATTTAATATGGTCACCATCTTAGTTTACTGTGTAAGCCGGGTACCATTCAGTATACATTAATGTCAGACTGCTGGTGGTCCTGAAGGAAAGGTCAGGGAATCACCAAAGTCGGTAGGATTCATCCGTCTGTATACAAAGTGGTGAACAAGCTGATTGGCAGTGCCACTCTTCGAGCCACCCAGCTAGCACGGTTATTGTTTTAGCCCCCCACTAAATGAAAGCTCATACAACTTAAATGATTAGCTAGAACCAGTAGATGTCAAAGATAGTGTGTGTTATGTTTAACTCTGAGCTGTAAATGTCAAAGGGAAATGGAAGTGGTCCAACTGAGAAGTGTCCAAACCTGGATCTGGGAGAAGGGGATCTCGAAGCTGAAGCTCTCATTGAAGTAAGGATTCAGAGTGTTCTGTTTTACCGATGTCTTCTTCTTCTTCAGTCGCTTCCCATTGTGCTGCAGCACCACCTTAACAAATGGATCTAAGAGAGGGGAGATGATATCAGATAATGAATCGGAGTAGCCAGCATGAAACTCATATCTGCCATCCATTGCCAGTCTCAGCATGTATGTAGCATGTGTGTGTTCACCTGACAGTCCTCCGACGTCCATCTTCTTCAGGTTCTTGGCTTCCATGATGTTAACCGTTAGCTTACCGGCCGTGGGGACGTAACGAAGGGAAATACAGATGTCGCCCAGCTTCTCTTGCTGTCGGGGACAAAACATGTTGACGGGTTGTCATTCTGCACATTGCTTTGGTAGCTTTAAATGTTGGTATTGACTTTACATTCATTATACGTTTCAACGGATGTCTATAAAATCGCATACCTCCTCTTTCTCTCCTCCAACCAGATCCTTCCATTCGTGTATTGGCTGTCCAAGGTCTATAGAGTTCATGGGGATCTTGATCTCGCCAATGACGTCGTGCTTACCGAAACGATCAAAGTCAAACACCTGCAGCACCAGAGTCTGACCAGCCAGGTCATTAAATGCTAGCTGTAGAGGGATTTTTTTAAAAAAAATTTAAAGAGAAAGGGGAAAAAAAAGGTTAACTCAAAGGTTAAAATACTTTAGACACTTTGGGGGAAAGTGAATGTTCATGTTGACTAGTTTAAACATGCAACTGATAATATGATCAAAACAATTTCATTTCAATGTTTAGTGTTCAACGTGGTCTCCAGTATTGTACAGATGTACAGACCTTGAAGGTGAAGGTCTCATTGAAGACAGGACAGAGGTTCTTGCGCTGGACTTTGGTCTCAAACTTCTTCTTCTTGTCCGGCAAGAAGTAGACTTTGACGTAGGGATCTGAGGTCCCGCCTATGTCCATGGCTGGCAGGTCCTGAGCCTGGATGATGCCAACTATCAGCTGGAGAAGAGGAGATAAGTTTAAGTGAAGGGTCACATCTTTGTAGATTGAGCTCACTAATCATCTCTGTTTGGAAGGTTGAATATTGGTGTGCATTGCAAACGTGCAGGTGTGTGTGTACCTGGTTATCAGTGAAGTTATAGTCCAGTGAGTACTCCAGTTTGCCAAGGAACTCCTTCTCCTCCTCTTCCTTCCCTTCTTCTCCCTCCTGGAAGTCACCCAGCACAGTTAGAGGTTAACAGACAATTGCATTAAAGTTAATACATTCTGTATTCAAGCTCTTGTGATATGCTGCAGCCTCTGCAAAGCACAATGATTCCTGCTCTAAAGCAAAATAAGTCAACATTTAAAGCTGCTGTAAGCTCCATATTCCAATAGTAATCACTGTTATAGAGTGTATGGTCAATAACCCATGTCCCCCTCATGAAGTAAAAGAGAAAAGACATTTTCTGGCATCCCTGGCCACTTTATACAATCAGGACAGAGAACAGGACCAGGTGACGGCTTATACTACCAAACAGGCCAAGCCATGAAAAACACTTGAAGAAAAGAAAGAAGCAAAGAGACCTGCCTCGAAAAAAAAGTTATGCAAGTGTGTTGATGTAAAGTGAATGTAGGGGACTGCTAATTGCAAAACAGACAAGAAGTTCACTAAAACGACGACAATGCTTTCAGCAGCTTAAACCATCCAGGGAAAGTCTCGGGTGAAAATGTCATGAGAAAGCATGACGGTTTTGAATAGTTTGCAGAGACCCAGAAACTACCAATGACTTTTCAGCAACAAATGTCCCATTTATAAGATTCTGAAGCGTGAGTCTACTCATAAATGACATGCTCCTAAGCTGGGCTGTTACGTTAGCATGCTCAGTGATGCTATGTGGGTTTCCTTCTGCGCTGCAATACGGTTAACGGGTGTAATTCCTACACGAAACTGCTCACATCAAGGCCCAGTGGATTGTCTTGACACATTGCAGTTCACTGTTTTAAATGTATTTTTTTAGGTGCTTTGAGCACCACAAGCTGAGTTTAATCTATTTCCATTATATTCGAGAGAAGGCAGCAACCGGTAACAATATAAATACGTAGTTTTGATTTTAGGGTGAACTGTTTCTTTAATGCTTTGAAAAAATCTGTATTCCTGATCGATGCTTGTTACTATAAGCTGCTCCAAGCTGTATCCAGTCACAAGGCAACAGCAGTCATCCCTTCAGGCTGCCTAGTTCAAGCTGTCAATTCATACATAACTGGTCAGAATCTGGAAAAAAGCCAAACAGCTGTGAACGGTGAAGCAGTGACAACAACCAGATAGAAAACATCGCAATTGTCATGGTTCTGTGTTTTGTTGTGTCTTCTGTTTTGATTTCCTTGCCCTCTTGTGTCTTGTCAGCATCTCTTCTGTGTTTTTCCCTGTTTTTTCCTTCCCACCTCGTTGCAGGTTTGTCTCCCTCTGTCTGTCTGTGTTATTTCTCCTCTGTGCTTCCCCCTCGTTAGTTCACCTGCCCTCGTCCCTCCTCTCTCTCCTCACCTGCTCCTCGTTCCCTCGTCAGTGTTGGTGCATTTAAGCCTTTGTTCCCCTTCACTCCAGTTTGGATGATGTTCCCCTCAAGTTCCTTGCGCTACCTCTCGTGTCTCCAGTCTGTTTGGGTATATTTTTTTGGGATTTGGACATTGATTTCTTTGTTGCCTTTTTGATTTGTACTTTGCTCTTTGTTAGCTGTTTTATTTGCGACTTTGTTTTTGGCCCTTGGACTTTCTTTTCTTTTGTGCTCCTGGTTTTTTGTAGTGTTCAGCTTTGTTTTAAATAAAGCTCGCCTTTTGTTTCCCCCCATCCTGCCTCCTGTTCTGATCTGCATTTGGGTCCTTCAATTCCCCTCACCCCGAACTTGTGACAGCAATTATTGCTGCTGCTATCTCCATCTGTTCGCCTGTGGAGGGTGTATGGATGCTCGTCAGCCATGTACCTCTACATGTCCCCAGTACCACAAAAACTTAAATCTGTGCTTAAAGAATTAGTTCAACATTTAGATGAGTATTCTTATTTGCCTTTTAGCTGAGAGTTAGAAGAGAAGATCAATACTAAACTGTACATTTAATTTGAAACTACTGCCCAGCATCTTACCATAGAGGCTAGAAATAGGGGAAAAGAGCTTAGCTCTGTCTGAAGTTAACAATATCTGTCATTACCACCAGCCTTTTGTTACCTTTGGACGTTTGTTTGCCATTTCCGGCCTTAAGCTGAGCTAATCAGCTGTCAGCTCCAGCTACATATTTACCACAAAGTCAGGGGAGTGGTATCAATAGTCCACTCCATCTCTCAGAAAGAAAGCTAAGAAGTGCATTTTTCAACTTTAAATGCATTATTCTCAACTTTAACTATTGAATTTTAGACCACCAAGATTGTAGATCTTCTAACTTGGGGAGGCTGTGTTGTAGACTCTTCAGACAAAATACTTCCATAATCACATTGGCCGCGTTTCCCAGATTCGATCGTTCTTAAGGACTTAAGAAGGCTCTTAAGAAGGGTTCGGCTAAGATAGGGGTGTTTCCCAGACGCGTTCTTAACTGCCTTCTTAAGATCCCGCCAAAGAAGCTTCTTAAGAAGCTCTTAGTGGGAGCTGGCCACCGCCGTGGTGCTGGAATATAAATCAATCGATGCCAGGCGAATCGATCACCCACCACTTTATCAGTGCTTAAGTCACCCACAACACCCTGTGGTCGTCCCCCACCACCTCCAGGAAGCTCCCCACTGCGTAAAAACGCAGCGCGGCCAGGGTGGAGACTCTCTTGATGAGGTTCCAGCTGAGTTCAGCTACACCTGTCAGTTTCCCTCATATCTGTGAAATACCACAGGGTAGTTGATGGTTTTATAGCTACTGTAAACTCAGATGCAGATGCCGAATGTGTGTGAAAACGTAACGAGTGATAGTAATGATGATTTATTTTATTTATGTAGCTACAAGAACACATGGGCAATTCTTTATTTTTATATCGTTATTTTTCTTCTTATGCTATTATTTTTCTTGCGTCAGTGTTCTGCAGCTCTGAGCGCACATTCATCATTATGCATGGTTTTAGTATTCCTTTGAGTGTCCGATATAACTTTCCCTGATGCGGCTGCACTGAGCGTTTGGTCGCTAAGAAGGCTGTTACAGTAAGAGTGGGTCAGGGCGATCTTACACTTCCTTCTTAGTGAAAGATCTTCTTAAGCTAAGAACGACTCTGGGAAACACGTCCTTCTTTCACAGCGCTCTTAAGAGCGTTCCTAAGAAGCTCTTAGCGCTTAAGAGCTTCTTAATCTGGGAAACGCGGCCATTGATAGTATCACCATGTGACAACTAAGTGCACACCCACCTTGACATCACCCATTGGTTTGTGGACTATTGTTTTGAACCCCCACGCTTGGCATTATGGCCATCGCCATCTTAGTTTTTTGGAGCCAGAAGTGGCCATATTTGGATGTGAGGGTGGAGCTGGGTAGGGTAATAGTCTGTTTTCATTCTAAATGGGATCATAAGACTTAAATCTAGTAATTGAGATTATAAACTCATTAGGAAAGTGTTAACTAATGTAATAAATCAAGTGAGAAGTCGGGTCATTTTCTCATAAGCATACATTCAATCCGACTACTTTTTGAAACCAGTGGAGCTGCCCCCTGCTGGCAATGAGCATGAAGGCAGGTTTAAGGCAATTCCACTGGAAGCTGCATCCAAATTTTATACAGCCAGTTGTGATGACTCAGGAATACACGAGACAAAACCTGTCTACCGCGACTTTTCTTACCTTCTTCTCATCTCCTTCCTCTCCGTCCTTGTCCTTCTTCCTGCGCCCTCGTCCTCCCTTCCTCTCTCGAACCTTCTTGGGCTTCTTGCCTTTGTTGACGCACTTCTTGTAGATGCAGAATCCCATGCAGGCGATAAGGGCAAGGACCACAACCACAATGGCTCCTACAGCCCACATGGGCACTGGAGAAAGGAGGGAGGGGGGATAAAGGCAGGTTGGTGCTTGTGTAGTTTGACAGGAAACAGCGGCGACACTATGTGGGTGAGGGGCTCAATTCCTACTGAGGTGAGGTGGTCTCGTGAGGTGGTTGGAAAAGCACCCATGTAAGACTGGTGTCGTGCTTTCATACATCTTTAGAAGACTTGACATGTATTTCTTTTTACTTACTCTTGAGTTTATGATCTTCGAGAGCAGAGCGGAGGAGTCACATGAAGAAATGAGAGAGGACAGAATAAAATGAAACACGTGAAAGTTGAAAATGAAAGGAAACGGTGGTTAGATGATGGTATGTAGCTACTATTAGTATGTGTGTATCTGAAAATACTGTTGCCACACAAGTACTCCATGCCTCATTCCTCTTTATGTCATATTTCCAACAGGGCAGATGAATGCAGATGTTATGTTTACTTTTTGTCAAGCCACGTCGACTTCCACTGTGATCTTTAAGCTATTCTGGTCTGGCATCAATTTCACTGGAGGGCTACTCCAGTTATTTACCATTTACTACCTACATAAGGGTGAAAAAATCGCTAAAATATTTTTGTTAAAAATATTGTAAACTTCAAATAAAATCAGCAGGGTTCATTTCTAAGACTTAACAAAACCCTTCCACAGACATTTAACAGCTGTTTTTTTTATATAGTAGTTGTCATAATAACTAGTCAACTGATCTTTATGTGTAAAATTGGTTGACTTCCCCGGGCCAAATTGTATGTACACTGATTAAATCATTCAGTCTTTGAGAACACACCAAATTCATCTTATTGTGTTTTGGGTATATGTAACATGTGTGCATCTGTATGCGTGTGCTCACTTGGCAGGTGTGTGAGCTCATTGAAGAACTTGTTCTTCATGCTGGCGAACTGGTGGTTGGAGTGGTGCGACGGGGGCGGGGGAGGCGGGGGCTCCCTCTCCTCCTCCTCCTTGGCCGCCCTGCGGAGCCGCGGCCCCGCCACGCTGACCAATCGCATCGCTGCTCTGCGAAATCAGAGAGTAGACAACAAGTGTTCAGTGATTTTTTTTTTTTTTAATCTATTTTTGAGACATTGAAACCGCCCCAAAACACGTTTGCTCTTGACCCTTCGCCTGCCAGTAATCTCTTTAATCCTCTCTCAGTTCTTTCACTATCCTGCCTTTCACCATTTACTCACTTTTTAGTTTCAAGAATATTGCTTTTATTTGATCAATGTTTTACTGAAACAGATGTAGTATCATGTGGCATCCCAGTAGTGAAGAATGTCCTACTCACATTGTTGACTTTAGCAAAAGAAGTAATATCACAGTGTGAAACGACTGGTGTTGTTGGTCTTGCATTCAAATTTCAATGTCTTAGCCACTTTAAATTATATTATCATGAGTTGAGGTGGAGCTAATTCTAACTGCTTTTTATAATCTTAGGTAGGTTAAATATGAAATAGTATGTTAGATATTATATTAACTCAACAGCTAACTATAGCTGTATATATTTCCCCCTGAAATGTAAGATTCACATTTAAACCATCATTGGGACTGGGAAAAACTTTTCACATCAGCCTCTGATTTACCCTAATTCTAAGTCGTAAAAAATATAAATTAATATTAAAATTTTGACAACATCTTTATCTCCCACTTAGTTATATGAACAACAGACATGTCAGCTAGCTGGTGGCGGATTGGCTGCAAACGCACCATCGTTACTACACCAGAATAAAATCCATCTGATTGCATCTGGTTTCACGTAACAAACTGCTACAGACACTGCTAATTGCTAACCAAGTTGCAACAATGACCACATTGTGCGAATGCAGCATGATGGCCACTTGGCAAGCTAGCTCATTAGCAAACTGGCTAACAAACAACCAGTCGGTGGCTAATGGTTAACGTGATAACATAAGGGGTGTAAGAATATATTAAATACATAAGTTCAGTACACTGAACACAAGTTTTTGTACTTCCCTTGAGTATGACTATTATTAGTGCAGATCTAGCCCATTTACTATTAATGAAATATATTTTTTTTATATTCCACTTCAGTAATTTGTCTTTCATACACAGTACATAGCCTACACAAGGTTTGCTCCAAAAACGAAAGGATCTGAACTGCCTGTATGTAAGTATGAGTTGGACTCACTCACTCATTTGAAGTTTATAGGAGCAATTTGTAAGATAGTGGCTTGTTGAGTCTCATTCCCAGGTCGACAAATACTGTTTTGTTTGGCATTCGAGCATCAGTATCTGACCACCAAGGAATGAGACTCAAAAGTAAGCGGTCAGCCTGTAGAAGTTTTCTTTAACATAAACACAACGCAGCACACCCTTTCCTTTCGTGCAAACTTTCAACTTTTGTCCTTTGTCCTCATCTACTTCTACCTTCCTGTGCGCTTTCCTCCCAGGATGGCATTGTGTCAAGGAGACAGAGTAAAATTCCACTCTGCAGCTCATTGCGTGCACATAATAATCCCCCTTGACTTTGCAGCAACAAGGCTGGTTGATGCACATGCAGACACTCATACCGTCAGACATATGTGAATTTATTCTGATTTGCTCTCAGACCTTTCGCGCAGCAGATATTTTCACCTGACTTTGTCATCAGTGTTATAAATAACATTAATGACGGCTCTCTTTTATTCTAAGTGTCTGTCCACCGAGGCAGCATGAACAATAACAGGACCCAAAACACTAAATATCAATGTCTGATTTTCATGCCACTCTCTTAAGGAATTTTGTGCCAAATGTCAGAGTTAAAGATGTCAGCGCACTCACACACACACACTGACATTTAAACACACACACAGGCCCCGCCCACGGCAGACATCCCTCTGTCGCTGGGCAGCGACGTAACAAGATTAATTGCCAAAGGTAATCCAAAAATCCCTCGGCTTAAACAAATTAAGGACAGTTTGCCTCTCTGGGTCTCCTCCCCTTTCACCTCCCATCCTGCTATCGTCTCTCCTTCACTCCTCCCCTCTGTTGTTCCCCCTTCTGTCTGTCATTTATCCTCCCCCATGACAGCTGAAATAGAGCTATACACACACACACAGACATAAATACGCAATATATTTTTAAACTGAGATCTAATGTAGGTGGCGAGCTCTGTTACATTAACCCTTTCATCGCCATGGAATTGCATAATCTGAGGATTAGAGAGGGATATCTCTGCGTGTGTGTGTGTGTGTGATTATTAGATCTGTTAATACACCACTGTCTTTGACCTCCAACTGAATTAAAAGTCATTCATGTTGGTAAGGTAAATCTGAAGCTGCAGCCTGTAGACAGCCTGACTGCCAGGAAAAGTTAACTTCCTGTGGTTCAGAGCCAAGAAATAGTGAGTCCTTTAAGCCACCATCAAAGAGCAAAATAATGTTTTTACACTTCTATTTTTGTAAAGATTAAACGATTGATTTATAACAAGTTGATTTGCTTTAGATATGCCGGATGGCAGTTTTCTTTCCTGTGGACAGAGCGAGGCCAGCTGAGCAAAGCTAATGGCTAACCACCGCTAGCTAATGGCCAGTGTCCACATAGTGGGGTTTTTTTTTTTTCGGGGCGGAAAAGCACTGGCTGCGCGCTCTGGCGTGCTGAGATGATGCGTTTGTGCGCTGAGAGAAAAAAATGCTTGTGCATCTTGTCTCAACAATGACAACAATGACTGGACAACAATTAATGACACCGCCCCTTTGCGGTTGATGATATATACAGTGACAAACTCCAGAGACAGGCCTATTATATCGAGATATCTGGCCTGACTCAGTGACCAACATTGACCTTTGAATATGAATGTGTTACTCTATTTTGGGGCCCGGAATAAACAGAACATTGGGAAACATCGAACACACCCCACACGCAAAGAGCACACACACACAGAGCCGCACAGGAGTGCCAGAATCAACACTGATAACATCATACTCAAGAGGCACACACACATAACCACATAGAAGTACCAGGACCTTCCGAACTGTGCAAAACAGGAAGTCCACACTCCGAACTGGCACATATGGCCCAGCCAACCAGAACACACACATGCACGAGCAAGAACACGCACATACGCACACAAACCTAGAGAGAGTTCCTGGAAGTTGTACAGTTATCCAGGAAAGACCCAGAACATTGAGAAGAACAATGACAACATCACCGTGACATTTTGGTAACGGCCCAGCTCATCACCACACAACTGCGTAAGGAAATGAACAGATCCTGAGGTATATAAGTGTTTGTCAACCCAGGAATAAACGGAACCCACTTCTGCAAACCTCGTCTCTGTGTCGATTCTTCTCAGCATTTTGGCTTCAACATATACATCATTGTATACATCTTCTACAACAATGATCCACAGGAGACAAAAATATGGTGAATATTATCACTGAGGCTGGGAAAAAGAAAAAGAACAACGATGACGTCACCAGCACCTATCCGAAAAGTTGAGATTTCAACTCGAAGTGCTTGGAGCGGTTGCACTCGGAAAAAGCGCTGCACCTTTTCTCTAGGTGGCTGCCTGCCGCTGCAGACGCTTGCTCTTCATTGGAAGCAAATGAAAGAAGACCCTGGAGCTCAGAAAAAAAGCTATGTGGACACTTACACTTACTTTTTTACACACACTGACCGATATGAGAGCTCAATCAATCTTCTCATCTGATTTTTTGCTATAAAACGAATAAGCCCAAGATGAACGGTTGCTTTAAATGAGACAACTCATGTACAAAATGGAAAAAAATATGTTTAAAGCTACGTTTTGAACTCAAAATTAGGTAAATGTTATCACTGACACCGTGATGAAATGGTAGTATCTGTTGTTAATTATCTGGTTCCCATTGGAAATAAACAGGCTGACCTTGTCCTCAGTAATTTAGTGTAAAGTAAAAAGACGGTTTTTCACTTCAGCTTTCAGTTGGTGACCATCTGGTGACGAAAGGCCAGTAAAAAGACACACTGTTTGGTGTTACTCACCACTGATGGTTTAGCTTTGCCTGATATGATAGGGATTGTTTCAATTAAGTCATATTTGGCATTCCCACTCTCTGCAGTGTCAAATGTCCACATTAAAAATGAAATACTGTTCATTCTGATTGTTTCCAGAGCCAACAAATACTAGTACTCACTGTTGTCACCCAGAACTGTCTGTTCTAATTTAAAGAACAGTTAAGGAACAGTTCACCCAAAAACGATTCATTATCTATCTACCCCAAGTCATCTCTTTGTTTAGTTTAATTTATGTTTTTGTGAATAAAGCAAGTAATTCAAAGGAGAAGTTTACCAAAAATTAAGTATTCAGTCATTATTTCCTCACTCCCATGCCAGTGGAAAGCCGGAGCCTCACAGCAAAACAGAATTGCAGCATTCTCCTATATAATTGAAGAAGATAGGGGCTTTCTAAAAACCTAAAATTGCAACACAAAACATGAAATGGCTCCAAACAGCTTGTCTGGCGTCATCCAAGTATCATGAAGCTCTGAAATCCCAAACTGATTGAAAAAACACTTTATTTACACTCTCTTTAAAGCCAAAATCGTCAATGTAGCTGCCAAGCTAAAAATGTTAGCATGCACCCTCGTCTGTAGTGGGTACACGAGCTTGATGAAGTTGCAAATAACGTCTCTATTTATATATAATTTATGGAGCCATTTTATGTTTTTTATTTTTGTTTTAAAAATCTTTTGCTTTAAAAAAAAAAAAAATTTAAAACAAGTCCCCATCTACTTCAGTTGTTCAGGAGGACCTTGCAACACTGTTTTGCTGTGAAGCTCCAGAAATGTTTTGTGGACCATAAACCCTCACCTGAACTTCTATCGGCATGGAGCCAAGTAGAATATGACTGATTTTCCGTTTTTCTGTGAAATTATCATTTAAACACTAGAACTCAGGTGATATATAAGGTTTTGGATGCAAATCAGTGTACAAAATAAAATACTATAAAATGAATTAAAATAGTAGGGAATCACAGATTTCATGGCAGGTTTTACAGGATGGGACCTTAATAATATATCAGGGGAAAAAGTAAAATTATTGAATATTTGATATCAAATCAGTCAGTCTAGAGCTGGTAATGTAAATGCTTTGGATACAAACATAGACTGAGTCCTGTGCACTTTCTGCCAGGACTCTGTGGGTTGCATAATGACATTTTAGCTCGAGTTCAGAACACCCCAAAATCAGGATGATGACCACAGTTCTTATCTAGGTCACAGCGGATTTAGGCTGGACCGCTGCCAACAACTTACATCAGTGAGTCAGAAACCTGTTCAGGTCAGTGTAGGAAGACACGTCTCTGTCTAGGGACTGCAGGAAGGGTGAATTCATAGTTTCAGAAACACCAAAATGAATGGAGCAATATGGGAGGCTGCTCAGAGGTAGAAGGATTAGAAATGAGAAGGATTTGTAGGTTCTAAAAGTCAAATATATAAAGTGATTGACTGCAACAGACAATAGGTTTTTAAATGTCTTGTCAAAGGAGACATGAGTAGTCAAAATAAGACAACAGTCTTTTATATTACCAAGAACAATGTCTGATATGCTGACAGAAAAGGTTTAGTAGTCTCTTTAGTGTCTCTGTGCTTTACAGTTTATCATTTCTGTGCTTGGATATTCACTTTTGTCCTTTGAGTGTTTCCAGTTACATTAACCTGACTTGACTTGAATCTAAGTTCAGAGGACCACTTTGACAGATTGGAGGTGAACAGCCGGCGGTGGGATTTTGTCGGCCTAAAACGTCACAGCTCTGAACTGAACCCGAGGCCCCGTAAGGCTTCTGCTGTAGGTATCTACATGCACACAGTCACTTTGGCTTTGCTGACAGCTTGAATTTTCCAAGCCATTATATTTTTAGAAGTTTTACAGAGAAAAGGAGCATTGCAACCATCACAGAAAAGGTTTTCTTTTTCTTGGGGTAGGAACATAGTAAACCCAAACGACAACAGGGGGAATACTTGCCTTGATTCAAACTACTTCAACATAGTGAAGGTTGAAAAGGATATTAATCAAATGAATAACATGGTGTGGCTTTTTTTTTTTTTTTAACTTAAATAGTTTTATTTTATTCCTTCTTCTTTTTAGGTATTTAGATATTTAAACAGGTTTAAGTGATTTGCTCTTTTCTTTTTAAAATTGTAAATGATTTGGGGTTGTGTTTTTACAGTGCTGCATAAATAAAGCTTATCATAATTATGCAAACTTGAATTTGCACCAAGATAAGTCTAATGTGACTACTGTAGGCCAAATAAATAGTTTCACTAGTTTCATGTGTTATTTTTTTATCTTTGGGGAGACAGATGAAAAGATAGGTATCACTTTCATGCTTGTCAGTAAATATGAAGCTTGATCCATCCAGCCGATGGATTAAGCTTCGTACTTACTGACAAGCTAGCTTAGCTTAGCATAAACAAGGGGAAACGGGAGGACAGCTAGCCTGGCTCAGAATGCTACAGCTCTCCATTATCATGTTATATCTCATACAAAATTCTAATTGTTAAAAATTGGCTATTGCCTCTTTCTTTCCGGCAACTAGCCAGGCGACAATCCAGCCAACCAGCGAAGACTCCAGGAAGTAACTGCGTGTTACTGTTTTGTTTTCCAGTCTTTTTGCTAAGCTAAGCTACGCTAACCAGCTGCTGCCATTAGCAGAGTGGTATCAATCTTCTCATCTGACTCTCTGCGAGAAAGCAAAAAAGTCTATTTCCCAAAATGTCCATTAATGTTCCATTAAAACTGTAATTTCTTCGCGGAAGATCTGAGAAACAAAAGGGCATGAACATAAAGGATATCGTGGTCGTATTTGAGCTCCGTATGGAACCTCGGCAGCGGAGAGCGTTCATTCATTTTGAATGTATTTTGCTGAGTAATGCAAACTAAAGCATCATATTATTGTGACATTCATTCTTACTTTAAACAGTCCATGCCTTGCTTTTATAATCCTGATATTTGGCAATTGGGTCATTACATGAAATCGGTGCCTTTTGTGTCCCCAAGAAATTATCAGTCATAAAATTACAGTAACAACAAAGATGTAATTTGAAAATATAACATTACCATGTCTTCTCTCCTCAATAAAACATCAAATTAAAATCAATTAAATATTATTTAAAATAATAAAAATGATTTTTAAGCTGATGAGGGTGAGGTTTTTGGCCTGTCCCTCACTGTTGTTGTTGTACGTCAGCAGGACTTTTAATTTGTAAAATGTTGGCAAAATGTTAAAATGTTCACATTTACATATTGTTTTAAGTATGATCTTATTGTGAAACAGTGTTTTTGGTAAAAATATATATTAATTGTAATAAATATTTACCAATTTATCAGTGTCCCCTAATTTTATGTCAACCCTGTTACCCTAACCAAAAAACCCTATCAAAATAACGGTACATTCTAGATTTGACATGATTTACAGGAGGTTGCATCATCTCTGAACCAGGATGCTAACAGCTCAGTGACAAGTAAGTTTTGCTCATCTCTGATGCTGGTGCTATTTTTGATGTTTTTTCAAGGTTGAACCAGGGGGGACAAGCATACAACGTCAACCCTGTTACCATTTTTTAACATATAAATCCAAACAATTATTTATTTCTCATAATATAATCAATATGTACATGTAATTTCCTTTCAAAGTACATAGCATGTGCTTTAGCTAACATTTGTTTTAGCTAGCAATGGGCAAATTAGCTTGAAAAGGTCAACCCTGTTACTGTCAACCCTGTTACCTTTCCAGTAACAGGACTTGACTAAAAAAGTTATAAAATATGAAATTCCATAGCTGAGATGGCACAATATAATTTCTTGTCATTTTAAACTGTCTTTAATTCCTGGCTACTGAAAAAATAGCAATTAAATATAATTTAGATTTTAACTTTTCAAAGTTGAAAAGGCACCGATTTCATGGAATGACCCAATATAACTTGACCTTCGGTGACCTATATACCTGCACGCTGCTTGGATAACATCCTTCAGAATTTTTGCCAATTCGAGCTCATCCTGTTCATCCTCCCACACCGACCAACGGGACTAAAAGGTTATACCGCAGCAACTTCACACAGGCTGTCATAGTAAACATCAGTATCGTGAAGGTGCGCTGCAGGTGACTGCACGTGAACACAGGCCCTGTAAATAGACGAGCATTAGCCTCCTTTAATCCACTTAAACTAATCTTTCGCAGGTTTGGAAAACAGCCTCCACTGTGCGTAAAATTAAATGTTTCTCTCGTGCAGGAACTTTGCCAGTGAAAGACATTCGTCAAATGGTAAAGAAGGACAGAGAATTAGCGTTAAATTGTAAAATCCATTAACCTTGTGCTCCCTGTGCTCACAGCTGCTGCTTTACAGATTTTACAGCTCCACTGAAATACACGGAGGAAGACACAGTGAGGGAAATAAACTGCAGCTGAAATCGTTCATTACTGGCTTCATGTAAAATGAATCATGGCAAGTTTCATATTAAAGTCATTTTCGAGGAAAAGCACCAAAACAATTTGTTGCTGTGGTCTCCAGTTTATTTATGAAATGTTGACAAGTTTGAAACGGCTGGAGAGATTCTCTTGCTTTTCTTTGTTTCCTTTCATTAACAGAAGACCTGTCAGTCTGAAATAATCCACTTTAAACCTCCAATTTGACTTTGGCAACATTTGAAATGATAATTAACTCTAAAATAAACTTCAATACAAAACTCAAAAGCATATAACTCACCCTGTTTAGCGTTGGTCCTTCTCAGTTCTGTGGCTTTTATTTTATGATTTATTGCGTTGCATCCAAACGTCCTCCAGACAAATCCACCGCCGCTGACTGACGAGAAGTCGCTGTGCACTACTGCCTCCCTCTCTCTCCCCCCTCCCCCCCTTCTGTGTTAATCTCCACAATATCCCTCGCTGCCAACTACTTACTGTCCACCTCCACCGCAGAAAAGTCCATCTTCAACAGCCAGCTCATCTGACACTGTGACTTTAAATCGAGAAATGTTTATTATAACCTTGTAGAACTTGTCGGATACAAGTGTTGAATGTGTGAATGGAATACAAATAGGGAGAATTACATGACAATAGGTGGCATTAGTAGGGTTTTTTTTAATGGAATTATCAGATTTGCAAGCTCAATCAGTCTAAATGATGTGTTCAGGTGTCCATATTTCACAGCGTACCAGCTGAGCCTCAGCACCTCCCTGAGGGAATGCTGATTTGTTGTATCTCATTTAAAATACAAATAGGGATGATGTTTGGACTGTTTAGTGGTGAAGATTGTTGCATTTGTATTTCAGAAAAAAAAGATGAATCAGAGAGAACATGAGCTGAAATCTTCTGCGAGGGGCGGATTGATCTCATCTCTGACTGGAGCTCTTGGAAGTTGGTTGTAGTTGGACGTAGTTCAAAAGTAGATCAGCGCCTCCAGTCGAGTTGGCCTGCAGGCTTTAGCACCCTGGACAGGGACGGTTCCATTCAGCACCCTGGAAAGCAACCAACCGATCAGAGCTGTCAGTCATACGAAACGTTCCCCCTTTAACTCTGACCCTGTTTCATTCCTGCTCTTCAGGCCGATGTTAAAAACTTGAATTTATTTAGTTATTTTTTTTAAATATGCGATTTGAAGCAGCTGTTGTCTGCAGCTCAGTCAACGTGATGTATCATCCGCTACACAAAGGACTGTGGGTAAAAACAACCAGAAACATGCCGGCTCGCACAAATTCCACCTGATGCTGTGGGAGGTCGTGGTGTTTTCGTCATACTGCTTTTGACATACTACATTTCCGGACATATTGAAGATTCTTCTGGTTGACTGAACAGTGTGGCAGTGTGGGCATCGGAACACGGCCTTGTTTGATTTGAGTAGAGGTTATGACCCCTAATAAATGGGACGCTCTGTCTGAGGGGACACATTTAAAGTGACTTTGGCTGACTGACACAGTGCAAGTTATTCATTATGCACTTTTTTTTTTCTAGCTTTGAAAGAGTGTGTTGTAGGTCCTCCGAGTTAATGTCGTCAGTGCAGGAAATAATGCACTTGAATCTAATTTTGTGCATTTTATCATTTCTCAAGTTATAAATAAGTGCTGATAGTGATTCAACAACTCTTTGGGATAGTGTAAAGCAGAGACTCACATTGTCTTTCCCTCAGCATGACTTTAACACCAAATCTAGTGAAAGTTGAATGACGGGGAGGCTGAAATGACTGAGTTATGATCTCACGGTGCAGTACTGATTATCTCCAGCAGATGGCCATGGTGCATTATAGTACCGGTCTAAAACAGCCCAAGCAACTGAAAATAGGCTTGAATGTTATGTTGCTCTGTAGGCACCAGGTGACAGAGTGCACACCTGTCTGTATGTGTGCTGATAAGCTATAGAATAGTACATGACCCTGTGGAGTACACTGTGTCCTGCTGTATTGTATCATGCTGTGATGTTTCGTCATTGTACCCGTGCGAAGGTTCGATGTGGTCAAGAACTGATTTTTATATAGCGGTCGTGCTGACACAAAGCGAGTAGGCCCACGTGGTGGCAGTCAGGCCTCTCTCACACCGTACTGCATCCACAACTACACGATATATGCTGTCTCACGTGTGCTTTGACCATTTTTTCAATTTTCTATGTCTGTGTAATAAATCCTCTTTATTGTCTGAGTGCTCAAAGAAAATGTTCGTTGTAAAAAAGATCATATTGCTGTGACAAAGCTGTTTTAGTGCTCCTCTGCTCTGAACGTTGTGTTGTTTCAGGAAGAGAAACTGCCTCACTTATGCTCCCATGTTGGTTCCACATGCTCTCCATCAGCTCTGTGTGACACCCTGGAACAAAGACACGAAGAAAAGACTTTGGCGATTTTTGTTTATTTATGATTTAAACCTTCAATTTGTTCATCAGTAAAGTCTGTTAAAGGACTTTTGATCAATGATGTCATGTACAGATCCACTGAGTCTCAACTATGTACGAGCAAATACTGAATGATCTCCGTATGAAGACGTCAAAGTGGCACCCCAATGTTTGATTGACAGGTGATCTCTGTGCAGTGAAGGAATGCAGCAACAGTTAGCTCCCAGTGACAACGATGGAAACAAAACCAGGTTTAAGAAATAAAACAGAATTTGACCCGCTGTCCCTGAAATGACTTCTGTCTGTTTGAGTTTACAGAACTTGGCACTGTTTCCATAAGAGTCAAAGAGTCAAGAGTCAGTGATCTGGACCCTGTGGAGGAGAGAGGTGGATGTAGAGATGCTGCTGAAGGACAGAACACCTGCCCTGTGATCCAGGGAGTGGCGACACTGTTGCAATAAATGTAATAACCGTCTGTTTAACAATATCACATCCAAGATTTCTCAGTGAATCCGAATCCACATTCACCCGAGCTCCCTGTTCTGCTGATATTCTTGTATGCGACTGCTACACCAGCTCCTCCACCTCTCCGCTCCACCTCCCAGTAACAACATCCAGTCAGACTCTCTCTGCTCTGGATCCGCTGCCAGTGAGTGAATCTGTCCGAGTGACTGGAACATATAAATAAACTACAGGATGTTCTGAGAGACAAATGGACAAAGTATCTCAGAGGACGGATGTTGATGCTGGATGAGTGTGGAGACTCACTGAGTGATGACAGTGAGGGGTAGTTGTGTAGAAACTGGTTGTGGTTCTCTGAATGTGTGAGCTGCTCCATGTCAGCAGCTTTCCTCTTCAGCTCAGTGATCTCCTGCTCCAGCTTTTCCCAAAGCTCTTTGACTCGACTCGCTTCAGTCTCCTGCTCGGATCTGACCATCAGAGTGTCTTTCCTCCATGAGACGGATCAGCTCAGTAAAGATCCTCTCACTGTCCTCCACTGCTTTATCAGCAGAGCGATCGATCGCCTCCACCTCCCACTGAAGCACCTTCACGTCTTCCTCTCTGTCCTGGATTCTCTTGTGAATGTTCTGTCGACTCGCCTCGAGCTCTCTCAGCCTGTCATCCCTCTCTGCTGCGGCTGACACTGTGACAGATCAGTACGGCAGAACATCTTCATCAACTCGTCGTGACGAGAGCAGATGTTCTGCTGGAGCTTCTTGGATGGTCCACCAGCTTGTGTTTTTCAAATGTTTCATATGTGATTCACAATGAGGCTGGAGGTGTTGCTCACAGTAAGAGGCCAGACGGAGTAGACAGGACTTGAGGGCTTTCGGTTTCAGACGCGCTGATTACTTCATACTGACTGATTAATGCATCGAGACAACGTTGACACCCAATAGTGACGCGCAATTACATAATTCACATTATAGCAACAATATCATGGCTCCAACAACGCTTCACCTCAGACGTTTCACGCCCAGTCAAGCTGCTTGGACACGTGTCCAGATGATTGATTTCTGAATTTATTTCAATGTTTATTTCATATTTTATTACTCATATTATTTTTTTTAATATGTAGTCATGAATTGTTTTTATTATGAGTCAAACTTTTTCTTCCAATTATGTCATAAACAGGGTTGGGAGAGTTACTTTAATTATGTATTCTGATATAGTTACTGATTACCAGTTGCACAATGTAGTCAGTGACCTAACCAAGGTATCACAATTTTGAATAACGGTATTTGATTATTTTCCGTTTTTGAATACTTCAATACCAAATATTCGAAAAAAAAAAAAAGGCAAGAGAAAAGACATAAGTCGCTGTGTATTTTGATATGTTGATGTTTTCCGCTTTAAAGACAAAATAATGTTGAAATTCCCACCGAGTGGAAGTGTTTTCCTCCCCATGTAAATGAACTGACAGCCGTATGATTAGCTTTGGTTTCACTTGGGACCAGAGTGACGTTGTGTGTAGTGTGTTGTTCTTTATGGTAAATATGTATTTCTCACTTTAGTTTGGAAGTGAGATTTTGGTCAGGTATACTGTTGTATCAGGGTCATACAGGGTCAGGGTGTCAGTGGTCAGGGTCATAATAATCATGTCAAGTCAATAATTAGGAGACCAAACCTGATCACAGTATCTGGGGATTTTATTCATTAACCATATTAACTGCTGTCTGTCTGCAGCCGTCAGCTTCCTCTTTTGTGCTGTCATCAATAAAAAATAAACAAGAAAAAGTGAAAATGAGGATTTGCTACGATCGAAAACAAGTTAATTGAGAACTGCTCGGGATAATGATGGTGACATGAGTTTACTGTGAAGCGATAGAAAATAAAACCTTGGCTGGTTCATTTTTGACCTGTGTTGTGCATCAGTGGGGTGATGATATAAAATATCAACATATAAATTATGTTTTATAATGGGTCAAGATAATATCTGTCTGTATGTGACAGTCTGTATTTATCATAGGGGGAATGAACCACCTTTATTAACTGAACATAATATTAATGTTGAAATTGGCCATTCTGCATTTTTTTTTTACTTTCATACTTGAGATATATTCTGACTTATGTGCTTTTACTTAACAATTTGAATGCATGACCTTTACAGGTAAAAAAAATATCTCTACACCGTGGCGTTGCTTTTACCCCAGATCTGTGGACGTCTTCCAAAACAGCCGAGTTTTAATTTTGGGTTAGAAATAAAGAGGAACTGCTCACGGAGGGGTGATCTCAGCTGATAACAGTCCGTCCAAGCTGGAAATAACCAGCTGAAAACAATTGTATGCTTCACAACAACGCAGACTTCTCAATACCTGTCATTTAAGCTCTTGATCGTCAGCGTTATGTCTGGAACAATGACAGCCAGCAATGAACTGGTGAGGTGTTGTTTTTGCAATCTTTTGTGTATTCAGTTAAAGGAAATGTGGCCTTGGGTCATAAGGTACCATCACACATCCTGCTGATAGGTGTGATCCTCCAGGACAAATGGAAAACCAGACACTGAGGTTCTGGTGACTTAAAATGGCATAGCTTGGTGATGTGAAGAGCTGTTATCAATGATTATATTATGGCTTAAGGGTATTCTTTGATACATAAGCCTTGTAGCTGCAGAATTCATTTGACATGTGCTCTCATAAGACCCAGCTCTTTAACCAATTCAGTTTTAAAATGTACACCAAAGTCAAAATATCTTAAAGGCCAGCCTTCTGGTTGGATTTATGATTCCTTGTGTAAACATTATCCCCACACCCTTTGGTCAAGATGAACAGGTCATTTGACAGATGCAGACAGACACTAAAGTCCAGCTCAAAATGTTTATTCAGATTAAGAACAGATCAGAAACATTGCCACAAGTGTTAGAAATGTCACGGGGGGGGGGAACTAGACAGTAGTCAGAGAAAGCAGCAAAGGATGCTGAGAAAAATGACAACCTCCGTCCAAACTCTCGAGTCATAACATCCATCGTTCTATGACATTTAAAAACAGTGACACCACCACAACATACGAGAACTTGTCAGCGTCAGAGGTCAAGCGGATTACATCATAACATCGCACTCAGTGAATGAACAGCTGGAGCAGAAAGCCTGCGTGTCATTAACATTTTCACAACAGGCTCATTTCCTGGGGCTTTTTGTTTAGCTCTTGTTCCCCAGGGTGTGCTTGTCAAACAGGTACTCTGCCATCTTGTTGGTGTGGGCATCCATGCGGGTGAGGTTGGTGATGTGGTCGCCCAGCTTCTTGATGGCCTCCACCTGCTCATTCAGGTAGTGGGTCTCCAGGAAGTCGCACAGCTGGGGACGCGATCAGAGAGCAAACGTTAGATTCGGTAAAGGGCGAGCATCTCTAACGCATCTTTATAGCGTTCATAAAATCTTCAAACAACTCACATGAGGGTCGACGTGGTCGGAGGCCAGCTTGTGCAGGTCCAGCAGGGCCTGGTTGACGTTCTTCTCCAGCTGCAGGGCGCACTGCATGGCCTCCAGCCCGCTGCCCCACTCATCACGCTCCGGTTTCTACGGAAGAGAAACATTCAATTATAGCAGACTGAACACTCATATTAAGTGTTGTGTACACAGAGCACAATAGTATGAGTCACCAGTAGTACTACCACTGCTATTTATCACCCTCTGTCTCATTACAAGCTCAGAGGATTAACTCTGGTGTTTGATTACAGAGGAAAAAAGGTTTAATTCAGGCCTGATTTAGGAAAGCATGAGCTGTATTAGCAGCCAAGTAGACCGCTACTAAAATTAGAGCCAAGATAAATATCAGTATAATATAGATGCTGAACATTATGCTGTATGATTGTACAACTTTTATAGAATTTAATCGGTAGAGTTAATTCCATCTGTACTACACACATTGTGCATGGTAAGACATGTCCAGACAGGACCAGTTCTCAAGTCAGTACCAACCTTGACATCCTGGAGGAAGATGCGTCCTCCTCTCTTGTTCTGGAAGGACAGCAGCTTCTCGGCGTGCTCCCTCTCCTCGTCGCTGTTCTCCTTGAAGAAATGGGAGAAGCCTCCGAGGGCCACGTCGTCACGGGAGAAGTAAAAGGCCTGCGGAGGACACAATCAGGGTGATAAAAGCAGTTATTAGGAGGAGACGGCACCCATCATTATTTGGCCCAAAAACAACAAACAGTAGTTATGCTGCCAGACAGTGACCGGCCACATTGAGTCATGACTCCTAGTAGCTTTGGACACTGATGAGCATTGAGTAAGGAGATGCGGGGGTGTAAATGTCATGCAGCATAAGCATGACACAGCACTTTTTAGTCAGGGCTGACACACTTCTTGTCTAGCAGCCTGCCAATCACTGATAAACACCCAGGAAACTAGTTTCTATTGAAATGCTGCACTAAGTAACAGCAATACACCAAGAATGTATACACAATAGAAACACAACGTTTTACTTCATAACATTCTTTTTAACATGAATAATGCGGGTAAAGGATAAACTATCACGACAACATAAAGTAGAAGCATAAAATTCGCATGCAGCCATGTGTAAGCTATTAAAAAGTCAATTTAAAATGCAGTTTCTCACCATAGAAGTGTAGGTGTAGGAGGCAAACAGCTCCATGTTGACCATCCGGTTGATTGCAGCCTCGCAGTCGCGGTGGTAGTTCTGGCGCACTTGGGACTCCATTTTGGCTGGCGTTTCTTGTGCTTTTTCTTAACAAAACGGTACAAAAATAGCTTTGAGGCGATTTTTTTTTTCAGTAGTGTTCAAGTATTGAAGGTTTCTCGTGTCCGGAATGCAGGCGAGTTGAGCGAAAAGAGGGACGAAAGAAGAAGTTCCGTTCAAACACTGTTGAAGCAAGAACTCTTTAGCGTTTCTTCCCTGGTGTGAAATGGCAGATGTGTTGCTCCGTGTATTTATACCCCCAGACGAACCTCGTGACGGACGTAACGTCACCGTGCACATTTCCGCCAATCAGGAAGCACATGACGGTGGCTGACCTGCAGTGTGAGGTAAAGGGTGACGTTGCATTTTTTTCCCTCCTGCATATTCCTTGTAATCCCATAGATTTAGGTTTAATGTTTCATCATTGATTTATTGTGGCAGCCGCACACCTACAATGACTCGGCACCTTTGTTATTCGCATCATATTTGAATTCAAATTTGAGTACAATAACTAACAAATCTAAGTGTGTAATTTACAGTATGTGTGAAAGTTGTGAAGTTGTCATTTTCCCTTTGTTTAACAAAAACAGTACACACCTGTATACATTAACTACACTTATTAATATACACATATTAACATAAAAAATGATGTCCAAATAGTTAAAAAACAAACAAAAAAATGAACACAGAACTGCAAATTACAAACATCATTAAAAATAACTTCTGATTTCTGGTCTTGTCTTTTTTCTATAAGCTGCTGACCTGGCACAGGAATGCTAACGAACACACAAAAGGCAATCTATAGAACATGATGATTAGTCACTTTGGGTCTATAGAACTGAACTTGTTTTACCTCATAAATACACCATGGCGACACCTAAAAACTGCTGATAATGTGTTTTCGACCAAGGTGGTTTTTATTGCATTACTCAACACCACAGCACTGTTGCGAGACGCTACTGAGTCTGAACAATCCGTTCCACCGCCGAGAAAAAGAAGCGGCTGTCACAGTGTGTTTGTGAGCAGAGCTGCTTTTTTATTCAACTTCAGTCCTGTCCCAAATGGAACTGTACAAAAGTAAAGTGTGTTATAAATGCGTACTTAATATTTAATAATTAGGTTTTGGGGTAAAATGTTATCCTCTAATCTGATCTCCATAAGACCCAGATCAATGACATTTATTCGACCTGAAAAGGATGGTTTAGATCTTACACTGTAGGGTAAATTCTACTGTACTGTTTGTATGGAGCCGACTTTAAAACAGTAAACATGCTGCGTTAATGATTAGCCAGCTGCTTTTAAAAATGGTTCAAAAACACACGGATCGCGGTAGAGGCCTGTGTCCGCGGAAACTTGATTCCACCCCTATCAGACCACAATAAACTGAAACAGCGCTGCGAGCCAGTAGTTTTCCACTTGTCTAGCTGTACTGTGTTTAAAGAGCCCAGCCCAGGTGCACTTTGAGGGCCCGTCAGTCTGGACCAGCACTTTGTTCAGCACCTGCGCTCAACACATGCAGAGTGGTTCTATTTACACAACGCTACTCTCTGTATCCCACTTCCTGGTACGTCATTTCACAACAATTCAATTAAATCTTACCTGGACTGTTAATTTAATTCTGTTTAAGGGTATGTATTGGAAAAATGTCACCACTGGTAAAGAAAAAGTCACACACACTTTTAAGCTCCAAGCTTCACGTCACAACTTCATTCCAGGCCTCTCTGTGTTGTTGATGAAACTGTCTGATTACGTAACGCATTCCTGACGTTTGGGAGAGGTACATTCTATAGAATTATAAAAACAGGACAGAGTGTGCGCTGACACTAATGCTTGGTAGAAGATTTCAGCTCTAAAAAGGTCGTATATGACGTCATGTTTAGTCGTCAAGGAGAATACCGTTTTGCTGTGAAGCTCCAGAAATGTTTTGCGGGCTACAAAAACCGCAGCCAACTTTGCGTCTGCACGGGCGTAGATTAACCAATAGATCCCTGAATTTTCACTTTTGGGTGAATTTATCCTTTAAGGATATTTCTGTATTTGTCAAGGTCTGGTGAGGAAGTCAGGACACATCCTATCCCTACCCGTACTCTTTACAGCGTATATTTCAGGTCACATGTTTCTCCTCAGTGTAACATTAACCGGATGTGTGTTTACTGGATTTTACATAAACCAGGGAACAATTAAACATCATTTGGCACCTCAGCAATATAAGCACTTAATTTCAGCACACACCATTTCATCATAATGTGTGTGTCTGTGCTCACATTAAATCTTCTCATTCTTGCTAAGTGTCATTTAGACTGCACCCGTCCTTATTTTGTGCTGTGTCACTCAACATGAGTCGTCTGGTCTTGTGTCAAAAGTGGGGCCAGGCTCAGCTGAAGAGTTTTGCTGTGTCACTGTTGTGACTCATCATTTCTCCAGTTTCAAGGCCACCCTTCCTGTTTCTTTCTTCTGCTTCGGTTAGGGTGGGAGGAGTCTCGTGACCAGGGAGATGTCTGGAAGTTCACCTCAGGGCTCGGCCGGCTGGAACCAGTTTGGGAGAATAAAAAAGGAACCCAATGAAAAGGGGAACCAATAACTGAGAGTTACTGACGATGTATTCCTTAGGCAGTGTGAGCAGACTCATCACTACAATGCACATATCTGAATGTTTCAGTGTGTTAGTAATGCCGAGTAATAGTTACAAAATGAGCTTTTTTTTTTTAAAACCTTTATTTAACCAGGCAAACAAATTAAGAACAGGATTCTTATTTACAAATGCAGCCTGAAAAGAGCTAGAAGCTCTTAAGGGGAAGGGGGAGGGGAGTGCTAAAAGTAAAATACAAGGTTAAATAAATTACACATAACGAAAGATACAATATAATATAACATAATAAGTTAAACAACGGGCATGACAAGGCCTATTCAGCAAGTGCTAAATGAGCTACATTAAAATGAATTGAAAAACCATCAAGCAGGTACATTTTTAAACACTTCTCATTAGTTATTTCATCACCTGCCAGAGGTTTTAGACATTAAAGATACAAGACTCTGATAAATTGACATTAAACCTGATAAGTTAGGCTTCTTCATATTTGGATATCAGTGGTTTGGGTCACGAGTCTGAACGACTTTTACTTTCCCTGTCTGTGTTTTTTTTCTTTCTGAACAGCAGTCTTGTTTCCTCAGTGGCCCTTAATGAATAATTATTAAACATTTTTACTGGTTGGTAATTTGAATTGATAACATTAACGATGGCTGAAAATGTCAACACTGATAACAGTGTAGGCCAATTACCCAACAACCAGTTACTGGATTAATCAATGTAGATCAAACTGCTCTGTAAGTACAGATTCAGGAGTCAACCATGGCCCTTTAAGTGGAGCTTTGAGCTAACGCTAATGTGACAATGCTAAAATGCTGATGTTAAGATGGTATAATGTTCACCATGTTCACTATCTGAGTGAAGCGTGTTAGCAATCATTTGCTAATTAGCACTAAACACATGATGAATCTGATGAGGACTTCATTGGTTTAGCAGGTTATGTGGTCATTGCGTTTCAGCAGGTAAAACATGAAGGGATCAACAACGTTATAAGGATTTGAAAAAAGACAGTAGAGTGTATAAATTCATTAAATGATCATATTCTTTATTAAGACAGTGAGACTCACAGTGTCATACTCTGGAAGCACACACAGATTTTATATTCTTCACAATGTTAACTTGAACATGGAAACAAACTGGATTTTACTGGGAATGTTTGCACCAACTGTACCTCCATGGATAAAAGCTAGTTTATCGTACAGTGATAGAGATATACAGTACACCAGATTGGCATATTTGGATTGAGTTTACACAGCATGGATTGGTATTTCTTCAGTTATCGATAGAACTCTAAGGCAGAGCAGGTTTCAAGTTGTTTATTGCAAAAAGTGATGCATTTGTAGGAAAAAACACTAGTTCAAACACTTTAACTACAACTAATAGATTTTATTTTAACAGTTATAGATTTAACCGTTTTTCTCTGTGGCACTTCGAAAACATCTGAAGCTTTCAGGGCTCTGCTACCTGGAAAAACAAATGTAACTGAATAGTAAGAGGATAGAGGTAGAAAGTCATCAGGTATCGTTTATACGATTGCAGAATGGCTGTCTTCATCGTAAAGGACGATTTCCCCCTTGTAGACTTTTTATATCACTGTCAGTTTTTTTTCCTACCACTTTAATACACCAACAGTGCTGCTAACAAACGACCTTCATCATAGTAAGTTTAAGAATCTTAGCTGAATACTTCAAAATCTCCTGCCTAGTTTAAGTGCTTCATGGTTTGTATGTTTTCGCAGTTTTTGACAGGTGCAGCAACAGTAACTATGGAGGCGGGGCTTCACAAACAGTTAACTACTTATTATTATAATTATTATTATCATCATTATTATTAATTGTTGTCCATTCACTATTAATTTCACCAATATCTCATGATTAACAGTCTTTGCTCCTTCCGTTTAAATCTACATCCTGATGTTGAAACGGCGAACATCTGCAACTCTTCCCTCCCTCCATCCTTCTTGTCAGCATCTTTTAAATTCTTCCTCCCTCCGTCTTCTCACGCAGTAGGAATCCAGACACTCTTCCACTGGACAGCGTTTCTCCACATCTCTTCCATGAACGCGGGGTGAGACTGAGTCCAGTCCTTTCCTTCATCTTTACCCTCCTCGTCCTTTTGGCAGAAGAGCCTCAGGGTTTTCAGAGGACTGGTGCAGGTGTGCTGGAGGTACTGACAGCCCTATGGTGGGAAATCAGACAGCAGTGGTGAAGATGATTGGATGTGGTAGGACTAGGTTGGTTTTTAAGTGTCCTGGGTATTGATAGAATCCTGCTTTCAGGGGGGAGCTGTTTCCCCTTCCTTTCCGACAAAATCTGAACCCTGCTGTATGTGTTGGTGTTTAGTCCTTACCTCAGCGCTGCCCCAGTACCAGATGGCCTTGATGACGCTGTGAGTAGCCAGAGCCACTGTCATCTGGTCTCTGCCTCCTGTAATGATGTTTACCAAACCTGCTGGCAGGTCTGAAGATTGGAGCACCTGAGGAGGAAGATGAGGAAATGGGACTTATAGATACATAGACAGGTGTATTGCTTTCAGTGCGGGTTGGCAACATGTCTGCTGCAGCTGTTTGGACCGTGGCGCACCTCAAGAGTCTGTTCTTGGCAATATTTTATTGCCTCGGCAAAGGAGGTTATTGGTCTCAGCCTAGAATAAACTCATGACATAAACTCAACATTAAATTTTGATGCAGATCCAGACAAAGAGGCTGATCCAGGAATTCTTTCTCACTTTCTTAACACC
The DNA here is from genome assembly GCA_039737535.1 of Lagodon rhomboides. NCBI lineage: Eukaryota > Metazoa > Chordata > Actinopteri > Spariformes > Sparidae > Lagodon > Lagodon rhomboides. The sequence goes on from CM077802.1 coordinate 23,139,252, forward strand.
GCAAGATCGTTTATTTCTCAAACAATAACGATGAACAAAACAGATGTGTTTAGCTAGCTGGTATCTACAAGTAAGCACAATTTGATGCAGAGCCAAATAAAAATAGAAAAATCCACATCCATCCGATGCAAAAAATGCTTCAGTTTATCTAGGATTACGGACTCTGGGGACTTTTTGGGGGGATTTTAGCACCTCTATGCAGACGACAACCTGCTGTACTTGTCGGTCAAACCTCATGATCTCAGCAAACTAACTGACCTAAATGATTGTTAAGGTTTCCATCACATTGGTGCAATTTACTTTGATATGTGCTGGAATTTCCAGAATTTTTTTTCTTTTTTCATGTCATGTTTCATCAACTCTTGTTATACGAATATTATGAGTTGGTTCATCGAGATAAACAGTTGATGGCGCCAATTCTTCAGTTGAGTAATAAAACCAAAGCAGAAGAAGACAGTGCAACAAAACAACACAATAAAAGGGCACCAGTCTGTTTACCTGTGTCCCCACAACTTGATGGTTGTAATTCATATACAGAAGATGGTTCAAAATGCTGCAGCCCACCTTCCCACCTTCTTACAAGGTCAGAGTCCAGGAAGCTAATTACTCCAGTGTTTAACACTCTACGCTAGCTGCTGGTGGTGTTTAAAATTCAATATAAAGTTTTAGTTATTCACTACAGGCATTACCTACAGTGTGAGGCATCTGTAGTACATTTCAGAAATGTTGTGTCTGTATAGTAACTTAAACCAGTGTCTTCTAAATGTTCTGAACCGAGGATTTGATGGTTTTATTGTGAACTAGCTCAAGGATTTTCAGCAAACATTGCATCCCTGTGTATTTCAAACCCAGTAACACACTCAGACAGAGACTGGTACATCCTAAAGACCGAACACCACACACCCACAAAAGCAATCTGGTGTATGCAGTACAATGTAATGAGGAATGCAAAGATCTTTACATTGGTGAAACAAAACAACCGCTACACAAACGCATGGCCCAACACAGAAGAGCTAACTCCTCAGGCCTAGACTCTGCTGTCTATTTACACCTCAAGGAAAAAGCTCACTCCTTTGAGGACAATAATGTTCACATCTTGGACAGAGAGGATAGATGGTTTGAAAGAGGAGTAAAGGAAGCCATCTATGCTAAAATTGAAAAACCATCTCTAAACAGAGGAGGGGGTCTGCGATACCACCTATCTCCAATTTACAATGCTGCCCTTTCATGTCTTCCCAGGAGATTCAACAACTTAGCCTCTAAGAACAACGGCTGTGCACAAAGGGCCTCATGTGACTCCAACGACTGTCGTTACAACACAATAGAACACTAACGAAGTCGAAACCAACTTTCCACCATCCCCAACGACCATACTAACGACTGTCGTTGGCAATAATGGAGCACATACGACCCATAGGCCTCAGTGGCCTTGTGCCCGCCTCCTGAGAGGTTAAATAGCTGGACCTCCACACCGGCTAGTTGGACTAGTCTCAGCCTAGTCAAGGGAGCAGGAACTGATGAAGCCTCTTGGATGAGAGGTGAAACGTCTTCAAGACAAAAACCAAATCCAGTTGCATTCGATTCAATTTCCTTGAGATAACTATGACCTGGATGAATGAGAATATTCACAGGCCCGAGGATTAGATGGTTTTATTGCGAAGTAGTTTCTAACTTTTGTGTTGAAAAGTGCAGATGGCCTTCCTTCTAACACTTACCTGAATGAATGCCAAGGCTGGTAGCGGATACTTCTGACACGGAACCATGACAACGGCATTGCCTGTGGCGATGGCTGCCCCAAGAAGTGTTACCATGGAGAGGAGGGGATTCTTATCGGGGAGGACGACCCCCACAACTCCCAGGGCTTCGGGCATGGACAGAGCAGAGCCAGATTGTGGCATAGGCTGAGGAAGATGGACACAACCAGATGTGAGTTTGGGGATCAGCCATTGTTACTAATCTTCCTGACAATCATTTCATTTGTTCATTTTGCATAAGATCACAAAAAGCCTCACCAGAGCTCCACCTTGGACTTTGTCGCAGTAAGCCGCCCAATCACTGAGCCTGGCTATGCTGAGCTCCACCTCCTTCTCAGCCTCGTCCATCGAAAGACCGGTCTGGACGTTGATCGACGCAGCCATGTCCCGCCTCTTTGCCTCCAGACCCTTGGCGAGAGAGTAGAGCGACTGAGCGCGTGCAGAGGGACTCTTCTTCATCCAGCTAGGAAGAATGTCAAACGAAACGTGTGACCATCTTTGTGTTTCGAAGTCATATTACATTCTGTTATTTTGGTAAAGGTACATAAACAGTATGAATGTTCTGCAGGAAAAATATTATATATATTATATTATTATATACATTTACTATTCCTTTAATGGTTTGTATGTATCAACAAAAAGAGCTGTGTGTTTATTGGATTTTAAAGTAATTAAACTGATACTCATGTACTTTACACTGTATGACTCAGCAGATTTGTTCAGCCTTGACTGGTGATAAACACACACACAGCCCACTGTGTTGTGAAATACCTTGCTACCTATCTATGTTGTAAACACGAGTGTCTCTGTGAGAGTCTGAGAGCCTGATGTCCTTGATCATGGTTAAACTTCACCTCAGAAAGTTTTAAAGCTCTGTCGAGATTTATTGGAGGAGTATTGGCGCTGATACTGACTGATACCTCAGGGTTAGATATCTGCCCGACGTGAGCGATCCACATTAAACGCAGTTTTCTGTTATGCTCTGTTTAGTTAGTGTGGTGAGCAAAGTCATGCTTTAAACTAATGCAGATACCTTGCCACTTCCATAATGTGCTGCACATTTCATCTGGGTTTTGTGGCTTTGAAAACACAACATGCGCTTATTTCGGCTTCTCGGTCGGACTTTGATCGCCTGGCTCGCGACAGTTTGTGTGCGTTTGTGTGGCGAAGCGCTCACCCAGGCTGGACTTTGATAGCGGCCTCCACGGCATTACGGACATCTTTCCTGCCTCCGTCTGGACAGTAGGCCAACACGCCGCTGCCCCCTGGGGACTGCACAGCCAGACTGCAGCCAGACACTGATTTACAGGCCTTACCGCCGACAAACTGCAGGTAGGGCTTAGGAGCACTGAGAAGACAAGAAGGTAGGAGGGAGTGATACATGTGGACTGATAAATGGGTAGAATTATCAAAAGCAGAGAAAATATTTTCTCCTTTACCCCGCATGCGTTACTACCTATAAGGCTTATAAATACTTAAAATGAATTAATTGCATGCGTCTTAAACAACCATGAGGCCTTGCAATACCTTGTCAACATGACTTAAAGTAAAGGAAGCATCACAAGCCCACCTGGCAGGGTCTGAATCATCAGGAATGATGGCCGAGCATGCTGCCGTTCCAAAGCTGGAGTAGTCCATAGAGACGGGGGAGGAGCGAGGGAGAGGAGGAGAAGACGAGGGCAGACGAAGAAACTGGTACAGACCCTGAAGAAAGCAGAAAGGAGGTCAACGTACAGTACAAGGATCTAAATAGTGGTTATTGACTGTTGTGTTATGCCTATAGAGCCCCAAAACTGACTAAATGACTAATTACGAGTACGTTTACGGAAGCCTTCAAGTTGTAATCCTGAGTCTGAGGTATCGGGAATTTCTGACGGTGACGATGTCCCCACTTGGTGAGATGGACTACTGAGTGTCAACGAATCGCTGACAAAATTGAGGCAGCTGGCAGTTAAATCTAAATAAAATCCGATACTTACACCAATACAAAGGATTAATGTAATTTAACATGGAGCTCCATGGAGAGTTTATCTTCGGTTTCACTTGTTAACAAACTGCTTCAAATGTAAAAAGTCGCTAATTTAGGATATTTAAAGGGATATTCCGGTGTAAGTTTAATCCATGGTCTAACACACCTTGACACCGAGTAAGACTCCCCTCGAGAGGTCAAGTTAGCTGACCTAGCTTAGCTAGTTTTAGCAACCTCAGAAAAGACCGCATGAAAACAATACACTGCCGCTTACGCCTCCAATTAGAAACCGCCATCAAAAAGCCACAATTAATGGTGAGAACAGCACCAAACTTCAGCAACAGTACATGTACAGTCCCAGCACACAGTACAAAGCATCAAACATCTGCTAGCTTTGCCAGATTTGTATCAAAAACACAGCTCAACTCAGGCAGGCTGCTGGAGGAGAGGGTGAGTTGTGCTGTGTTTTTAATACAAATCCGGCAAAGCTAGCAGATGTTTGATGCTTCGTACTGTGTGCTGGGACTGTACATGTACTGTTGCTGAAGTTTGGTGCTGTTCTCACCATTAATTGTGGCTTTTTGATGGCGGTTTCTAGTTGGAGGCATAAACTGCAGTGTATTGTTATTGTGCGGTCTTTTCTGAGGTTGCTAAAACTAGCTAAGCTAGCGGTCAGCTAACTTGACCTCTCGAGGGGGAGTCTTACTCGGTGTCAAGGTGTGTTAGACCATGGATTAAATTTACACCGGAATATCCCTTTAATGAAAATACTTCAGTTAAATGCACTGAGTATAGCTATTTAACTATCTAGCTGAAGCTCATTTCTGGAAGAAAAACTACACCAGTCAGTGTATTTTAAGTTATTCATACCTATACCGTACTGCAAACTGCTGTAGCATCATTGCATCAACTCTTGTAATAGTGGCTAATCACTTTAGCTGACCAGTCAACACTAAGTTAACTAGCTAACGTTACATGGAAGTTTACAGACACTTCTTCGATATTCGAGTAGATATTTCTGGGACAAAAGATGACTCATGGTAATAAACCGCTCACTACATTTCCTTCTTCATATTCACGTGTCATTTTCGGGGCTCTGTTGGTGTTTCCTGTTAAAGTGCTACAGCGCGATGAACCACTAAAACCTACCTCCTGTCCTCCATCGGTGCAGGTGCCGCTGTCTTTGTGGCCAGAGGCCGGCATGCAGGGGTCGGACACAGAGTGGGAATTCACCCACACAGAGCCAACTGACAGACTGAGGAGAGAGGAGAATAAGTCAAGTAAAAGACCCTTTTCACAGCAGGCATTTTAACTTGTCAAAAGTGGAGGAAAATGAAAAGAAGCCATGTGTAAGTGTGCAAATGTATGCACCTCCTGGCTGTCTCCAGTGCCAGTGTGAGGTCTTCAGTCCAGATAGAGGCGGCCTGGCCGTGAGGAGTGTGGTTTCCTGTGTAGAAGAAAGACTGTTACTATGGTTCAAGTGGAAATGTGATACTATAAGATATAAAATCCCTTAAAAACTCATAATGTATCCCGATCACTGTGATAATGAATGAATGATGATAAAGTGCTCCATTATGAACTTATGAATTGATTATGATTATGAACTTCCAGTTTTTTTTAAGAGAGCTGTTCATATTCAGCAAAGGTAACTGTACAAAATCTGGTAACTGTCCTCAGTCATGCGTCTACATCCACGGACGCTCTCTTACCGAGGGTCACTCCTTCTGTGGGGGTTCTAAAGGTCATGAGAGGCAGCAGTGGTCCAGGGGCGGGACAGACCACAAACGGGGAGGAGGGGGCGGCCTTACAGAGTACCGTGGGAGGGTAGACGGCGCCCGACGGGGGGGCGCTGCAGGGCTGAATCAACTGGTGACCACAGAGAAAAAAATAACAGTTTTTCATTAACTATGTCAGAAACCCAAACACCTGTAGGTTACAGCTCATTACTGTTTTTCAACTTCTTCATTTGTCTACTTTTTGACTTTATCATTTACAACTATTTTCTATTTTTCCCCAACAATATTGCCCATTTTTATCACTGCATTTCCAGCTTTTTTAGCGAGCTCCCTTAGCTGAAACTAACTTTTGTTATACAGGTGCACATGATTGTCATAATCAATCAAGTGCATACTGTTGACTTATCACTGCATAAACTCTTGGTACGGTAGCTAAAGCATTTTAGCCACCAAACTAGTGCTAACAAAGTTAGCTAGCTAACACTACTTAAAGCAATACAGTCTATTTTATTTGACATTTTAAGAAAGGAGACGTTAAAGGGATATTCCGGTGTAAGTTTAATCCATGGTCTAACACACCTTGACACTGAGTAAGACTTCCCCTCGAGAGGTCAAGTTTGCTGACTGCTAGCTTAGCTAGTTTTAGCAACCTCAGAAAAGACTCATGAAAACAATACACTGCAGCTTATGTCTCCAATTAGAAACCACCATCATAGCCACAAATAATGGTCAGAACAGCACCAAACTTCAGCAACAGTACATGTACAGTCCCAGCACACAGTACGAAGCATCAAACATCTGCTAGCTTAGCCGGATTTGTATTAAAAACACAGCTCAACTCTCCGTGCTCCTCCAGCAGCCTGCCTGTGTTTGGAAGCCCCGATGAGTTGATTACCGAGTGCAGTAGATTTCCGCAGCTCAAGGATGAAAATGTATGATTATTACTCCATTACTTCTTTTATTTTCCCTGTCAGCTCTTGATAATAAGAACTGAGCATTCCATGGAGTAATAATCATACATTCATGTGTTTTTAATACAAATCCGGCTAAGCTAGCAGATGTTTGATGCTTCGTACTGTGTGCTGGGACTGTACATGTACTGTTGCTGAAGTTTGGTGCTGTTCTGACCATTATTTGTGGCTTTTTGATGGCAGTTTCTAAATGGAGGCATAAGCTGCAGTGTATTGTTATCATGCGGTCTTTTCTGAGGTTGCTAAAACTAGCTAAGCTAGCGGTCAGCTAACTTGACCTCTTGAGGGGGAGTCTTACTCGGTGTCAAGGTGTGTTAGACCATGGATTAAATTTATACTGGAATATCCCTTTAAATATTATTTGTGGACTATAAAAACAAAATATTAAGGACAGTACTAGGTCAAAGCTCTGTGGTCCTTATGAAGACAAGAGACATTCACTTAAAGATGAAGATAACATTGTTAAGAAAGACACAGGGCTTCTGTTAATTTCTAAATAGCATTAGATAACTAACATTTTAAGTCTTAGCTAAAATGTTTTACCCACTGTTACAAGAGTTTATACAGTTCTACTAAAGCAGCAGCATAGAGGTGATTAACCTTATGTGCACTGGCTGCTGTAGTATTATGTGGAAAGTTAGCGACAGCTAATAGCTAGCCACACAGTTCTCTCAATTGCTCTACTGGTGTTGAAAAAACGTACAAAGTAGTGTGATACTTATAATCTAAAAAAGTAAACACGTTAATTGATGACAAAAAAACAAAAAAACACTACTTGCAGCTCAACCTGAATGACATCCAACACTGTGGTTTGTAATTTGTGTCCACATTTTAGGTTTAAAATGTATCTTTAGTTTGGTTTCTGTCACCTAAGGGCCCATCACGCAATCCGTACCGTGCCCAAGCACGTTTGACCCCCAAAGTCCAGTTTGTTTGACTAGTGTGAGCGCTCCGTACCGGGCTCGAGGTACACTTTCCTGGCCCTGGCAGGTTTGAAGAGGTGTGCTTCGGCACGGTGTCTCATGCAGGAGCACAAGCACGGGTACGTAACGGACGCGTATTACGCCGCCTTGCATAATCAAGAAATCCAGGAGAGGGCCGTCTATGACCAAAGACACAAAATAAGCCAAAATAAGTGGTTCTGTCGTACCGTGGCCCCCTGCTGCTCAGCTTCTTGGATGGCAGCGTCCACCAGGGCCCTGTCTCCATCACTGTGCAGGGCCACGCACTTCATCCCTGCCATACGGAGCCGGAGACGGGTCACAACTTTGTCCACGATGCTCTCCTGCACACACAGCACCCAGTGGACCTGAGGGGAGGGAGAAAGAGAGGACAGTCAGAGACATGTTGGTCTCACGGAATGGCACGACACACACTTATTTGCGTACATCACCTCTCTTTTCTTCTTGAAGGCGGTCTCTATCACTCCATCCACTGCGCTGTCAATGTCAGCTGACTCGAAGACGATGAAGGGACACGTAGCGCCGATGCAGGGCGAGACGGAGAGCGGAACGCCCATCCCTGCTGTGGCCTCGCACAGCATCACCCCATCCTGACAGAGACCAGTGACATTGTCGAAATGATTTAGCTGATATTGCTAATATTAAAAACAGTTTTGAAGGATTTATAGCAAATGTATAGAAATGTACTCAAACAACCTCCTCACGCACGCACCTGCTTGTTGCCGCTGTAGGCGACATAGCTGATGCTCGGGTTCTGAGCCACTTTGGCGCACAGTGACATGTCACTTCCTGTTAAAACGTTCAGAGCCCCGGCAGGAAGTCCCGCTCCGATGAAAAGCTGCGCCAATAGGAGCGTTGGAGGGGCGGTGTTCAGACCAGGGACGATGATGACAGAGTTGCCTAGGGGAAGGCGGATTCAGTTTTAACTCGCAGCACCTCACAGGAGGATTTTGGATAAACATGAACAAATAGGACTGGGCGATTTGGCCGAAAAATAAAACCTCGATTTTTTCTAACTAATGGACAATTTTCGATTTAAACCTCGATTTTTTTCTGTTTTTCTCTAAACAAACTAAAAAGACCAAGGCAAATTTAAATACATATTTTCTTTATTAACACAATAAAAATAAATGAGATTACCAAGTAATCTAGGCCTATGTGAACAAATCAGTTGTTCAAGAATAAAAAAAATAATAAAAATAAAATCAGCACCACTTGGCTGTCATTATTGTGCAAAGATTTTTTTAAATAAATAAATAAAAAAAATTCTCTTGTAGGCCATCCCTGAAAAAACTTGTAAAATGAAATACAACAAATAATAAATAATGATAATAAAATTTATAATAAAAAAATACTCTCAAACAAAATAACATCCCTTTAACTTTCTAGGAAGTTGTCTACAGGTTTTTCGCGAGGAAGACAAGCCTGTCTACTGCCTCTGGCTTGAGGCATGAGGTGGGTCTTGTTGGGTTTTTTAGACCACGTGACCACCCAAATGTCGTGTGGTTGGCCGACAATCACGTCAATCACACGACATTTGGGTGGTCACGTGGTCTAAAAAACCCAACAAGACCCACCTCATGTGTATTTGAACCAATGACAGTGCATTATATGCTACATGCGTCATGAAAAAAATGACAACAAATCACCAATGTTGCGCTACGCTGCAGCCGGCGGAGCTTCAAAGCTGCGTTACGCAGCAACCAGCGGTAAATGGAATGTAGCGCCGCGCCGCGCAGCATCCGGTACAAATGGGTTAAAGCAAAAACAAATCTGCGGAGTCTAGAACTGTTTTTAAATCGCGATTTTTCGGTTCAGCCATTTCACAAACCGTAGGAAAGTAAAAATGCAAATTAATCATTTAAACCGAAAAAATCGCCCAGCCCTACGAACAAATAAAGAATTTGGATTCGATCAGAGCTGCAACAATTAGCCAGTGAATCAATCAGTCAATTGGCAAATATTTTGATAACCGATCAATTAGTTTCAAGCAGTTTCAAGTTTGGAGTGTTGGTTGTACAAAACATGCCTTTTGCTGACTTCATCTTTGGACAACAGGTAACTGTGACGGAGGTGGTTTTCTAGTGTTTTATACACCCAAAGATTAACTGATCAAATGATAAATTGATAAAGCCCTTAAATTGATAAGGAAAGTAATAAGTAATAAGTAAGTGTGTGTTACCCATGGCCAGTGCTGGTAAGACTTTGAGCATGAGAGAATAAAGAGAGCAGTCATCCGAGGCAACCACTGCCACCACACCTGGAAAACAGGAACAACAGGATTAAAAAAAAACAACTAAATGATTCAAAAACATAATTGAAAATAAATATTAAATCCAATTCCTGCTTGAACCTCACCCAGTGGTGTCCAGCCGGTGATGAGAGCGTCTCTGAGCTGAGCCCAGCTGCTGTAGTACTGCAGCTGTCTGACGAGGGCGGAGGACGAGCAGGAGGCGCCGCACAGCTCGCACAGCTCCGACACACACTGGCTGTGCTGCCCGAGAACGCTCACCAACCTGTCGGTGGAGCACATAAGGCGATCTCCACGTTAGTTCGGGGGTACAAGTTGGTGCCGAGGCTCCTGGAATGTGTAAAGGTGAGTTTACCTGAGCAGCACTTTGGCCCTCTGGTAGCAGCTCAGGACGCTCCAGGCCTTGAAGCCGTTCAGCGCAGAGGAGGCGCACTGGGTGATGTCGTCCTCCACAGCGCAAACCGTGCTGCACACGTCGACACCTGCAGACCAAAAGGAGGGAAAAAACGTAAATGTGGTCAGTTTTTTTTTTAATAATTTGAATTAAAGGGATATTCCGGTGTAAGTTTAATCCATGGTCTAACACACCTTGACACCGAGTAAGACTCCCCCTCGAGAGGTCAAGTTAGCTGACCGCTAGCTTAGCTAGTTTTAGCAACCTCAGAAAAGACCGCACGAAAACAACACTGCCGCTTATGTCTCCAACTAGAAACCGCCATCAAAAAGCCACAATTAAAGGTCAGAACAGCACCAAACTTCAGCAACAGTACATGTACAGTCCCAGCACACAGTACGAAGCATCAAACATCTGCTAGCTTTGCTGGATTTGTATTGAAAACACAGCTCAACTCACCCTCTCCTCCAGCAGCCTGCCTGTGTTTGGAAGCCCCGACGAGTCGATTACCGAGTGCAGCAGATTTCCTCAGCTCAAGGATGAAAATGCACGTTTATTACTCCATTACTTCCATTCTTTTCCCTGTCAGCTCTCGATAATAAGAACTGAGCATTCCATGGAGTAATAATCATACATTTTCATCCTTGAGCTGCGGAAATCTACTGCACTCGGTAATCGACTCATCGGGGCTTCCAAACACAGGCAGGCTGCTGGAGGAGCAGGGTGAGCTGAGCTGTGTTTTTAATACAAATCCAGCAAAGCTAGCAGATGTTTGATGCTTCGTACTGTGTGCTGGGACTGTACATGTACTGTTGCTGAAGTTTGCTGCTGTTCTCACCATTAATGGTGGCTTTTTGATGGCGGTTTCTAATTGGAGAGCATAAGCTGCAGTGTATTGTTTTCGTGCGGTCTTTTCTCAGGTTGCTAAAACTAGCTAAGCTAGCGGTCAGCTAACTTGACCTCTCGAGGGGGAGTCTTACTCGGTGTCAAGGTGTGTTAGACCATGGATTAAACTTACACCGGAATATCCCTTTAAGGCTGGGCAATAACATTTAATGTTATCGTGACATACGACTTTATATAGTCTTCGATGTTGGGTATCATTATATGGTGATATGGCAGAACTGTTGCCATAAGTGCTGCATTACAGCAAAGTGATGCCATTTTCTGATCTTACCAGACTGTTTTAGTTCTTCCAATACTTGTTTTTACCCACTTAGTCATTATATCCACATTACTGATGATTATTCATCAGAAATCTCATTGTGTGAGTATTTTGTGAAAGCGCCATCAGTCATCTCTACAATATTGTTGCAGTATCGATATAGACATGGGGCCTGCTTGGTCAAAAATACTGTGATGTTTCATTTTTGTTGTGCTATTGAGAGATTTCAATATCAGAATCAGAATTTCCTTTATTTGTCCCGTAAACAGGGAAATGTCTTCAACACGGCAGCCAAAGGACAGTGTTATGTGTGGCCAGGTAGTGGGGGTGTTACACACCTGGGGCTGCTGTTCTCCCTCCTGTCCTTTCTCCTTGTTCCTTCCTCCACAGGTGGCAGTCAATTTGGCAATTAGTGAGGGCTACAGGTGCAGGAGGTGAGGCCGGCTCTCACTCTGGGAGCAGGTTTGCTTTTTCTTTTGCGTTAGCTAACCCTTCTTCTTTTCACTCTGTCTGTGACAGCAGCAGTTGCTTATTTAGTTTGAGTTGGAGACCACCGGTAGTCCTGTTTGGTGTTTCGTATTAGGCTAGACTTGGGTTTTCCTAGTTAGTGTGGAGGTGCAGGGTGCGACGGCCCACAGCGTGGCTGGCCCTGTGTTTCCCCCTCCTTTGTTTCTTTTGGCCGGGGTCTCCATCTCCTTTTGGTTCGTGATTTTGTGGGTTGAACTTTTTCCTTTTTCTTCTCTTCCCCAGAACTCATCAATAAAGATTTTATTTGCAATAAACAATAATATTAGTAAAAAATAAACAATATAATGAAAAGGTAAGAAATAGAAACAGACTCATACATTGTGTATGTACATAATATGTTATAATGTGAACAGTGTAATTGTAAGCAGTGTGGCAGTGTGTTGTTGAATAAATAATAAAAATGGGTATGAAAATTGATGCGTTTATCCAGTCTCTTCCTGCCTGCTGCCGAGATGCTGCTTCTCCAGCAGACTGGAGCATATATGGACGTATATATCGTGTATTGAGATACGGCCCCAAAATATTATGATACAATTTTAAGGTCATGTCGTCCGGCCCTACTTTAAATAGAAGGAGGTGATGAAGCTGAAACAGAAGCGAGTCTAAGCTGCATAGGTTTCCTTTGCGTTCCTAACTCAGGCTGCACTTACCTTTAGAATCGGTGAGGGGGCGCCTCTGTCTGTCTGCTGGACTAACAAACTTGCCATCGACGAACAGACCCAGAGAACGGGAATGGTGATCCAGCCAGGCCTGATGGAGGAGAGAGTGAACAGTTTACATGGAGAAAGCCCAAAACCAGCTCTAAGGATGACATGTGGCCGCAGCGTCGGTATGTGACTTTTAAATTCGGTTGTTCCTCGCATACCTTTTCCAGTTAACTTCACTGCTAATTTAATTGTTCAGGATATGATCAGTTTATGATCCTGGACAGTTTGGATGGTTAAACACGCCTGCCATCACAGAGCCTGTCCGCCTGTTAGTGTGCATGAAGCATACACATAGCCGTGGTTTACCTCTTTTCAAACAGTCTGACCTGATGAAGATCCAAGTGCACATGTAGAAAGTGTGCAGGCGTCTTTTCTTTACCGGAGAACTTCCATTTTCTGCTACTTTATACTTCCATTCCACTATATTCTGGGTGCAAATATTATAATCTTTATTCCACTACATGTATTTAATAATTTGAGTTAATAGTTACTTTGCAGATTGCATGCAAGCAAAGTAGCATGTTTTTTAATTATTTATTTTTTTATCAGCAATGAGATAAAAAAAAAAATCAATGATTCCTATCATCAGAAAAATTGTGAATATCGAATCCAATAATCAGCCAGACTGATAATCAGCTGGCTAATCGTATTCAGTCTAGGTACTTTTGATGCTCTGCATATACTGTCCGAGACTCTGACTCCAGTACTGTTCCTATGGGGTGACTTTCACTTTTACCAACTTAATATTCTAACATGAAACCTTTACTTTTACTCAAGTATGAAGTCTGGGTACTTTTATTACACTGCTAGTTACCATCAACACAACAATGCTATGACGCCTCTAAATGCGGCAGATCTGACCCAAAACTATGCTCACAGTCTATTGGTGAGGAAGACGCCGCCTCTGCTGGACAGCCACTGATAAAAGGCAGGTAGGACAGGCAGTGTGTCAACTATTTACAGACAGAAGAGCAAAGTGCAGAGTTGACCCTCTCTCTGGATAACCAAGCTCATCTTCAGTTGGCGACATATTCAGCCAGGCTAAAGCTCCTCTGATATCTCATTGTAATACTGCACAGCTTCATCTTCCTTTGATGACCTTAGGTCAGTCTCTCTTTACAACAGGAAGAGAAACTGCAGGGATGAGGTCAACTACACACCAATCTTGGTCTTGGAGTTGTTTGACACACTACCAATAGCAAGACACTACAACATCTGAACATTTTTTCTGATCCTAGATAAAAAACATCTACATGACCAACAAGTTATCTGAATCATCCCTGAATCTAACCCTAGCCTACATCAGCAATCCAAGCCCCAGTGCTCTTATCTGACTCTGATGGGTGGATGAATGTGACTAAATTATCACATAAATCAGTGAGTGAGACTTCCCTGAAATTGAAATGTGTGTCCTAACATCTGGCTCCCTTGACATTTCATAATCAACAGCTGTACACAAGTCACATGTTAGCCTTGTGAGTTTCAGTCATCTTACGGTTAATGAACTTCACATGGGTCAAACAGTCTCACAGGAATAGGCTAACTTGAGTGAGCAGTAGAATAAGCTAATATTTGCCGATACGCAGCAAAACATAGTTTTATGTCAACCACGGCTGTCACTTCTCCTCCTCTGTCGTGAATTACGTTGACAACTTTACCTGTGCAGTGGCATAGCTGGGAGTTGCTGCTGGTCCGTACTCCATGCTTTGAAAAATATCGTGCACTGTCTTGACGGTGTTACCAGCCATAATAGTTACAAGTCAGATTGGAAGCAAGTCTCCCCCGCGCCGCGTATTCGTTTCTGGATGGCGTTCACGGTGGAAATCTTAACTTTGAAGGTTGTTTCCTGCAAGAAACTACAGAAAAAGGGATAACAGGAAGAAAAGTGAAGTCCCACTCCACGTCAAATGCAACGTGCTAGCTTCCCTCCCACTAAGAAACCTTGAGACCTGCGCTGTAGACACGCATTTGTAGAGCGAGAGCGTTCACTCCTGCCTACTTCCGGTGTTGTGTCCAGTTTCCAAACCGTTCATTAGAGCCCCAGGCTAATTTATAAAGAACCAACAAAAACTTAGTGTTGACTGATTTTGTAAGCTACAGAAAGCAATTTTAGATATATTTAATTTTTAGCTGGGGATTCCGCTCCGTGTTGCGCAACGCCTGACGAGTTTTAATAAATGTAACTAGTAGTAATACTGTGCTAATATTTTAGTAACTAACCTATTGTAACTATTCATTCAAAAAGTTTACACAATTAGCGCCCCTTGTCAAATATGCTTTTAATATCTCAATCAAAGGTCCACTACTACTATATGTTCCACACGGAGGCATTTTGTCAACGCACCCCAAAAACGAACGAGCGCTTGCGCTGTACTCACAAGGAAGTGCAGAGAAACTGATGCGCTTTTTCAGCTGAGTTGGCTCATATCGAAAGCTGGTGAATTGTTGTTCTTATTATTATTACAACCTGGGATAAACTGTTCCCAAGGTACGGACAAATAATCCGCCAGAGGCGACCAGTCCCACCGTTGAAAATGCCCCGTAGAAAGGTAAGGCAGGTGTTTGCTGCATACTTAGCCGTTAGAGCAGACTGCAGAGCGGACGCAAAACATAACGTCATAGCTAATGTTAGCTAACGTAGATTAAAAAAATCTAACTCTGTGGAAAAAACTTCAGCTGCCTGCGAGTTCAAATGCGCTTCTACAAGATGCAGTTAATAAGCTGTAAATGTGTGCTGAATATTAATGTCAGTAGAAACACACAACTGAGCTGTGTTCTGTGTTGTGCTTAAAGCTACGCTAGCTAATGTTGTTGCCGAGTTGCGAGAACGTGTTGTTGTTGATCAGTTGTCGCTCGCTTGGGGCATGCCTGGTAACAGGAGTTCTTATAAATCTGGGCTTTGGGGATTTTTTTTATCGGATTTCTACGAGCTGGTGGAGGCGCTGACCTCCGTTAATGTCGATAACGGCTGCTGTAACTGTTGAAAATGGAACAGGCTGTTCTTTGAGTGCGAGGTTGGAACGAAGCGTCCGTACCAAAACAACGATATGATTGGGCCGAGTCGGAACGAGGGTTGCGTTCATTGGTCGGACTCTCTCAACTCCGCCCCTCCTCAATGTAATTGGTCCTATGTAAATTGAGTGAACCGCGTCTTGTTGTGAAGTTGTCAAATACACGCCTCTAATGTGCGCTCGAGGTCCATGCGTGTACTCTGATATTTTTCCTGTTTTTTTTTTTTGTTTGTTTTTTTCATCACGGAATATTGTTTGTTACTGCCATATAGTGCTATTGAAATGTAGCTTTTTTAAAATTAGTATTAAAAGCCAAGTAGCCTAATAGTGATTTTACCAACATTATTTTACCCATATACCACATAAATGCACATCAAGCACCAATATACACTGGCATAGGGAATGGTATTGTTTAAAACTTTCTTATGTTGTATATTCGTGTTTTCTATATCTATTGAAGGCTATCTGTATATGATTGAAATGCAATTTTGATTGGTGTTGAACCTTTTTATTGTCTTTGCTGTGTTTTCGTCCTTTTTTTCTTTTTGGGACGAAGTGTGATCTAATTGTTACATGTTGTTTTCTTTGCTCGCCCTGTGTAAACTACATGGGACGTATGGAGAAAATGGAAAATAAATACATAGGACTGTGAACAACTTAAACGAAGGAAATGCGGGAAAATGTGCATATTATTAGTAAACGATATAAATGAATATTTTACGATTGTGGTAGCCCTATGTTTGGGCTGCTATTTCGAAAGATGGAAGGGGCCCCAGTGTGTTATCTGCTCAATGCAAATGTCATGTTGGCTAGTACTTGAGTCCCCTTACCCCACCCCCACCCAGCAGGGTTTACGTTTAGTGGTGTAGGGTGAGCCCATACGCCTCAGCATCACCCCATTCATTCCGTTCGGCGGGCAGCTAGACAGCCTGTAATTTCGATTAATTACACAGCAGCTCATGGAACATTATTTAATAATTAGGCCTATTTGAGTTATTAGGTGCTTTTGGCGATAGTCTTATTTATTTATTTTTTACAACAAGAATGTGTCTACTCAACTGACTGTTGACTCGAAATATACACGGAAGGTGCGCTCAGGCGATGTCGGGGTTGACAATAGATGTAATCGGCTTAATTAATGGTGTACCCGCTGTGATGCAGTCAAGGCTTATTTTGAGTATTTATTGACAAGTCAAGACAGGGTGCAGAAGATGTGGAGTAGGTGATGCTCCTCCCCCAGTATGGGATCTTTGTTGGATTATCCGCTGGTAAAGAAAAAAGCCCGCACATATGCACCTAAATTAACCTTACGGAATGTTTGTAACCGGTCTGGGACGGTTTGGTGACAGTCCAGACTGTTGTGAATTAACCTTGACTGGTATTTTCGTGTCCAGAGGACCGCTGGCAGCAGCTCGGACGGGACGGAGGACTCGGACTTTTCCGCCGACCTCGAGCACGCCGAAGCTTCCGAGAGCGCGCGCAGGCGGAGCAGCACGCGCCTGACCCGCGCGTCACTGCGCCTCAGCCAGAGCTCACAAGGTAAACACCGAACGACTTTCAGAAAAAAATCCAACTTGGGAAGGGCAAAAAAAGAACGTAATAATCATATAGTGCTTAGGCAAGAGCAATACATGTCTTGGGATGATAAATTGTGAAATATGAAACAATATGAGGGACTTCTGTAGCATAGTCAATACAAAAACAGCCTATAATGCTAACATTTTAGTTCTCTCGGTATAGTTTTTACAGCTTCATCAATCTGTATTGTGGTAGGAGCTAAACTCCTTCTTACAAAGTGAAGCAAAAAAGAAAATAAAAAAGGTAATTTCCCCTCTAGATATTCACTTTGTGTCATGGGGTTATTCTATTTTGGCATGGAGTCTTGCCTGGGCCTGCTCCCCTTTTTGTATTTTTCTCACACCAGGCCCATATCAGAGTAGGTGGTCAGCGTGCAGGTGGCCCAGGTAAAGCTGTAACATACAGCCGCACTCATTTGTCCGTTTATTATCTAATTTTCAAGATCCTTTTTGTTTGTTTTAGTAAGCCATTTGGGCTGTTGTACCCCACCTAATTTTCTAATAAAGTACATCAGCATTGAACTGCAATTGGGAGCCTTTCTGACGGCCTACATCATACCTGAACCCTCAAGGCAAGGCAAGTTGGCTCCGTAGGATTGCCTTAACAGGTGTTACCCTGTTGAATTTCCTCAAACCCATTCAAAAGAATGAGATCCTCCTGAAAGTATAAAAAAAAATAATGAATGATAACTGCCATGTCTTGTCTTCTTCTTAAGATGGATATGCTAACAAAATTTAGCAGAAGCGCATATATTCAGTAAATATAAGGCAGTTATATATATGACTTGAAGGTTTAATTGACCTTTGGTTGTTTTTAACCATGTGTCTACTGGCTTAATTTCACATTCTCCTGTTAACATTACATTTTGACCCACTGAGGTTAATATATAAGGTGTATAATTGGTGTATAACCCATGTAGTGTGGTTGTATCAACCTTTTGATTAGTGTGAGGGAACACACATACTATAGGAATAACCATTAACACCACTTTATTTTACCGTTATCATTACACCACTGTATTTCAGAACTTTAGGAAGGCCTTTCCTATCCTTTTTGCCCTTTTATCTTGTCATGAAAGGTAAATGAGACCCATTTATCACACAGCCGTTTTGTTTTCTTAGTTGGTTTTGTTCCTCTTATGATCTTAGATATTGGATCACACATATTTATTATAAAGCCAGAGGAGTACAATGTCATTTATATGTGTCATTTGAACAAGGAACAGTGCTTTCACTCAGGAGCCACAGAGAGACTTCAAACCCCCCTCACTTCAGCAGTTCAGCAGGAGCTATTATATATGGGCAGCCTCAAAGCATGAATGGGTTCAGACAGCCTGACCTCCCCCCACCACAGACACACATAAACTCTGCTCCCACCCCCTGTGTGACCTCTTTCTGCTGTGGCTGCCAGAGGGGATTTACAGCAGAGAAAGAAAGGCCGACACTGTTTCCTCTGCTTTTTGTTACCGAGAGAAGTTGGCTGCGCTGTCGCAGCCCTCATGCAGGCTTAGCAACAACACAGACGCTAGTTTTTCTCCGAAAAGAAGTGGATTCAGGAGTTCACACTTCTTCTCTGTGGCAGGATTAGTCTCTCCACAACCTTTGAGGCCGTTCGCAACAAGTAACTATCTCCTTCTTACCATTTGTGCGTGCAGTTGCTCAGTAACAGGCTGCTCAGCTTTGAGAAGTCAATCTGTAATGTTAATGCACACTCTTCAGTGCATTTTAAACTGAAGTTTGCAAGTTCATGCATCTTGAAGGGGAAGAAATGCATTTAAAAGTTTAGTAACTTAGCAGCTAAATGTGTCCAAAGTCGATCATTTTGTAAGAAAGCTTATTTCTCAGCTTATTAATCTTTACTCTGTACGTTCATGGATACTTAAAATTCTAATTCATTTTATTGATTTATAATTTATTATGTAAAACTACGCTGAAAACCATGCAGTAAACTCTCCTCTCCTCTCCTCTCCTCTTCTAGATAACTGCAGCTCAGCAAGGAGCAGCTCTCCTGCACCCGCGGGTCCTGACGAGGGCCCGGATTCCGCAGCAGAGGCGACGGCAGCGGCGGTCGCGGCGTCCGTCTTCTCGTCCGGGCGCAGGGTCACGCGCAGCCAGCAGGGGGCGACAAACACTACGGCAAAAAAATACCCGCTGCGTCAGAGCAGGTCGTCTGGTTCTGACACCGAGGCTAATGGTGAGACCAGAAGTGTTTACTGTATGTTTGAGTAATTAGATCATATTAAAAAAGAGGGAGCGGAAGGGAGAGGAAAAGAACTAGACTATATGAGAGAGTTGAAAATGAAGTTGAAAGGGCAGAGAAAGGAAGGAGTGACATGAAGATGAGGTGGACAACAGGGCTGGGAGGAGGAAGGGCGTGTTTCATTCATTCATTCATTATTGTACCATTCAGTGAATGTAATGAGCCCTGTTTGTGATCACGGTGTGTTCTTGATTATAAAGAAGACAAATGTGTCTCAGCACATATCCTGGACTTGTATGTATCACTGGGGATAATGAATTGCCGTACGGAGGCAAGGATCATTTTTCTAACTTTAGCCGCTGAGGAGGTGGCGATCCGTATCTATCAAAGCTGATATACGGATAGATGAATTGCTTTTCTTTGCTTTATTTTGTCATTTATTACCTTAGCATGAGTCGTACTGTGAAGCACCACCAGGAGTCATGCAATGATGTACTCCGTGGTTCATTTGGTTCAGGAAAACGTTTTATTACCGTCATTTTTAGTCACGTCTGTGTCACGCCAACCGAGTTTGTTTGTTTATTTGTTTATATGCGCAGTAGAAAATCAGAAGATCACATGTTAAACGTTACAGCCAAATTCTGACAGATTCAAACTTGAGGAAAGAATCACTCAGTAACAACGGATGTAAAGCCAAAAAGTCAAGGAGCTGATTGTGTGGCTCCCTGAAACCGCCTCAGTAGCAAAATAACTATAATAATTCAAATGTGTAAACCCAACTCTACGATACTGTTAGAGATATTCAAAGTAAAAATCTTCAAATCACATTATGAATTGGGCGTTTACGGGAAGTCTACGTAAATGGGGACCATCGCTAATGAGTGAGTTTGTAACCGATAAATCTATTGCAATTTCGAAAAGTGCCGACACGCCTAAAGAAAACGACTTGATTTATGAATGAGACATGAATGACACATTGACCGTGTCTCTCATCTAATCCCTGTGTAAATCCACAGTTAAGTTTTTGAGTTAGGTCCAACTAGAATAAATCAAGCATCTATACATGTTGTTACCGTAGCTACATGGATAGTGGCTGGTTCAGGGGGAGAGCCAGCGTCTTGTAATCGGAAGGTCGCTGGTTCGATTCTGCATGTCAAAGTGTCCTTTGGCATGACACTGAGCCCCGAACTTCTCCTGATGTGCTGGTCGGCACCTTACATGGCAGCCACCGCCATGGACAAAAGCCTCTACAAAATAAATGTAGATATCAAATATATGAAATGCTCGTCTGCAATTTCCAAAGGTTCAGTGAATAATGATTTCACAACACTAAGGTTTATGCCCCGTTTACACGAAGGGAAAACGCAGATATTTCCAGGCGGTTTGGCCTCTCATTTACACGAAAACCCCGTTTTTATCACAGAAAACGATTATTTCTAAAAACTCCGGGCAAAGTGGAGAATTTGGAAAACTCCGGTTATGTGTTGTCGTGTCAACTGGGAGAAACAGGGTTTTAGGTTCTACGCTCATTAGGCTATGCGCCAGAAAATGCTTAACGTCATGTGAGCGTTGTTTTGAAAGGAACAGGAAGTCGCTCGTGTTATTCGTTGTTGTTGATTCTGAGGATTCTGATTGGCTTGCATGGCTTTATCCTTCTCCCTACACTGCCGCCCAGAGGTTTGGCAGAGTTATAATGACGCTCGACGGCGTATTTATGCAGGTTGATGTAAATGACAACTTTTTTGAAAACGAAGGGGGGGAAATATTCGTTTCTCTAAATACCCTGCTACGTATAAACGGGGCCTTAGAAGGAAAAATCTCACAGTCTGAGGAAAGAAGCTGCTCTGTAGTCCGTCGTACGCCAAACAGTGGCTGGGGTGGTGTTGCTCTGCAGTGGTCCCAGTAGTATTTATTCTTAAAGTGGGTACATGGTTAATTTTTATGATTCCAGTTGAACAAACAATAGTTTGAGATGTTTAATTTGAAAGAGAACTTACTTTAATTCCGATTATAACTATTCTATTCATCACTTAGCCAGCGGGAGTTATTTATTAACCCTGCTCTTTTATTTATTTCTGGTTTTGTGCGTTTTTTTTCACGATGCGTTGAGTGTTTTGTCAGATACTTTAACTGTCCATCTCCCTCGTGCCTCTCTGCACACGGAGAGTTGTTTCCACTTCTCGCAGCAGAATGAATTCCACTTTCGTCCCATCATTGGAGTGCTGCACTGTGCGTACCATCTCTGCGCATAATGATGCACTGTGATGGGTCATCGCGCCGTGACATATCGGAGTGTTATGACTGGTTATTGATTTCTTGAGAACTGGGTGTGTTTTGTTTTTTGTTGCTTGTGGGTACCGGACGGACCCAGCGGGACACGGACCGTATCCTGTGTCGCCCTTAACCTACTAGAGTTACGGCACATACGTTCATGACTATTCATACTGACAGAGAAACGGCCGGTGGGGAAATTCAAGCGCTCGGTCAGGAGCAGTCTTTTGTGTTTATAGGGCCGGCCAGCTCTCCTGCAGTCCCGACCTTAATATGAGTGAGGAGTCAGCAGTCGATTTTCAAGAATTGTGAATCCCCACAACCACAACACAGCCATAAATGTGCACAAATGTAGGCTGATGAGTCCGGTAGTAT
Source organism: Lagodon rhomboides (assembly GCA_039737535.1). Lineage (NCBI taxonomy): Eukaryota > Metazoa > Chordata > Actinopteri > Spariformes > Sparidae > Lagodon > Lagodon rhomboides. The sequence continues at coordinate 23,161,126 of CM077802.1, forward strand.
GCTAGATCAGCTGCCGACAGTTACACACAGACACACACATGCACAGTCTCCTCCAGACTTACGGCCGACAGAGATAATAATGAGCCTGAAATCTTGAATAGCCCCGTGTGACTGGAGAAACAGGAAAGGAAATGGGCTCCCATTCACCAGACTCTCTGACTCTGAGACACGCTGGTCTCCTGCTGCAGCAACATCACTCTTCACTATTGGATTTCTCTGCTGGCAGCCACAGCTGGAGAGTGTTAACTGCATCTGTATGTGGTCGAAAATTTGCAGCCTGCGGAGATTTCCCCGAAGATACATTCGAGAAGAGAAGAGAAGAAGTGGTAAAACATTTGCATGACCACTGAGGCTTTGTCGAGACGGATTCAGATTTTTTTTTTAATCACTGAGAGGTTTTTTCCGTTCGGTGGCGTTGCTGTTGCTCCTGTCCAACCCACAGTTTTGGTTTATGGTACTCCTGCTACACTGCGTAAAAATCTGAATATTGTCAAACATTCTGTGTTCTCTGTGCTGGGACTGCTTCCATAAAACTGCACAGAGACATAAAAAGCATCCAGTTCATCCCGATAGTTAAGCTACCCACAATTAAATCCTGGCTTTACAGTGAATGTAGACCATTAGAGTCCGTGTTAATGTATTTATTATCTTTACGAGTAAAAGTCTAATTTGAAATCGGAATGAAAAAAGTTTTGATTTGCCATTTTGTGTTTAAAAAATGATGTACAAAGTGCTTTTACCCAGTTTTTACCCAGCATTCTTGCAATTATTCCCTCTCATTTCCTTCAGGAGACCTGAAGCAGGGGGCGGACCGGGACGAGACGCCTCCCCGCACCCCGACAGGTAACGCCCCGTCCTCGGAGTCTGACATCGAGGTTTCCAGCCCCGGCAACGACCTCGTGTCTTCCAGCAACGACATCGTGGTTTCCCAGGAGGAGGACGAGCGGTTGGCCAAGGAGCTGTCGCTCAAAGAGGCCGCCGCCCACGACCTCTCCCACCGGCCCAAGCGTCGGCGCTTCCACGAGAGCTACAACTTCAACATGAAGTGCCCCACGCCCGGGTGCAACTCATTGGGTGAGGGCACAAAAACGGCAACCGTTCGCCATTGGATCAGACGGGCTGCTCCCATGCACCAACCCTAAGCTCTCTGTGTGCACCTCCTCCTCTCTCCCCCCGTGTCTCCCTCCCCCTTTCCTCCTTCTCTTCCACCAGGTCATCTAACAGGGAGGCATGAGAGACATTTCTCTATATCAGGGTGTCCTCTCTATCACAATCTCTCAGCTGATGAATGCAAGGTACTGACACACACGTACACTCAAATATACATCGACGAGGATCACAGGATAAGAACTGAAACCACGAGGCCGAACATTTTGCTTTAGTTACTGCTCTGTATAGTGAATGATATTTAAGCAATATTACCCGAGAGGGTGTGCTTTAACGTCGATTATACAACTAATACCAACAAAAATGAAATATATACTCAAAATATATCCACGTTGACGGACAAATTGCTCTCAAATTTGAAAGTTTTTTGCGAGTGTGCGTCGTGTTTCCATGGAAACACATGGGGTCTGACTAATAACTGAAACAAAACCAGCCCCGTCAGTTACTCTTATGTGTAATGGAACGTAGTTTACCACTACAGCAAGTAGTCCGACCCATAGTAACGACCTAGCAACGGAAAGGATTTTCTAAACACATGGGGTCTGACTAATAACTGAAACAAAATCAGTCCCGTCAGTATACTCTTATGTGTAATGGAACGTAGTTTACCACTACAGCAAGTAGTCCGACCCATAGTAACGACCTAGCAACGGAAAGGATTTTCTAGTCCCAGATGAGTGAACTCTGAGCTGACGTTAATGTTTTATCGCCGTCTCGGAGTTTCCCGACCTAAATCAATACTGCACAGATAAACAGAAAATGCTTATTTTTATCGCCCAAGTTATAACAAAGGTGTAGATTTTTTTCTTTTATATTTTTTATAAAACAATAGTGTCTCTCACACCGAAGGGAACAGGCTCGGCCCGCTCGGTAAAACGGGACACTTTATTCTATGAATGTGACAGCTGACAGGTGGTTTGTGATTTATTTTCATGATTAATAAATGACGTTTCTAAATAATAATAATAATAATAGTAATAATAATAATAATAATAATAATAGCCTACAATACTCAGCTCGGACTTGTTTCATTTTTATCTTATTATTATCTAATAATAAAGAACAGAGAAGTTACAGATTTATCACTTTATTTACCACAAATCTTTCTTTTTTTTGTCATTTGGTTCTTCTCATCCTCCTATATCCATTCATCCAAACTGAGACCGCCAAATAAATCAAAATCAACAACAAACTGATCCATTTTCTAGCTTATTTTTCCGCCGTTTCCTGCTCCAGCTCTGACAGTTACTATGTTGCCATGGAGATACAATGTTGTCACAGACTTGGCGGAGTAATGAGTCAGGCGTGCTGTAATGCTGATTTGAGCACGGTCAAAATTTGTTGTTGACCAATCAGATTGCTCGGTCGGAACTACTTGTTGTATAATGCTTATAATTCGAACCAAGTTTCCACTTTGGGAAAATCTCAGCGGTCAAGTCGATGAAACTCAAGGAAAGCAACAGACTCAAATTGAAGTTGTCAAGCCGCGAAGCCTCCAGGAGCGGGGAAGTGGCTGCTGTGATGTTTCTGCTGCGGGGGGGTGGTGGTTGTGAGTCGTTCCTGGTAGACAGTGTTGATGTTTTTGCTAGGGCAAGGCATCAACGCGCGACAAACAGGCCGAGGAAAGGACGCTGTCGCACCGTCAGGACGAGAACAGACACTCCACGAGAAACCAGGTAAGCCACGAGCGGGAGCGTCAGACGAGCATAACACACGGTGACACATGCTCACACCTGAAGCAGACACATACATGCACACGTACGTATATACAGATACTACATTTCTGTTGGGGTTGACAGGAAAATGTATTGTCTTTGTCAACTGAAAAAGTCAATCCAGGAGATCCTTTCTCAATTTCACCCGTCCAATTCACTTTATCTAACACTGACAGCGTGTTAGTGTGTGTTTGTGTGTGTGTGTGTTTGGAGGGAAATTCCCACACTCCGCAGCAGTGCTCTCAAGTGATGCCTCAGGTTAGAGATCACACTGGTTCCCCAGTGTAGCGAGGCCAGAGGCAAAGCTGCTGTAGTTTGAGTCACAGGACTCATGAGCATAGAAAAGACTGCAAGTGAGTCAGAGTCGAGGACCAGAGGACTTTTTTATTCATCCTTTTGCCGAGGTCAGATGTTTTCAAAGCCCCTTAAACAAAATAAAATGACGTATCTTTTTTGACCTTTTTTTTATATACATGAGATCTAAAAGACAGGTTAGTACGGAAGCGTATTGCATTCACTTGATAAATTTATTTTTTGGTTTGTTTTTTGGAGTGATTATTTCTGTTTTTCTGAGTAATTTATTTCCTGATTTTCTGAATAATTTTTTTTTCCTGTTTTTCGGACTAATTTTTTTCCTGAGTTTACAGAGCATTTGAAGATCCATTCATTCACTGAGAGCTCGACTTCATGGTTACAAACATGACCGACTTGTTCAGTTTAATCAAGTTTTACTCTGATCTGGGTTTAAGACACTGGGAGATAGTCCTGTCTTTAAGTCATATAGATGGTATTATCATTAGTTTGTCAAGGCGTGTATGTGCTAACCTGACTCTCGCCAGATGCATTTCGTTCCGCCTGGCTCCGCTCACTGGCGAGAGTCAGGTTATGTATGCGACACGGGAGAACGGGAGTCTGTTACAGGTTGGATGTTCTCGCGGGAGTTCGAAGTATCTCGACATTTCAGAAAAAAAAATTACTCCGAAAAACAGAAGAAAAATAAATTACTCAGAAAAACACAAATAATTACTTCGAAAAACAGACAAAAAAATTAATTACTCAGTAAAACAAACCAAAAAATACATTTATCAAGTGAATGCAATACGCTTCCGTAGGTTAGAATAGAAATAGACACTAATATGGAAACTTCAGGACGGCTACACGGCTTTTTGGAGAAGAACACACCCACAGATTTTGTCACAGTGATTTCAAACGGTGATCAGTTTAGCCACGCTGTAATCAGCTCATTCCTACTTTTGGTATTCATCACCGTGGCGTCAGTATAAGGCCGGATATCTTCAGACAAAAGACAAATCCCTCACATACAGACTACGTAAGCGGGTAAACATCCCCGTGGGGATCCGTCACAGATTTACATTTTTTAAAATCTCACCAAGCAGTGATATAAATATCAGTATTGATAGAAACGAATGTAGCTCAGCAACACATTTATCATCATCGAAAATCCACATTCAAGGTAGTGATTCGTTTTTTTTTCCTCCACTGTCGCTCGTCAAAAGGTAAATGGTGAAAGTGCAAAATCTTCTTTCTTCAAACATCTCTGTGTGGTCTCAGGCCCCGACGGACCGCCAGCTGCGCTACAAGGAGAAGGTGACGGAGCTGAGGAGGAAACGCAACTCGAGCCTCAACAAGGAGCAGAAGGACAAGCATATGGTAAGTGGGTGAGAATTAGCCTTTTATACACCTCTCTCCTAAAAAAACACAACATTTCCCCATTTGATGCATTCTTCTTCTCTCGCCAGGATCACCGCCAGAGCCACGGAGCGAGCCGGGAGCCGCTGCTGGAGAACATCACCAGCGACTACGACCTCGAGCTGTTCAGGAAAGCGCAGGCACGTGCCTCGGACGACCTTGTAAGAGAGAAAACTCATCATCACCCCCCCTCCCTTACTCTTTTCTGCTTCCCTTTCTGTTTTACCCCCCACCCCCCCCCCCCCCTTTCTCCGTTATTCCTCTTCTTCTCTGTTTCAGTCAGAAAACCCTCCCCTGCAGCCACAGGAGGAGATATTTTTGGTAGTTCGGACAATCACTTCCGGGTGTTCTTCTTTTGTTCTTCTTTCTTCTGCTCTGTTATTTTCAGTTTAAACGATCACATAGAAGGTTTTGTATATTTACACACCTACAAATATTTTGCACTTCTTACAATCTTTTAAATCTCATAAATCACTAGATTTAGATTCACTGCATGCTTCTCAAGCTGCTGTTAGCTTTTGTTTCACTATCAAATAAAAGCCATCTTGAAAACGTAAAGATGTTTGCATCATTTCAAGTCTCAAGCGCTTCTGAAAGTGCACTATTCTCCACAAATCACTCCCTTATCTTCATGTAAAGCCCTTTCCTACGTATTCCTCATCCTAACTTTTCTCCCCGCATTTTAAAAATGTGTTTATCTATTTCTGTGCATGGTGGCCTCCGCTGAGGTTCTGTGTTCAGCTGCTCCTCGACCCTGACTAACTGAGATCTTTCCATTCTCTCCTCTCTCCTCGTCTGCCCCGTCCTCCTGTCCTCTTTGTACCTTCTTCTCGCCCGTCCACGTCTCCTTCTCCCTCCCGTCCTGGCACGTGCAGGAGAAGCTCCGTCTGGCGGGCCAGGTGTCGGAAGGCAGCAACATGATAAAGACCATCGTGTTCGGCCGCTACGAGCTGGACACCTGGTACCACTCTCCGTACCCGGAGGAGTACGCCCGCCTGGGGAGGCTCTACATGTGCGAGTTCTGCCTGAAGTACATGAAGAGCCAGACCATCCTGCGCAGGCACATGGTAAGGAAGGGTTTTCTGTTTTGGGGGGGCATCTGGCAGGTTAAAACAAATAGAGAAGGGCGGATCTTAAATCCATCCTGTGTACTTTCTGCAGACAATCCGACAATAGGCAGCGTACGAGGGAGTGATACAACTGAGGTCTTAAACTCCTAATTTTGTCAAGTTAAATTATAAACGTTTGCCTGCCATAATAATTTGCAAATGTGTTTTAGTCTGGAATCTCTCAATTCCCTTTTTGATTACTGAGGGGTGTTGCCAACAGGCACAGACCAAAATGCCACTGGATGCAGCTGGATAGACCAACAACCAATCAGGGGCAACTAAACGTATGATGAAGCGCTAACAGCTAACAGCTAAACAGCACACTAAAATGTGTCTCTGTAAACGTCTGAGGTGAGAAACAGGCTATGCAGTAGGGCTGGGCGATTTGGCCGAAAAATAAAACCTCGATTTTTTTCTAACTAATTGACAATTTTCGATTTAAACCTCGATTTTTTTCTGTTTTTCTCTAAACAAACTAAAAAGACCAAGGCAAATTTAAATACATATTTTCTTTATTAACACAATAAAAATAAATGAGATTACCAAGTAATCTAGGCCTATGTGAACAAATCAGTTCTTTAAGAATAAAAAAAATAATAAAATCAGCACCACTTGGCTGTCATTATTGTGCAAAGATTTTTTTAAATCAAAAAAAAAAAAATTCTCTTGTAGGCCATCCCTGAAAAAACTTGTAAAATGAAATACAACAAATAATAAATAATGATAATAACATTTATAATATAAAAATACTCTCAAACAAAATAACATCCCTTTAACTTTCCAGGAAGTTGTCTACAGGTTTTTCGCGAGGAAGACAAGCCTGTCTACTGCCTCTGGCTTGAGGCATGAGGTGGGTCCTGTTGGGTTTTTTAGACCACGTGACCACCCAAATGTCGTGTGGTTGGCCGACAATCACGTCAATCAATCAGACATACAGCGGTAAATGGAATGTAGCGCCGCGCTGCGCAGCATCCGGTACAAATGGGTTAAAGCAAAAACAAATCTGCGGAGTCTAGAACTGTTTTTAAATCGCGATTTTTCGGTTCAGCCATTTCACAAACCGTAGGAAAGTAAAAATACAAATTAATCATTTAAACCGAAAAAATCGCCCAGCCCTACTATGCAGTAACAAAATCCTGATTAATATTTGATCAGCAGTGCCTCGTTTTACAGATTTGATCTGAGACAGATCGTTGTTACTTAGTATTCATTACATCAACAGGAATACATTATTTTAAAAAAATGCACATTTGCCAAGCAGATAAGCACTAAGTAGTGTGTTCGGCTGTTCTCTGTAGTTTCAATGATCTTTCCCTGCGCAGATGGTGAATTCTTAGAGACAAACGGGGCTCTGCTGATAATCAGTTTTCCTCATTTCTCATTCGATCCTGAAAAACAGAAAAGACACCACTACATACTCCAAATTCTTTCTTCTTCTTTTTTCTTCACTACGATGTCTCGGACTGATAACCAACGAGATTAAAGCTTCCGGCCGGCGATGTTGAAGTATTAAAGTGGAAATGGGCTGTGACACAAAATGAGTCCGGGCTATTGCCTTAGTTCGAGCTAAAACCTCAATATCTCAAAGCCTAAGGCGATTCATAATCACATTCCTAGCCCATGCAGACTCTATTTAGATTTAGATTTAGACTGTATAACTTTGCTCTTCTTGATGCAGTTCGCTCTGTTTCCACACTGGAGTGAGAGAAACTGGAGGAGGAGAGCGCTCAGCTGAGTGACTTAACGGCTTAGAGCGAAGATACCAAACAACTATATGGCCACAACACTGTCATCTGTTATGGTAGACTGTGGCGATATTTGCAATTTAAAAAAGAAAAAATCGAATTCAATAAGATTAAACTTTTTGGTTTAAACAGGGAGTCCATGTGTTTTACACATTTGTCAGGCAGGGAGAATCCAGTGGTTTTGGTGCATACTAGGGACTAATGGTGAGAAAATCTCTTCTTCTGCTGCTTTGAGTTCGACCATTCTTTGGTCTCTTCTCAGCAACCAAATAGCTCCTCATTTTGTTAGTGAAGAACCCTTTAAAGCCTGGATACAGACTGGAGACGTCAGCTGAACCACAGACCAGCAAAACCACTATGTGCAATTAAAAGTGTAAAGTTTTTTCTAACTTATCTATAAACTAACCTCTGCTGCTTTCTCTTGTCCCTGTTGTGTATAGGCCAAGTGTGTGTGGAAGCACCCTCCGGGTGATGAGATCTACAGGAAGGGGAATATCTCTGTCTTCGAGGTGGATGGAAAGAAGAACAAGGTAAACACTCGCTGTGCTCCTAACAGTCTACCAGAAGGTCCGGGAATCAAATGTTAAAATATTACTACAGCTGTCAACAACAAAGAAGGCGAAGATTTGTCATAAAGTTAGATAGATGCTAAAAAACATTTAAAAAAAACAGCAAAGCAATCCATGACTCAGATGGGAGGTGGTCAAGAGGACATGACAGTAAACAGGCAAGTCATGATGATGTTAATAACCAATGTTTGTAGGCGAAGACTTGTATCTCTGACCTTTTTTAACCAATTTTTGTGCCTGAAGGTAAGACTTCTATCCCTAATGAGATGGAGACGTTTCTGTGTGAGATTAGCCAGACGTGTTTCCTGTAGGCGTTGATAAACGAGCGTGTCCACGATTGTCTTCCCCGCAGATTTACTGTCAGAACTTGTGTCTGCTGGCGAAACTCTTCCTGGACCACAAGACTCTGTATTACGACGTCGAACCGTTCCTCTTCTACGTCATGACCGAAGCTGACAACACGGGGTGCCATCTAGTCGGGTACTTCTCCAAGGTAACCTGGGAGCCAATCGCACGTAGATTAGTACAAAAATGTTTAAATCCAGTGTTTTAGAGAATTTGAAAAAAATCTTTTTGGAAATTAAGAGATATTAAGTAACTTGCTACTGACTACTAAGCTACTGACAGATTCTGTATCGGATAGTTAAGTGTCATTCCCAGGTCATCAAACAGATGCTCGCTTGGACCGAGTCGCCAACCCGACCGGGAAATGAGACTCAACAATCAACTATCTTTCTCCAAATGACTTACCTTTAACTGGGTTGTCCAGCAGCACAATAAATTACATTTATACAACAACAACAACAAGAAATGTATTTCAGCTCCAACACTGTTATAGTAAATTACTTAACTCATTACCAAAAAGAAGATTTAATCCGATGGGGGTTTTCGTTGAAGCTGTAGTAGAACTCTACGGAGCCCCTAAAGGGACATGGATGGACTTTTTTTTTTTGCGAGATCTCGCAAAAGTATTGCGAGATCTCGCAAAGTATTGCGGGATCTCGCAAAAAGTATTGCGGGATCTCGCAAAAAGTATTGCGAGATCTCGCAAAGTATTGCGGGATCTCGCAAAAAGTATTGCGGGATCTCGCAATACTTTTTGCGAGATCTCGCAAAAGTTTTTTCTCCATTCAGTGAACCGGAAGTAAAACACGTAGCCTAAAATAAGAAGAAGAAGAAGAAGAAGGGGGAGGAGGAAGTAAAATAGACACAGCATGGAGGAGCCTACCCATCATCCGTGGGAGAAGTTTATTGATTTCTATTTCAGGATTGTACGGTAACAGAGCACGGATGATGTGTACGCTCCTCCATCATGTGTGTCTGTTTTACTTCCGGTTCACCGAAGTAGGACAGAACTTTGCGAGATCTCGCAAAAAAGTATTGCGAGATCTCGCAATACTTTTTGCGAGATCCCGCAATACTTTGCGAGATCTCGCAATACTTTTGCGAGATCTCGCAAAAAAAAAAGTCCATCCATGTCCCTTTAGGGGCTCCGTAGAACTCCACCTGTTTAACACTTTAGAACTCAAGTTTTCCTTCTTTAAAGCTGCAATTAAAAACAAATATTATCAGCATGTTTACAAGTTCTGATAAAGGGTTTTTCACATAATGTAACATTTCTTCAAACCGCTTGATGACATGATACGTTAGGTGGAGAGTGAATTGTTGATGTGCGCAAACGCTGATGGGTTGGTTCTAAACCGAGATATATACAATCAAATTATATATAATATATAATTATTGCACATTTGATATTTACTTCTGCAGGTGCATCGTCTGAGTTAAACCAGTTCAGTGTACCTTCACTAACTTCCAAGGTACACTCTTAGAAATAAGGGTTCCAAAAGGGTTCTTCTACAAGGGCTGAGGTTCTACCTGGAACCATTTGCTTCTGAAAAACCCATTCCCGAAGAAACGGTTTTTCAAGGGTTCTTGGTAACACTAATGGTTCCAGTAAGAACCATTTTTATCCAGAGAACCCTTTAAAAACCCTTTCCTGAATAAAGGGTTTTAAAAGAGTTCTTGGTAACACTAACGGTTCCAGTAAGAACTATTTTGATCCAGAGAACCCTTTTTTGGAGAAAGAGTTCTTCAGGGATTGTTGAAAGCATGGGTATAAGATCCTGTATGGGTTCTTTGTAGAACCTCTCATGGGGGGTTCTGGGTGGAACCTTACACACACAGTTCTAGGTATAATCCTTTATGTTGGGTTCTAGGTTGAACCCTCCAAAAGGGTTCCAGGTGGAACCTTTATAAAAGGGTCTACCTAGAGCCAAAAAGGGTTCTCCTATGAGGACAAGCCGAAGAACCTTATATGGTTCTACTTAGAACTTTTATTTCTAAGAGTGTATGAGACAGAGATGAGCATAAGGGAATAGTGTTGTCAAAAATATTGATACCGTATTTCACCAGTTAATAACCCGGGCGTTTAATACGCAAAATCAACTTTGACCCCAGGCGTTTAAAAGAACCAGGCGGCTATTCGCTGCAGGCCTTTATTTATTTTTACACAGACCTGCACCAGGCCATTATTGTGATGACAGTTGTATTTCACAACTCCAAGCTTAAACGTAGCGTCATACTTTTTATTTTTCTTCCTTCTTACGTTATCATTTATGTCCATTTGCTGTCTATTCTCCTCCGTGTTGACCTGTCCTCCGGTGTGTGAAGGTTGGGCATTAAACTCGCGCGCTGCGAGTCGTTCTCTCTGACTTTTCCGTTTTTTGTCAAAATAAGAGCGAGTCGGTCATCTAAGATTACGGTACACCCTTTTCTAACATTAGCTACTTCTCTCATTTTGACAGAAAACGGAAGTGCCAACTGTTTACTTCTGCAAAAATAATGCAAATAATCGCCCCGGCGGTTATTCGGGTGGGCGTTTAATACGCAAAAAGGGTGCTGACCCCAGGCGTTTAAAAGAACCAGGCGGCAATTTGCGGCCCGGCGATTAATTGGTGAAATACGTAAGGGATAATGCCCGACGAGGTGTCCATAATCAGGAATTAATGGACGACGCGGGGGCCTTAGAACCATCCGATGCGCAGCGGAGGACAGTTGCCTCCGCAAAGTCCATTAATTCCTGATTATGGACACCTCGAAGGGCATTATCCCGCTTATACCATGGTCACTTGCCAAAGAAAATAAATTAAGACCATTAATTTATATTTTCATGCGTTTTACAATCAAAATATAAAGTTTTTCACAGGCAATAACTTAGTTTCCCTGGTAACGCCTGAGGGTTTGACTAATACCTGGAACAACCATTACCCTCCCGTAAGGTTCTTATGCAACGGAAACGTTGTTCAGCCTCTCCAGTAAATAGGACGGACCTTAGATACGACTTGGCAACGGGAGATATTCTAGTCCGCTCAGCTGTGAGCCAGAAAGCTAACGCTATGCTAGCAAGATTCAAAGTCGATAACATTGCGTACGTTTGACGAACAGTAAATATAATTTGACAGTATGTTTAACAACAAGACTAGCTAGCTTACCAGTCATGTCATTGTCCCCAAATCAACATCAAGATTTTCACGAACAAATGATCGGCCGTGTGTAACATTACTGTGGCTTTGACTGCGTTCCCGTCGCTATGGTTACGCCAGCTAGCGCATTAATTTAGACGGTGAACAGACAATTTGACTGGAACTACTTAGTAGGTGTCCATATACCAGGGATTAATCTACACCCTACAGCCAATCAGAATCGAGTATTCCCCCAGACCATGGTACAAGGTATATTAATATATAATGATTGTGAATATTTGAAACAGTTGCAATACTAAATTTCAGCAGCAGCCCAGCTGCTTTTTTCTCTGACAGCAAATTGACGGCAGCACGCTGTAGCGCCGCCATAGTCCCGCCCTTCCCCCAGTTGTCTGACTAGGGTCAGAAGTAAATTAACTTAGACGCTGTTGTTCTTAACAAAGAGAGAACAAAAGCCTTGTTTATATTTATACGTTGATATGAAAAAAAATCACGGTATCAAATATGGATATTTTTTCAAGGTTTTGTATCGAAGTTTGAATTTCCATTATCCTGACAACACTATAAAATACGAAGCCTGAAATAATGAGATCTGAGATGTTTTTTGCTCTAAAACATACCATCTGCCTGTGTACGTATCAGCTCAAAACATCATCAACCTCCAGTTAAAAACGATTAGTATTGATAAAAACAGGCATTATAGATTTATTGTCATTCTGCAGGAGAAGAACTCTTTCCTGAACTACAACGTGTCCTGCATCCTCACCATGCCACAGTACATGAGGCAAGGCTACGGCAAGATGCTCATAGACTTCAGTGAGTACGGACCCAGCTTGTGTGTGTGTGTGTGTGTGTGTTTTATTCTCATAAACTTAACATTGGCCAAGGGATCCGCGCAGCACAATAACACCGGATTTAAGAGGCTGTCTGAAGCACTTGCTCTTCTGAGAAAAACGCTGCACACTCTTGATATAATTATTTTGGGGGGCTATATCAGTGTTTCATTTTTTGTTTATTGTATTTGTGTATTCTTTTTCCAGTTCTCAGTGGGTGAGGCAAAATGCTTCAGTAAGAGTTTAGCCAACAAAATGCTCTGATCTGATTTGCCCTTTAAGGTTACCTGTTGTCCAAGGTGGAGGAGAAGGTCGGCTCACCTGAGCGCCCCCTGTCTGACCTGGGCCTCATCAGCTACCGGAGCTACTGGAAGGAGGTGCTGTTACGCTACCTGAACAACTTTCAGGGGAAGGAGATCTCCATCAAAGGTCAGAGCTGGGCCACATTTTACAAAAGGCAGGGAAAGGGTGTGAGAAGAAGGAGAGGGAGAGACGAGGCCAAGGAATCCATTTGAGGGAAAACCTATAGAGTCAATTAAAGCCTCAAAATGGCCAACAATTCATGAAACTGTATGGGCGTGTGTGTGTGTGTGTGTTGATATGTGCACGCGTGCATTCATGTGTGTCCGCCTTTGCGAATGGGTCAGAGAGCACTCCAAGTCAGTGTTCGGTGACTCGTGCAAAACTGGGTCATCCGGACGCATCCAGAGGGCCGAGGGAACATCCTGCTTGGTCCGTTTTCTTTCTGCCGGTTGTTTCCGATCCAGAGGAGAGGAGCCCTGCGACTGTGGTGAAAAGAAAGACGAGACACCTGCAGCTCTGTCAGGCTGCACGTAGGCACGGTGACGACCTGAGTGAAACGCGTATACGCTAATTAGGACTAAACACAGCTAAGGCTCGTGAGAGTAGCATTTGTTGTGCAGGTATTTGGTCTAAAAACAAAGTATTTGAAATTCTGACCTTACAATGGCACTTGATTTAAAGCGTAGTAATTCCCAATGTTATTACATAGCTTAAGCCTTTAGCATTCATCCTCTGGGGACCGTGAATGTTCATTCCAAATTTCATGGCAATGCATCTAATAACTGTTGAGGTTTCAGTCTCAGCCTCGGAACCCATCACCTGCTGTCTGACGATGATTTAGCCTCCGGCAGCAACAGCCAGCAGGAGAACAGATATCTGGGCCGAGTCGTCCTCTTCCATACGTTAGTCACTGTTTACATTCCAGTCAGCAACTTTAAAAGGAAGAATGGACGCAAGGTGACGTTTTGGCTCTATAATCAGCTGTCTGCACATCCAGCTGGGGAGCGTTCGCACTCGGGACTTCCGCAGACTGATCGGGCTAACTTTGGGTTTAGCATCAAGCTAACTTGGATGGGGATGGAATGTAATCAGGCGGCTCTTCTAGACTCTCAAAATTGTATTGAAAATGCCCAAATTCTGACAGTGAAACAAGTCATTTCACGGGGGTTGTGAGGCTTTTATTACCGTTTTACAGACGATGTGATTACACGGCTTGGCCGCGACAAAAACTGGCTCCAAAGCCTGCCGCTCTTTGTGGGGGCTTGATCTCGACGATGAGGCCAGCCGTCTTCTTTGCAGAGGGAGTTAAGGTCAAGCCAACTGCGATGAATAGTCCTCTTCTTCCCAACGAAAAGGATAATGAATGGGCAGGTTCATTGTATGTCTACTTTTTGAGGTTGTATCATCATTCTTATATATCGCCAAGTGTGTTTAGACGTCGGTACGGCATTTCCCAAGCCCTCGCGAAAATGTTTTCTCACGTGAAGCGGCGCAGCTTTCTGCATGATGACATCCCAGCTGGCACCGGACGTCAATAGACGTTGGTCTTTGGTTGGATTCAAGTCATGACGTCAGGTGACCAAAACCCAACGTCCATTGACATCTACTTTCAACATCTTTTGACATAGGAATATTGACGTCAAATGACGTTAATATTTTGTTGTTTTTATGTTGTGGTGTCTGGCAACCAAAACCCAACGTGTGTCAGACGTCTTGTACTCACACAACTTTGACGTTGAATAATGACCTTTTTGATGACAAAATTCTAATGTCTGGACAACATCTATCAACAACGTTGATTTGACTTAAGATAGCCTACATAACTGATATCCAACGTCGGACCAACGTTAAGTTCAGTTTCATTTTCAACTAAATACTAACGTCTATTCAACGTCGGAGGCGTCTCAATTAGACTTCTCTATGACATCTAATTGACTTCTAGTGCCAGCTGGGATTGCTCCTCGCCCTTCTAATGTTCCTCTCCTCTGTGAATGGAGAGCTACAGGTCTGTGTATCTGTTGGAACATGGCGGGAGGTGTGGCTGCCTCTGGCCACACACAGCGGACAGGATGGAGCGCACACTTTTCATACAAAATTAGCTCAGCTTCCCAAAGGATTGTTTTTGCGCTTCGGAACATAACCACTGTGACACAATCAGAAAACAATGTTTTATTTTTCCGATTCACTGCTTTGTTCACGCTGTCACCGCTCCCTCTCTCCGTTCGCTCTCCAGCTCTCTCTCCCATCGCCCTTGTTGAGCTAAGGAGTAGATTCAAACTTCTAAATAGTGTTTTTTACAAACAGCAACCGAAAAATCCTTCGTAGTTTGCCTCTAAATGAAGGTTTAATAGAAATAAAAAAAAGCATCCTCTTCCACTTCATATCTTCCGAGCTCACACTTGAGTCAGTCTTGATGCGTTCGCCGTCTGCAGACTTCTGTGTGTGTGTGTGGGGAGGGGAGGGCGTAATCACTGTAACCTAAAAGTTGTTAAAGATACAGCGTCTGCGTGCGTGGAGTTTTCTTCTTTACCGCCTTTATTGTCACATTGCTGTCATTTTGTGTTTCTGCCACTTACTGTCACACAAAGGGATCATGTGAAACCAAAAGCAGGAACATCTTGCGTCGCTCTCTATCTTCAGGCGTAAAGCTGATTTTGATGGAGTCAAATCGCGGCTCGCCGTTAATCGTTGAGTTAGATAGTCACTGACTGATCATGATCTTAACAGCACTAATTATTCACACCACAGTTTGTACTGTGACGATCATCGTCAGTCCATTTCAGCAACACACAATATTGGACTTAATATAGTTTAGGATGAGATCCTGTTCCCGAGTAACTCTAATTCGCTGCAACTGAAAAATCCTTTTGTCCAACTAAAGAAAGAGGTGGCAAAAGCCTGAAGTAGCAGATCGGTCAGGCAGCATCCAAGACAGTGTAAGAGAGAATAGTTCAGTGATAACACTCTGTTCCCTCCCAGCCAAGCCTCTTTTTGTCCTCCTTCTTTAAGCCTTTTGCATTTTTTTTTCCTCACGGGTTCTGCATGTTAGGAAGATGTTTCAACTCACACAGACTCTTACAAATACTCTTCTCAGTCGTCCCAGTCTGCATTCAAAATGCGTTCTCACCGTACGTCCGTGACTCGACCGCTCTGCTCCCGCCAAGCCCGTAGAGATTCGCAAAGCGCGAAGCTGCTTTTCTCATCGCAAGCTTTTTGATTAGCTTTAGCCGTATGGCTGTTTGCACGATCCATTACGAGCCGTTTCTGAGGGCTCGCTTTGTCTGAAGTTTTAGAATGCTGAGTTGTTTTTCATTTTCTAAATAATGTTTGTAATAATTGTTTGTTTTCTATCTTGTTGGGAGAGGAGAAGTCGCCGCTGGTTGCCTGGCAACTACACCGGGCCAAGAAATAATCCGGCAAATCTCTGTAGAACCCCCAACCTGCCGTTCTTACACTTTTTTGTCGTTAGACACAGTCTAGCTTCATCCTGTTTCCAGTCTTTATCCTGCGCTGAGGTAACCATTCGCCGACTCTAGCCTTATACATTCACACCGCCCTTTCAACATGGGAATCCTGCGGCGATACTCTGCCTCGCTGTCCGTGTGGAAGTTACAGATGCAGAGAGGGGGGACAGTTTTGCTCCAGCTCTGATCCGCCTCCGGAGGTAGCATCCTCTAACTCACATGTCTTTGTCGCCTTCCACCATTCAGGGTTCCCGCGGGGTCTTAAAAAGTCTTAAAAGCATTGAATTTATGAATTTGGAAATAATACCTTAAAAAGACTTAAAAAAGACTTGAATTTTGATATCTGGGTCTTAAAAATTGTGCTGTACGTAACTTCTCTGTAGGGGGTGGGGAAATTCGAAAATGCAGCCCTTGCGTTTTCGTGTGGTGAATCCACACACTTGTCGATACGATGACGTCATCGCCCCACCCCTCGACCTCTGAACCCCGCGACGTCTCATAACAACAATAACAGACTTTTTTGTGGTCTGCTGAAATTTTCTTTGATTTTTCACACCTCTGTTCGGCTTGTTGTCTGCGGTCTGTGTCTGTGCTGTGGTGTTGAAGCGTAAGTGCTCACTACTATGCTGCAATGTTACATCGTTCTTCCAAAATGCTTTACACAGTCCATATATTCACATTTGTTTGAGAAATAAATGAACAAATATAAAAAAAAAAAAGTTTTTCTTTGCCGGTAGGTCTGTGAAATAGGGTTGTCACGATACTAAAATTTTCAACTCGATACCGATACTCAGGAAAATATTCGATACTCGATACCATTTTCGATACCACAAGGATAAAAACAAAGACCCCAAAATTTAACAGAAACATTTTTATTAACAAGAAAAATGCAACATGTAAAAATGAACAGAACCACAGGTTAAATATTCATAATGAAAAACAGTTGTGCAAAAAGAAACCGCAACTATGATAACAAGTTTCAAGTATTTTCGTTGTCGGTCAAACACAGATGGTAGAGTCGGCTGTGTGTGTTGCTGTTTGGTTGCAGGTCGACTTTTCTCTGCTTCATTCTGGGTCTTCAAGAGAGAAAATAACACTTTTCAGTCACCAACATTTATGTAAACTTATTGACTCTATGCTTATGTATACTGACACTGTGTCAATTAACGCAATATGGGCATACTACGTGCCTGATTTATTTATTTATTTATTTATGTTGTTTATAATCATTAACGCGACGTCAGCCTTTAATTGCTAGCTGCGGCTAATGGCTAATCATAACACGGCCAACATTAATGCGGGCCACCGGCCACGATAACATCAGTAATAGGTCAGTTTGAAACGAAAGACACTAACCTGTCGAAATTCACTGTAAAGGCCAGGGTGTCGGTTAGGGCTGGTGAAAAAAATCGATTATTGATTAATCGCGATTATAATATTGATGATTATGAGTCGATTATTACATTTCCAAAAATCGATTATTTAAATGTTTTTTTTTTTTTTAAATTGTAATACAAACCGGAGTCCTCCTCTTACTGGCTGTCATACCTGATTTAACCCGGAGGTGCAAGGTATTACACAGCTGTCCTGTGACCACAGAAAGTTCCAAAGCATCTGCATCTTTGTTATATGGAGAATAACATAAATAAATAGAATTTGGACATTTATTCACAAGTGTGGACATTTTTTTAACAGTGAAAGACTACATTAAAAACAAAGTGAAAAATAATAATTTGGATATTACAGTTACACTATACAATATTGAAGGTGCTGTGAGGTGTTACTCAGAAGAGAAGTAAAATAATTCAGCAGCTGACTGATGTTAAATGGAATATCAATGATCGTTAATAATCGAATCGAGACTTCAATAATCGGAATCGAATTCGAATTTCGAATTTGATTCCAATTATTGAAGTCTCGAAGTACTATTCTGAAAATGAGTATCGTATCCGGATACAACGGTTTAGTATCGATACTTTTTTGAGTATCGCTACTTTTAACAACCCTACCGTGAAATAGGTATTAAGTTTTTCTATAAATGGTCTTAAAAAGACTTGAATTTGACTTGAAGAAACCTGTAGGAACCCTGCTGTTGTGTTGTTGTAGTTGCTGTCTCTGGCAACTTGTATTGGAAAAAGGCGCCACGATGGTCCTGACCGAGACTTCAGTGAACTTTCCCCCAGGGGAGCAAAAAATTTCCACCGCGCATCGGGTGTCAGGATCTCAGTCACAACACATTATAACTGCATTCATATGATGATGGTAGGATTATAAACAGTCGGCGGATACATTATCTATTGTTTCTTTTTCCTTTTATGCTTATTGACGTGCAGTACTTGTGTTTTATCCTTTTATTTTTATTCCCTCTTATTGCTTATTGTTAAGGATCACACTACTGAGACAACTTCCTTGTAGTTACTCGGCAATAAATCTGACTCTGATTCTCTTAATGTTGACAGAGATAAGTCAAGAGACGGCAGTGAACCCAGTGGACATTGTCAGCACACTGCAGTCCCTACAGATGCTCAAGTACTGGAAGGGAAAGCACCTGGTTTTAAAGAGACAGGTGGGGAACAATGCAACTGAAGTTCAATGTCATAAGTCATAATTTCTTTCATGTTCTGTCCCATTATAACCAAGCTGATTGCTGGTTGGTTATTGCTTGTGGTTCTAACTTTATAACCTTTATTATTTTGGTGCATTTTTTCTTTTCTTTTTCTGTAGGACCTCATCGACGACTGGAAGGCCAAGGAGACCAAACGTGGCAACAGCAAGACCATCGACCCCACAGCCTTAAAATGGACGCCGCCCAAAGGGACGTAGAGGAGCTTCACACTCCAAACCCAGAACACACACACAGACGGATCACACTCTGCACACTGGCATGCTCACAGACCCTGAGCCTAAACTCACACACACACTCACTCCTGTACAAAACGCTTTCAGCAGCTACGGCACTGTCGGTCACTTACAGAGTCAGCTGTTACTCTCGGTCGAGCGGTCACTGTCACGGCTCCAGAAATGCGCTTCAGTCCAACGTATGCGACGTTAGCTCGCTGATGTGATGCCTGTCAGGAAGGGAACCTGCCAGATCTGACCAAGCAGTGAGTCAGAGTGGTCATCAAGGGACTTCATCTGAAATATTCACTTAAAATTGCACATTAAAAAAACATTTACTATACCGCACTGTATAGTATGTATACGTGCCATGAAATATAAAAATGGTTATGTCCAAGAATTAAATGCAAAATAATTACAAGAATAAATTGTGTAAAATATAGATTCAGTGACAACGTGTAAAATACTAACATGCTATTTCATCCTTATAGTTTTATTTTTTAAATTCATAAACAATATTATGAATAGATGTTTTTATTTTATTTTATTTCAAAATTTAAAAAAAACAGCACTATATAGCAGGTTAAATAGCGAGGCAGGTGTGTGAGTTGTGTTAATTATTCAGCATCAAATGAGGAGACAGCGCTAACAGCAGCAGCTAACATTAGCCATGTCAGTTTTACTTAATTGGCGAAATTAGACCCCCAAATTCGGACAAAGAAAAACTCCAAAAATTGATCAATGGGGTTAATCAGGCATTACTGCAGCCACATTTTAAATCCAAAGATGTTCCTTCAAGAAAGACGGACATCTCAGAAAGACAGAGTTGAGATCAGGAAGGCGGAGTGTTTCTCCGCGGACAACAGGCGCTAGCTAACACTGTTCTAACTTCCTCCAGACTCAGTTAGCTTGTTAGCTGGTTTGGCTAAGAGGCAGATGAAATGTGAGAGAGTGGTGATGAGACCACTGTCATGCAACGTGACTTTATGAAATAAAATTTGTGATTATAAGAAGTGAATATTGAATTACAATGCAATAAAGGCGAATCAAATGATATTCATTAAAATTCTGTAATTATAAAAGTAAGAATGATTAAAATCACATTTTATGATGATGAATTAAAAAAACATTAACAATTGTATCACAAATTGTAGGTTGAATTGTATGTTTTACACACTTTATTGATTATTTAAAGTCTTTTTAATGCATTTGATATTGAACACTTTGGCTTTCCATAGAAAACAAGCAGGAATTTCAGGCTCCAGGATTCTTGTTCAGCATACAGTGTGACTGAAATGCAGAATAATGAGCTATGCAGCAGCCAGTGATGTCAGTATATACTGTATTTGATCACTGCTGATAGCTCCTCAACCTCATTTGTTATCTGGAAATTAAAAGTAATTGTGCATCATTAGTGCGCCGTCTCCCAGACACTTAATTAGCACAGAGCACCAGGCACACCCGCTAATCCAATCTGCAACAGTCGGTGTATAGCACGCGCTGCGTTTCATTCTGATCTCCAGACGAGTCGAGACTACGCAGGTCGGCAGCACATTGACTCATGCAACGTGTTTTGACAGACACTGACCAGCTGGCTGTGATTAAACAGGACATGGTCTGGACGCAGAATGCATGAAGTTTCTAGAAATAGGAGCCCTGACCTCGATTCACAACTCACAGTCACACGAGACTTCTAAGACCTGACCAGGAAATACTTGAGAATGAAATGAAATGTTTGTTTGAGGATTGCAAAAACTTGGAAACGGATAATAAAAAAAAATTAAAAAATGTTAGTCCCCTTGAACAATATATCACCTGGTATTAATTATATTATCGTTAACTTAATTGGATACTTACCTATTTCAACGAATGGAAAAAGTGCAGACATTAGAAAAGGTATGAGCAGCTTCAGTAGGATGGTCTCAGGTCAGATCTTGTACCTTTCCTGCAGATTCTCTCTCTGTGTAAGAAAGAGGCGGAACAAATGTTGGACAGACAGCACATTTCTCTGAGACTGACAGTGCCTGTTTGAACCCAAAGGGAACGCAGCACATAACTCGATGTGTCTTTCACGCAGCCAACACACACTGTGTCCAGTATATAACCCATCACACCACTCAAGTCATTTTGTCTGAAGCTATAGCTGCCATTGGCCACGTCTGTGACTGTGTTACCTACCTGGATGTGTTTTGTAACCACCCGTCTTCCCTTCTGTTTTTTTAAACCTGTTTTCCTTTGTGACGGCTGTGTTGTTTTTTTTTGAATTCCCACACTTGTATTCTGAACAGTAAGCGTACTTCGGGGTTCACAAACATGTTGCTGTTTTGCCTGTGTCCGTTTTTGCTGGTTTTGCTAAAGTTCTCAATGATATTTTATACTTTTTCTACCTCTAAGGTTTACCACTGTATAAAAAAAAAAAGCTAGACCGGCCCATTTTAAGCTCCTTTGGTTTTTCTTTTTTAATTCTCCGTGTTAACATGTGAAATTTTTTAGCTCTGCTCAGCCAGTGAGTGTTTTTGTTTTTATGTTGTTGTCTTTTTTTTTTTTTTTTTACTAGATTGCTAAATGCTATTTATATTCTTAAAAAAAAAAACTATGTTAACCACGTAGAACGTAAAAAGACAGAGTCTGGTCGAGGAATGTCTACTCTGTAGGACCGGCTTCCCAGTGAATCTAAAGTATTTATGTCAAATTTCTATGTAGATCTGAATGTGTCTAAACGCTCTTGAAAGGTACAGGTGGGAGAATCCAGAGCGTCTCCCCGCCAACAAAGACCATAACATTAGTCATTTTACATTTCTCCTATAATCAAAAGTGACGTATGATCGAATCAAAAACGTGTCACTTTTGGACGTTGTCACTACTTCACTGTAATTGCTGCTCCGAGCAGTTAGGAAGATACAAGCACAAACTTCTTTTGTTGACAATCTCCATATTTATTTATTTGAATTAACATGTATTGTAACCAGCATTTAAGTTGTTTGTTTTTGTTGTTTTTTTAAGGGAATAGTTCATCATTTTGGGAAATAAGACTCTTCCTCTTGTTGCCGACAGTTGGATGAGAAGATTGATACCACTCTTGTGTTTTTACGCCAAATATGAAGCTACAGCCGGCAGCAGGTTAGCTTAGCTTAGCTTAGCTATAACACTAGCAGCACCCTGTCTTAACATTTTGGTTTCTGTACAGTTCAGCGAACAGGATATAGCATGTCAATTTGTGAGATTTAGCGGTGCTGGTAGGACGGAACTAGGCTGCCCGTTCCAGCAGTTTCCAGTCTTAATGCTACGCTAAGCTAACGCAGTATTGGCGGTAGCTACGTATGCTAGCAGGATCAATCTTCTCATCTGACTTTCAGCAAGAAAGCAAGTAAGTGTATTTCCCAAAAAAACTAAACATAGTGCATAAGCTTCGACAGCAGTTGGCTGTGAAATCGGAGGTGTGTGGCCAACAATGTCGTGTTGAATCTTCTTCTTTTTTCTTTTCTTTTTTTTTTCTTCTGATTTCTGTTTGTTCAGTAGCGTTTGTGTCTCAGTTCCACATACGGAGGAATCTCTTTCCTTCCCAGACTCCAGCCTAGAGTTACATTTCTTTCCTCCTTTCACAGTTTATGAATCGTTGCCTATAAACTCTGTACGGTTGAAGATGTACTTCCATGTGTCTTGTTTTCATTCTGTGGATTTATCTGCCTGTGTTTCACATGTTTTATATTTTCTATAATCCTGTGGTCGTGGTTTTCCCCCGTCTTTATCTGGAGGAGTTCAGGAGTCACGTGGCTGACTGGCAGACTTCCAATCAATACAAACAGGCCTCGCATTTTAAAGGACTACATGGATCCTTTTAGCACCTGTTTTCAATAAAAACCTCTCTGAAATGTGCTACTGACCGAAAAAAAATTACTCAAGACTGTTGTGAGTGTAGATGGCGTTTTTTTTTTTCTTCTTCTTTGCCAATCCTTAAGTGCATTTACAGGAAAGTGCACTTAGTTTTTGTAAAACTTTGAAAGTAAAAACTCATCCTTAAACAAAACTGTTGTACACGTGACTGGGCCAGTTTAGTATTGAGCAGAGGCTGTATTTTTGGTTTTTGTCATGACGTTAGGTTTCGGTTGGAGGGTTGGTGTCCTTTGTGGGGAGCTGATTTTTACTAAACAAGGAAAAAGAGGATATTTTCTATTCTCAAATGCGGAAAACAAACACACCTGGATTCGAAAAGGCTCATTAAATCATAAATTACACACTTGGTCATAAAAAAAATAGCCCTGGAGTGTGTTAAACATCACAAATCGATGTTCGAAATGTTCAAAAGAGATTGTATCCTTTCTTTATAAAGCCTGTCTGTCTTGACTTCATGCTCCGTTTTTATTTTTCTCTTATATATTTTTCATCCTGGTGTTTCTTCCTCTGTGCCAGTGGCAGCTATAGGTAGGCAGCTTCAGAGCACCTCGCTGGTTATTAACACGTGTGAATAGTGTCACAGTTGTTTAGAGAAACGAGAGGCATCCCGCCGCCTTCCACGGGCCACCGGTGAGCCGTCGTGGTACTGCAGCACTTCCATGCACCCTGCTTCCTATTAACACTCCGCACTGAACGCAGAGACAGACAAAAAGTAGCGTGGCATCGATATGTAGCTCAGTTGGGCTTTTGTACTTGCTTCTCCCCCCTTTCTTCCTCTTCAATAAATGCAAATGGTGAAACGCATGGTGTCTCGTGTGATGTTTGTGTGACGGCACCAGCGTAAGAGTCCGGTGTGGGTAGAGGATTGCTCGGACCTCGTCGGCTCATAGTTAATGAGTAATGTGTGGACAAATGGTTAATAAGGGTGGTGTCATTCCACCTCACGCCTCAAGATCCGTCCACCAGGACAGCGTGAGCCTGTCTGTAGTCGGTGTGTCCTCTGGTCTAGAGGAGTTTTGTCAAGTCTGGGAAAATAACCCTGAAGATGTCAGTGTGATATTATTAACCTGCAGTATATATGTGGAGTTTGACCGGGTGTTCACAAAGCGGGGAAGGACTAAAAAAGATAAGCTGGGAATCAAGTGTGAACCCACCGTGACGTCACCCACAGACTGCTGCAGGGATGACGTATTTCTCGAGGCAGACCCTGAAGTCAGGATCGCCCTGGTTCTGTCAAGAAAAGTCTTTTTCAACAGGATTTTTGGAATATTGTAGAAAATAAGCTCTGGCAACGCACGTTTACGATACAGATGAACACCGTTTGTATGACTTTTGAAGCGTAAACTAATGCGTCGTCAGTAAAAAGCTTATGGTAGGCTATGAACAAACTGCACTGGGTCGCATGTTCAACATCACCACCACTAAGCATCTTACTCTGCTAAAGGTATACACACTTTACTAAAAATTGATCGGCGTAAGCTGTAAAATTAGAGTTAGAATAGTTTGAAAGTGACAGTAAAGACAGACTGGTCAGTAGATGAGCCTCTGCGTTGGCAGGATGACAGTTAATGTCCCCGACAAGCTCTGCAGTCTCATTTAGAAACTTTCAGCAACCGCTGTTTTTAAGACACATAAACTCAAACACAAACGCAGGGTCTCTGCTGATATTTGGTTGTGGCAACCACGGACCTTATTTCAGGCATTTAATCGTAAACCCCATTCATAAACCCCACAGATTTCAAGGTTAGGGAACCAGAAGTGTAAAAATGCTAACTTATCACTGGGACTACTGTTTTGAAGACTCAAGTCTTGAATTATGGCCGTCGCCATCTTGGTATTTTGGAGCCAGAAATTATCATATTTGGAAGCGAGAGTGGAGCTTCCCAGCGTACACATTGCTACGCCTCTTCCTGATTGACGGTTGCCATGGTAGTAACTTGTCAGTCACAAGGTAGCCATGCCCAGCTTATACCCTGCTTTGTTAACTACAGTATTTTATCATTGAGACCATTAACTCATTAGGAAACCGTTTACCAATAAATCAAGTGAGAAATAGGGACATTTTCTCATAAGCTTATATACATTCGGACTTGGTTTGAAACCAGTGGATTCTCTTCCTTATGCCATTGGAAATAATGCAGCTCTAAGACACGTCCACATCGGCTTCACTTTTCAGACAGAAACTCTGTCTATACTTTGTACAGTCAATGTGGGAACCATTGACTGTACCCATACCAATGACTCAGGGTATGCCAGCCTCTGCTGCCTTAGTTATGATACTTGAGTGCCCCTTTACAAAATATGTTCACAGCCTTTTCTCAGTGTGTAAAACAGTAGGAGGAAGTAAAGAAATACCTCACTGTTTCTCTTCAAATATAACATGTGTAAATATGTATTCGTTCAGAGCAAAAGCAAGTACAGACACCTATGTGAACAAAATATTTTATTCATTCATCTGCAACGTTACGCCAACATTATGTTACCATGGAGTTAAAAGAGCATGATTTTTTTTCTCCCAAGCTGTGAAGTGAACTATTCGTCATGCTGATCCATCCCAACAATGATGAACGTTCCACTCGCTGTGGCACCACAGAATAAAGACACATGTCGCTAATGTTATCAGCTGTTTAATGGATGTAATTGAATTAAGCAAACTCTCTTAAAAGACATCAGGGTTACATGTACATAGTTTTAAATATGACTACATATTATCCATAACAATATAGGTTATAGTTCAAAGTGATGGATAGGCGATGACGTCAGTGACTTGCAGCAGTTAAAATTAATTTCAGTTAACTGAAACAGGCGTGCAGACCATATGTCCCGACCCGACTGTGTGAGACTCCGTGTCCTGTTGATCAACAACATGGGACTCAAAAGGGCGTTATAGTTCAGTCCGAGCTCGGATTATGGCTGTTCAGGCGTCTTTAGTAAGAGTCAGACCGCCAGTCCTCTTCCATATCTGGAAAATAGAGAGAAAGAGAGCAGAATATTAGACTCAGGGTTTCTACGGCATAATCATTATCTGACATCAGTGCCGGTTTAAAAAGAGGAAAAAACTTCATGATTTCTAGTAGTTTTCTAGTTAAGCCAAAGTTAAGTTTGCTAGAAATTCAAAGGAGACCTATTATAGTTTTTAATTTCCCCCCTGTCCTTCAGCATTTTATCTCAGTTCTTATGCATGTGAAAGATCTTGAAAGTTAAAAAAAAGTCCACATCAACAAAAGCTCCTTTCTCCTACAGAAAATACTTCTCCCGAAAAGCCTCGTCAGTAGTCCCGCCTTTAATTCTGTAACTTTGTGACATCACACTGTGCCACTGGGTCACACATTTGTGGAAGTTATGCTTAGCAGCTGGTTTAGCACGTAAGAATTAATTTAGCTGCTCTGTTGTTGTTGTTGTTGTTGTTGTTGTTGTTGTTGTTGTTAGCGTTGATGGCTCAGACCTGTGTGACCAATCAGTGTGGACTGGGTATTCAGGAGGAGGGGCCTTAAAGTAACAGGAGCTGAAACAGAGCGTTTCAGGCAAAGGGGGAATACAGCGCTGAAGCACTGGACAGTGTGAGAAAACCGATGTGTTTTTTGGAGCACCAAAGCATGTAAACCTATTCTAGAAGGAGCCCGAACTAAAATGATATACTTGAAAGTGAGCATAATATGTCTCCTTTAAAATTCCTTTCCCTTGGTTTGCATTACCTCCACCTAAACTCCTTTTGCCCATGAGTCCAACAAACATCTCCCCTTTATTTCCTGGTGAAGAGACAAAGCGATACAGAGAAAAAAAGATCATCATGAGGGTTAAAAGACGCCAAGTTATCTTAAAACTTCTTAAAACAGAAAAGCAGAACAACACTCATGTATTTCTAGGGTGTAATTACACTTACTTTTCCTGCCCAGTCTCACAGGTTGAGATGCGCCTGAAATTCAAGAGAGAGGAAACGTTGTAGTGGTAATAAAACAGTACAACAGGGAGTTTTCACTCAGAATATTACACAGAAATGCCCCAAACTACATTCTGGTGAGTACAAAACTGCTATACATCAACTGTAATTTCCCGTGAAGTACAATTATGCAATGGTTTCTTTGTTTTGTCTACCTGAGCTTCTTCCCATCAGCCCGTGGAACTGCTGTGCTTTGGACCGCTTGATGAGGTCTGCCAGCCGAATTGTTATTCCCCTCTCTAGTGGGTAGCCCTACACACACACACACACACACACACACAACACAAAGAGGGTTTTAAGTCATTGCATGTTCTGTTCAGGAAGTTATTCCTCCTGTAAATCATCAAGTCAAGTCCCTGCCGTCTGATGAGTGGGTGAGCTGATGTTGCCCGTGGCGCTGAGACTGAGTCGCACTCATTAAGTTAAGGATGTAATTAGCTCGTTAAAGTGTATTTAAATCAATGAAAAGTTAAGCATTATACGCAAGGACGTCATTTTTCTCTGGAGGTGGAGAGGACATGCACTTCTCACTTTTGAAAATCCTGTTTCTGTCCCATTTTTATCACACTTTTTCAGCTTCCACTCTAAATTCCCGCTAAACTTTCTCTTCAGCTGTCAAAATCCAGATGAGAGACGAGGTGATAAAATGTCCATACGCTCATCTGTCTTCCGTTATCACTGTGCACTCACAGCAATAAGCAGCAGCAGCTCGTGGGCTGAATTCTGTCTTTCCCCCTGGGTTTTGCCTTAAAGGCAGCCGGGCACACAACCACGACTCTGATAAATGGAGGCTGAGAAGAACAGTGTAGCTCCTGTTACTGCTGATGCTCTTTCAGCCCTTTGCATGTTTTTCTCAGGTAAAACAACACACTTGATGTTATTTTCAGCCAAGATCGTCCCACGAAAGATGCCCGAGAACTGAATGTGGTAAAGAACAGATTCAGTATTGATGTGTTGATCAAAGTAGGCTATGAGGTCTTTAACAACAAAATTAAAATATATTTGATATATGACCGTGTGGAATTCCTCACCTGCAGAACTCAAACTGGATCCTGACTGGGATCAGGTTCAACTCAAACTGAAACAGTTCTTTAGGGAGGATCTGGATCTGGTGGTTCTTGTTTTATGGTGTTCTGTTGTATTGTATAACACAGTTGGTGTTTTTCATCGCTCTGTCTGTATTTTCTTCTACACATTTACTGTTGAATTGTCACTTGTAGTGTTTCTTGTGAATTTGTTGTTGAGTTTTCTGTATTTTAAAGACCCATCTAGGGACGGAAAAGGCAAACTAGCTTAGGCTATAAAAATATTATAACAACCATTTACTCAGCTTGTGTGTGTGTATATATATATATATATAGTAGAGAGAGAGAGAGAGAGAGAGAGAGAGAGAGAGAGAGAGAGAGAGAGAGAGAGCATGATGATAATCTCACTATTAGTGTGTTGTTTTCTAAATTGATATAAATATGTTCATCTTCATAACGCAGTGTTGAAAGGGGGCATATACTGTACTTTAAGAAATTTAAGTTCTTGTTCCTTCATCATGTTTCATTTCTGCCCACTGGCTGATCCCAGCTCAGATCGTTTGGTGACAAACTGATCGTCCAACAGGTGCGTCTATCGCCTCCGAGCGAGCGTCGCTCTCCGCGGTGCTGAAATGTGAGTGCCGGCGGTAAATGCGTAAAACTGAAGTGAGAGAAAACTGAGAGAAGGAAAGATGGGAGGTCTCTTTGTCTTTCTCAAGATTTTAGATAAGTCCAACATAAATATTTAACTGAACGTGGAGTGATCCGATGGCGGATTACAGTGGGAAATCGTAGAATATAGTTTAGAGGACAAAATTCTCTTATTCTCCGCATTTCCTCAAATACAAAGTCCGTTTTCTCCACAAGTTGTTCTTCTTGACTCACACTTTTACTTTCTTACTAGCCACGATTCTTAGGCTTCTGAGCAGTTCGCTTGCATCTGGACGGAGACGGATGAGAAGGTTTTTGTTAGGTGTTTTTCATCACAAGGCTCCTCTGCAAATCTATTTCTCAGAGCTAATATAAGTCTGTTTTTCCCCTTTAGAGCTGAAATCAAATACAAATCCATCAATCCATCACAAAACCCGACTCTGAGGACGTGTCCTTTACCTGCCAGTTGTCCACCGTCCACACCTCTCCGTCCTCCTCCTCGCCGGAGAGCGGACTCCCCAGCGCGCCGAAAACCTGCACGAACACGACCACCAACAGCACAACTACGAACTTCAGAGCCTCCATCGTCACCTTAGGGTGCCGAAATATATATATTTGTATTTAAAAAAAAAGTGGCAGCAGTTGGTCAAGAAAAACTCCCCCGATCTGGACGCATACAGCAGCCAAACCACTTCAGACTGAAGACATGTGTCTTCTTCTGCACTTTCTTTTGTTGCGTTCGTCCTGAGTGGAGGTCTCCTCTGCTCTTATAGGGTCCCTCTGCTCGCCCCTCCCCGCCTCCTCCGAGCTGATATTAAAGTGAATACATCCTGCAGGCCAGTTTTTTTTTTTCTTTGTCTGACTCAGAGGTAATGTGCGCAGACAGTGAATAAGCCTCACCTTCTCCAGCTGCCAACCGACCACTTCCCCAAAGGATGGATGTGTTTGTTTCTGCTGCTCGCTTGTGATTTTCCCTTTTGTCCACATGATTGATAGACGAGCTCATCGGGCGGCTAAAAGGGGTATAAATGAACAGAGTTGGGGCGACGAAGCTGACACTCCGGTGTGTTTGAGTTATCAGGTCAATGAACAACAGGGAAGAGGAAAAAAAAAACAAAACAGAGGGCCAAAGGCGAAGACACCCAAGACCGCAATCTGCCAAACCACATTACAAATAGAACTGACACGGTTATATTTTCAATTTCAGGCCTGCCTGCGAAGCTGAAGCCAGCCCACGTCATGTTTCTCCCCGTCTTTATGGCTCGTGTCACCTTCTCCAGGTGCAATTTGATTTTTCAGCCGTGATGTATTCATGCTTTGTTTTGTGTGACTCCGCAGGTGGGTGGCCCGGCAGCGTGGTGTTGAATTTATGCTTTAAATAATCAGTGCAAGTGACTGTCTTTGACAAGAATACATCACTCCCTTCGCTGTGTGGCCAGCAATAACAGCCCCAAGACAAGAGAATCGCATTTGGCATTTAGAGGCGCCTGCGTGATTCTTCAGACTTTTGAACAATTATTTTAAAAAAGTACACTTTCTGGATTGTCAACACTGTATGCACTGTGACTTTCTTCTTGTTCTGCACTCTTGGGTCCTCCGTGACTCATTGGACATACTGCGTATACTGAGGTCCAACTGGGAGGTAGGGGACCCTAAATGGGTGCCAGGGTAGCTAAGTCTTTTTTTAAAAAATCTGTCACACAAATGTCTTTTTAATTATTTTTTTTTCACCCTCTACACTTTGGACTTCACGCACATCACCGTGAACTGTCACCTCCAAAAGTTCTCCGATGACACAGCCATTGTTGGGTGTGTGTCTGAGGTTGAACGAACAGGAATGTAGTGGGGTCATCAACGACTTCGTTAACTGGTGTGAATGCAACCACCTGCGTATAAACACCAGTAAAACAAAGGAGATGGTGATCAACTTCCAGAGGAAGACACCACAGATCACGTCTAGGGTTTGGACATAGAGACGGTGTTCACCTTAACAACTAACTGGACTGGACTGTCAACACGGATGCCCTGTACGAGAAGGGCCAAAGTCGCCTCCATCTGCTGAGGAGACTGAGGTCCTTTGGGGTGCAGAGGACATTACTTCGAGCATTTTATGACACTGTGGTGGCATCAGCGCTCTTTTATGCAGTGGTCTGCTGAGGAGGCAGCAGCACGGACAGGGACAGGAAGAGACTGAACAAACTGGTTAGGAGGGCCAGCTCTGTCCTGGACTGTCCGCCGGACTCCATAGAGGTGGTGGGTGAGAGGAGGATGTGTCACGGCCAGGAAAACCACATACAATAGTTTGGACTCAAATGCACGACAGGACTCAGAGTTAGGCAAGGTAATAGTCTTTACTCAAAAACAGGTTTGGTACAACGGGTTATCAGTCAGCGGGGGCAAACACATCAGCCAAATGGGTGGTTCAGCTCCACCACTCTGCATCTAAAGGTTTTGGTTGGGGTTAGGGTCTGGGGTGGTGCAGGACTAGGCCGGAGCCCATCAAGGCGCTGTAGTGAGTAGCGTTTCAAAGTACTCAATACTCTAACCTCTTAAGGCCTTCCTTAAACTGATAGACAATAATAGACTATCAGAAGGTCGCTGGCTCAATTCCCCCGGTCTGCATGTCTGATGTGCTGGTCGGCACCTTGCATGGCAGCCGCCGCCATCAGTGTATGAATGTATGAATTACTGCCCTCATAATGTAAATGTGAATGTCTAGCTTTCGCAATGCTATTCAATCTGCCGCCTGGATATTTCCCCGAAAAATGAAGGTGGCGTTACGGCATAAAGAAAGCGTGTCTGCCATCGCGCAGCCAAAACAGGAAATGTCATTGTTTTCCCAGGTCAGGTCCAGTTGAAACACATGGAATAACTGTGGAAACACTACACTGCAAACATAAAAATAACTCTGCTGATGGAGGAGTCAAAGACGGTTAAGAGGCAACGTGATAACGCAAGAGTTAAGACAAACTACAAAGTCCAATTTTGCAAGGACATGATACGCCAGCCCTTCCCATTGACTGTGACCTACAGGTGACCCTGCTGTCAGATGACTTTCCTCTTCAAGCCAACCAAAATAATCACATTGTGAAACGGTTGCAGTTTGGTTAGGTTTAGGAAAAAATGACATTACGTAGGTGATGTAAGTTAAATATGTGACATCCGTTAACCTACTGACCACTGGACTTTCAGTGTCACGAGGGACACAAATACCAGTCTCTCAGGTAAAAGTCTGATGTTTGTTTGACCCAGCCATTAACCACAACCTCCACCCTCGGCATCTTTGCCCATCTGACATTGTTTGCCTTCCACAGAAATTAATGGTGTTTATGTACCGCACAGAAAGGCTAAAAACATGATAATTCTACGCAGAATTTGAGCGACGGGCCTGGAAGGTTCCCATTGTTAGCTATACTTTGTGCCAGGCTAAGATGTTGAACAGGGTAAAAGTTCCAGAATGTTAGCATGTTGATGTTAACATTTATCTCCAATTACTGTCTGCCTGACTACACTGAATCGCTAGCATGGCTGTAGCTGATGGATGCTCCAATCACAAGAGAAAGAGGGACTGTTTTTGCTCTTTTTTTCATTTTTTTTTTGCAGGAACAAGTCCTTCTTGCTGGTAACTTTCTTCCCTTAATGAGGGCTTATCTGTCTACACGAACAACTGTCTGGGGATCAGCCTCGCTAGCAGTGCTACTCATCTCATCTAAATGTTCTTTGGAATGTATTGCTTGACGAAGGCCAAAAGCTTTAGAGAAGTGTTTTTGCACTACTCCTACTTGCTGGAGATTTGACCACATAAAACATTTGCATACAAAACTGTGAGGAAATGCATCAGACTTACGTTAAAGCAACAATATGTAACTTGGAAAAAATATAGTTGTTCGCTGAGCTCATCCCCAAGTTGTCAAAAACTGTCATCTTGGGTTGGTGATGTGGATTCAGACACTGACGCAAAGGGTCAGTTTTGAGTGTGCAGATATTTTTTACCAAGAACCTGTGATATGTTCTTATTGCCATAGTAAATTATCTTTAAATATATTTTAATGAAAAATTATACCCTGTCAAACAGTCTGATCCATATGTTTTAGTTAACAGTACCTATATATTATTATATTCCAGTTCAGCGTCATGGAGCTGACCCCCAATCTTTCTTCTTCAACTGTTGCATCCATTACGAAACTATGGTCGACCTCTGATTAGTCATCCACTTCTATTCTCCAATGAGTTTCTGTTTCTCCACTAAAAAATAAACACAAAAAAAACCACTTGCTGCAATCAGATTCCTTTGTCAATCAGCAACTATTGTAAGTCTAAATCAGGTTTGATCAGGTTTTATTGTCGCATACAATCATAGAAACAGTGCAATTTATTGAAATTTAATCTCAGCATTTATCTCTGAGCAGTGACGAGCAAGGGGGGCTCTTAGGGACCAACTCCAGCTTTAAGCCAGGGTCTTGGTCAAGGCCACTGACATGAAAATTCATCTGGTATACATGTCATTTGACTGGAGGCAAGCACAGGGAGAACATGTAACTCCGCATAGAAAGGCCCAGAACCCAGCTCCTTCTGGCTTCGAGGCAGCAGTGCTTACTACTGAGAATTAAAGACGTAACAACATTATCCAGTACGTATGTCTTACACAACTCTTATGCAACATGTTGGAGACTAAATATAACAATAAACGTTTTTTAGACTTCCTGCTAGCGTCTCTATCAAGCTATACTTAGGCACATCAGTGTTTTGAGCCAAATGCTAATGTTAGCATGTTTTTTTTTTACAAATATAATGCTAAATTGCAGATAACTGGCAGGTATAATGTTTCTTGTGTTCACTATCTTAGCTTAGTGTGCTAGCATGCTAACATTTACAGCTGAGGCTGACTCGAATATGATTAGTATTGGACACAAGGGAATTTTTGACCTGATGATGACACGGTGATCATGGAGGGTCAATGTCACCAAAGGGATTACATTACATCCTGTGGTGAACACAAATGTCTGCACCAGAGAGCATGGCTAACAACAAACCAGGTGCACACTCTACAGATCTGCCAATACGAATTTAAAGGTCCATTGTGTAGGATTTAGTGGCATTTAGACTAACAACCCCGTGTTGGACCCTCACCCATATGATGAACATCCTTCTGCTGCTTTTGAGCAAATACACCTAATCACTACCTGACAGCTGGTTGGCTTAGCTTAGTAGACAGACTGAAAATGGGGACACAAAAAATCTGCCTACAAGCACCTCTCGAACTCACTAATCAATATTTTGTTTTTAATTGTTTTTGTTTAATCCATGTATAGTGTGAGGAGCCAGGCTACCTGTTTACAGTCTTTGTGCTAAGCTAAGCTAACCAGGTGTTGACTATAAATATATTTACAATATGTATTGATCTTCCAATCCAACTATCAGCAAGAAAGCAAATAAGTGCATTTCCCAAATTTTCAGTGATAAAAGTGATAAATACTGACAAATGTTAGGAACGGTGACTCATATGTAAAGTTACGATGCGCATGATATATTGAGGTCTGTGTCAAACACCTGCACTGTCCTGTACACTGGAGACCACCTGCGTTGGCATGACGCTGGGCTGCTTTGTGATCCACTGAACAGTCATTACCTCAGTTATGTTTAACCATTCTAGCATGATGACCGAGTGGCTCACATAATTGTTGAAATGCGTGGATATGTTGAAAATTAGGCAAAGATTGGAGAGCACGGTCTGAGGATCTATGCTTGGCTTATTTGATACTGACAATGATATTACAATGTGTACATGTGTGCTATGGTCCTAACCCCAAACACTACCAAACAGACTTCCACGAAATGCAGATGGAAGATGGGTGTCAACCCAGAAAAGAACCTCATTCACTTGTGGTGAGGACCCGGATAAAGGGACGAATACCAGGATTTTTCCTCGCTTTCTTTAACATTGTAAGAGAGGGCGTTTTTCCACATTTGCATTCCTTCTTCAGGTAATAATGCAAGGATCTGGATGGAAAAATCAGGCATATTTAATTGGTAAGGATCTAAGAGTGCAATTTGCTGTGGATCAAAATAAAAATTTGGATCTTTAAATATGTGTTATTTTAGATTGGATTAGTCTATATGGGGAAATACATTAATATAATCTCCATTTGAGGTTGAGATACCACAGGTTTCAGTTCAGGTCTTTAAATGAGCATCATTGACATGTTCAATAGCAAGGAACTCTTTAATAAATGACAAGTATGGGCCCTAGAGCTCAACTAGCGCTCTCTATCTCTCTCAGGCCATATTGATGCCACTTGTTGGTTGTCAATATCTACTGTGGAAACTGCCTTCTGCTATTTAGAATTTCAGTCACTTCCAGCAGCTAATTGCCAGTAAAGGTCCCAGAGGAGAAGTTCAAGTAGGGTTTCATATCTACGCTAATTCGTGCGCTGCTGCATTTACTCTCGGCTTAACTATATAATTTTCTACATTTATTAGCAGTGCCTGCCTGGAAAAGACAATAATGCTGTGAAGATTATGTGGGTGTTTCCACATCCTAAAACTCAGGGTTTTTGTCATTGGAGAGTTGTCTTTTCCCCCTGAATAATCCAGATTCAATGTTGGCTGTTTGCTTTGAGCTCTGGGAGGCATTTAAGTCTGCAGCACGAGCTGGGTAAGATGAGCAACTTGTGGATTTCTGAAAGGCATGATCTGAGCTCCAGCCTTTCCCAGATAGCAAAGAATTGGTGAAATCAGCTAGGCAATATCAGCCCACAGTACAGCAATGATCATCAAGCATCACACCAATGCCAGGGTTTCTGGGTGAGACTGAACCGTCAGTACAAATACCAGGTTTCTGCAACAATTTGTCAGATGTAATGTAACGTTACATACAAACTGCAAACAAAACTCAGCATGTCATATCAGTGTCATGTCTTGAAAGCATATGTTTTTAAGTAAACATGCATGCTCAGGCATTTAACAGCATAACAGCATGTAACATGCTAACACAGTGAAACATCAAGCAAGTTCAGTCAGCTAATATTACTTAAGCTTCAGAAAACAAAACAACAAGTCCAACTTGTGTCAGTTGGCAACCTTTCATTTCAGGGGAGCCAGACAAGATTTATTCTTGTCTTTTGTCTCCCGGTTGGTCACTGTGTCTTTTTCTTTCCTGCGTCAAACATCCTTCTTCCGTCTCTTCAACTCTGTCATGAAGCAGCTGAGCCCGGTTCTGCTGCCTGCTCGCCCAGCACTGGTTCTGGTGCCCCCTCCGACCGACCCTGCGCTTGAAAACCCCCTCATCCCAATACTCCCCAGCAGGGCTCAAGCAGAGTCAACTAGCAGAGCTAACTTCTGCTTTTCTACTCCAGTAGCTACAGGTTGCTTTCAGGTAACTCTGTAAATCACAGAGAGTTGAGGCAGAGCACCGGGGGGACATCATAGACCGGAAGACTTTTTTTTTTTAGCATTAAATATAATTTAGTATCATCAAAACCACTGATAGTTAGTGCTGTGTGTGATTTCCTGCCGTAAGCTTTAGGCACTGTGGTGCTACCACTTACCAAAGTTACATCGTGCAGAAACAAGTGATAGAGGTGTGGGGTGGCTGAGACAGAGACACCATTTATCCTATTACAAGTCACTGCACTGCAAAGTTAAAATGATTTTGAAGTTGTTATTTTATGGAAAAATAGTTACATACTGTTGCTTTAAAGGTGTCTGTTGTCAGTGGATGTTATATGGAAACTATGGGAAACTAAGTTTTCTTCACAGTTGAGGTTATTTTCACTTGTGCTCATTTAACTTCAAGGGTCATACATATACATGGACTTGCATTTCTATAGCTTTTCCAGTCTCCTAACCAGTGCTGAAAGCACTTTTCAATACTCGTCACATTTGCTAATTGGCAAATTACAACCAGCGACCTTCCGATTACTGGATGACCCACTCTACCTCCTAAGCCACAGCCGCCCTTGACCATATACTTTGAAGAAATGTGAGATGATTGGATATTTATTTTTCTTTTTTCTTAGCTCCCAGTCTTTCCTTTTGTTGCTCATTGCTTTTGCATTTTACAGTGACTCAAACAACAACAATCTGAGGAAAAAGATGAAGCTAAGCTTAGATCCACTTCACCAAGGGAGCAGTTTTAGCCAAACAAAATAGGAGACATCACTCTATCTGTCGCCACTTTCTCCGGGGATAAGCAAAGATAACACACCTGGCAAACTGTGCCCACACTCTACAAAATTTCTCTAATCAATTCAAGGCTAATTGTTGTTACTTTTCCCCCCATGTCCTTACGACTCTTGGAAGGAGCAGAAGGGGCAATAAAATCTAGACTGTTTATCACATAATATTATCATCTTAAATTGCAATAATGATACCCAGAAGAAGAATAACACGAAGAAAAAGAATGCAATCAAGTAAACAACAAAAACTTACTACAAATTCATTTTGTGCTTTGTTGTCAGCTTTCAAGCAGCTTTCTGCTTCGACATGTCATACAGTATACGCAGTTCAAGATAAGATAATGTAAGATTTAACACTTGCAATGTTTTAAAATGGGCCTTGGTCACACTGATGTAAACAAAAGCTCATTCCTAGCTCAGTTTTGTTGGCTGTAACTAGGCTGACTGTCACAAAAGGACTTCATCGCTGTAGCTAACGCAGCTTCATGCTAAAACTCCATGAGGTGGTTAAAACTTCCATTTCCAGCAGTTCTTTTAATGTTTACAGCTGATTTGTTTTAAAATCCAAGCCCTGTAGAAAAGTTGGATATTTCTGTCCCGAACAGGTATTTTTCGCATCATATCATATCGTATCACATTGTATCATATCACGTGGTATCGTATGATATCGTATTGTATCACATCGTATCGTATCACATCGTATCGTATCACATCGTATCACATCGTATCGTATCACATCATATCACATCACATTGTATCATATATCACGTCGTATCACATCGTATCATACCACGTGGTATCGTATGATATCACATTGTATCACATCGTATCGTATCATATCGTATCACATTGTATCATATCACGTTGTATCGTATCATATCACGTTGTATCGTATCATATCACATCATATCACATCGTATCACATCGCATCACATCGCATCACATCGTATCACATCGCATCACATCGTATCACAGTGTATCGTATCGTATAGTATCACATCGTATCACAATGTATCACATCTTATCGTATTGCGTCGTATCACATCACGTCGTATCGCATCACGTCTTATCACATCACACCGTATCGTAGTGTAGTTAATTACATTTGAGGATATGAACAAAGCGTCATTAGTATAAAAAAGGGGGGAAAAAAGGACATATCTGTGTGGCCACCCTGCCTAATTGAGCTGTGGCTGGTGAAAATTGAAAGAACACGCAGGCCCAGAATTGGGGTGACTAGAGGCAGCTTCTTGTATCACTGCCAGCCATTTTACAGCACATCCAATCAGGTTTTATTTGTCGGATCAGACTCACCTCATCTCTCCCTCCCTCCATCTTATCTGACCTCATTCATCTGTCTCTCACTGTGTCGAAAGAGCAAATATTGCAGATGCAAACCCCAAAAAGCAAGGTGCAGATTGCTTTGCATGACGTCAGCACAGACAGTAACAAAGGCAAGTATCTGCATACCTGAAGTGCATGAATTTAGCATTGCTTCATACCATGAAGTTACTTTTTGAACACAGATGAATAACCAAAT
The DNA here is from genome assembly GCA_039737535.1 of Lagodon rhomboides. NCBI lineage: Eukaryota > Metazoa > Chordata > Actinopteri > Spariformes > Sparidae > Lagodon > Lagodon rhomboides. Next base: position 23,199,288 of record CM077802.1, read on the forward strand.
AACAAATATATCAATAAGACGGGAGCAGTTAGTTTGTTTCTGCCTAAAGCTCTCTTTTCCACTGTCTATCCATTTCTTTGTCCTTCATCTGTCCACCTGTCTGCTTGTCTTTTTTTATTCTTAGATACTACGACAGATAAAGCTGCACATTTTACCGTAGAAATTGACAGACCTAATCAGGCTTGAGCACAAAGTGGAGCCACAGAGGAGAAAAACACCCTTTTTCCGCCAACCGCAACTCTTTGTCAAATGCGGGGCAGCTCTGCTTGGAGCAGGTCATTCATTGAGGAAGACGCTGAACCCCAAAGTACTCCCCTGTGTGTTTATGTCTGCACACCAAATGAAAGTGTTGAAAAGATTTGTCTTTTTACAGTCAAATACGTTTCTGGTGTCAGGCATGGTGGTTGGGAGGAAGTCTTCTCCATGAACAGGAAGTAAAACATTCAATGAGTAATTATTATTATTCACCCCCCAAAATGGATGTTATGTCTTGGCATCAATGAGGGTAATAAAATGAAAACCGTCTGGAAGAGTCAAGCCATGGTTTGTTGCCGGCTAGTGTAATATTTCACCTATCAGGTTGAGGCACCATGCTGACTTTTCAATATGCAAACGGTGTATAATGGCTGTCTATGACCTGAATCATAGTCGGCCAACCACGGGAGTCTGCCGGGAGATCACACGTCGTCAGGAAACGCATGCTTGAATTCATCCATTACCCATTATCTTGTTGACAAAGTTTATTGCTTCTGCTGTGTTTGCTTCATTCATACTTGTGTATTCCCACTTAGCTACCCACCGGTGTTTTAACTACTGTTCTTTCAGCTTGAACCCCTACGCATGAAGCTTGCAGGTTATGGGTTATGGGTTTTTGAATGGGGTTTTGGTTAAATGCTTTAAATGCCTCTCTCGTCGATGCGAGCTTAAGACTTTCTTTCTGCTTGACATAAAATATGTCAGTTAATACCCCACATTTGACTTATAAAGTAGTTATGTGCGTCAATATTTGTCAGGGGACATCAAAAATAACTAGTCTGTCTTTAAAGGCAGACTTTAGTTGCAAACTATTCTAACTCTAAATTTACAACTTGTAGATTGATCAGTTTATATTGATAAAGTAGAGTTTGTTCATGGCGTTAGCTTAACGCTTGCTTTTTACTCCTAGCAATGTCATTTACGCTTCAAAAATCATAAAAACCAGGTTAATTTGAGAAGATACTCTTGCTGAGCAACAGCAAGGGAAGGATGTTCCATCTGTTTGTTTAAAGCAACATTACATACATTGTTTTTACCTAAAAATAACAGCTTAAAAATTATTTTGATGGTACAGTGTCTTTTCATAGGGTGAATGGTGTCTGTCTCAGCCACTCTGCCGCCCTATCAATCGTTTCTGCACTAAGTGCACTAAGTTCAATGTGAGGGCAGGATCACAGTGTTACATACATGTTTACTGCAAGATAACAGTTTTGAACACATAGCATTGTTGTGACGAAATTAGTTTTGTTTGTTGTCAGCACCAACATTACATCCAAGAAAATGTTACAGACATGGGATTTGTGTTTACGACAGTGGTGTCGCACTCAGAAACTGTGGCGGGCGCCAAATCGCACAAAATGTCAGTTTCCACATAACGTTGCTTTAATTGTCTTGCCTGGGAAGTGGTAGCCACACGCTGCAGTGTAGTAGTGGCTAGCTAGCTAGTTAGAGCGTCTTCTTCTTCTTCCTTTTTCCGTGTTACGGGAGGTGGCAACCAGTGGTGAGCTGCGTTAAGGGATAGTTCAGAATTTTGGACATAAGGCCTATTTTCCAAGTCAACCGGTGTGTTTGAGATGTCTGGAGACGTTTTCAAGACATTTCATTCAGGTCCTCCTAGTCGCCGAGTTCGCTGTGCTATGGCTAGCGCAAGTCAACGGATCTTATTAGCATGGCATTAAAAACACTCATACCGACTCCACAGTGCACCCGAGGGAAATCAACTGTAACGGCAGACTATCGATGCACATATATGTGTTGATAGAATGTTTGAAATAAAACCAACCTTGCATTTTTAAGGATTTATGTCTCAGCAGCAGCAGCGTGCTGAGAACCAGGAGCAAAGTAAAATTCCGCTGCTGCTGAGAAACTAGTCCCTCAAAAAAATGGATGATTCATGCGATGCAAGGTTAGTTTTGTTTCAAATATTATTCTATCAACACATATGTACATCGATAGTCTGCCGTTACAATTGATTTGCCTCGGGTGCACTGTGGAGTCGGTATGAGTGTTTTAATGCCATGCTAATAAGATCCGTTGACTTGCGCTAGCCATAGCACAGCAAACTCGCCGACTAGGAGAACCTGAATGAAATGTCTTGAAAACGTCTCCAGACATCTCAAACACACCGGTTGACTTGGAAAATAGGCCTTATGTCCAAAATTCTGAACTATCCCTTTAATGCCACCCACTACGACAAAGCGAGAACTGAAAGAAACGGAAGTTATTTAAAACGTGTTGGATTATTTATGTTGTGTAAATAATCCAGCATGTCTTAAATCATTTCCGTTTCTTTCTATCATATGTGTATTATTACCACAGTATCAATATTTTATTTAAAAAAAATCACAATTAATTTCAATATCAGTATACTGTGACACCCTTGCGCTGTATATATACGGAACCACACTTTAATGTCAAAGTGTTAAATGCTGTCGTTCATGTATAGCGCTACGTTGACTCCAATTTCACTCCTAGCAATTTCACTTACGCTTCAAAAATTGACTGTTAATTTGAGAACAAAGTCTTGCTTAACAAATATGCAAGTGTCATAAACTAGTGTTTGCCAAAGAGCTTTTTTCTGCAATAGATTTCATGCAACATCCCATAGGCTTTTTGGTGCAGGAACTGGGGCATTGCTTACATCTGGCTTAGTATAAAAAATACGATACATTTATCTTTTCTATAGAGAATAAATGACCTAATCTTACACACCAAAAAGTGCATTATAAAATCTGACCGCTGTGAATAATAAAAAGGCATGATGATTTCTGTTTTCTCCATCCTGTTTCCTCTCCAGACAGAACTGTACACTTATATTTACAGTTACATTAATAATGTATATTGAAAAGCCATAGAAGCTGACTCTCAGTCTATGAATTGGCTGTAAAAATGCTATTGCCCCCTTAAGAGACAATGCAAATGTATGTATGTTCGATCATACATGTAACAATGTGCACATGTGTCTTTCTTAAAAGTTGTCATCCCAGTTTATTTTAGCCGAAGCAATGAATAGTGCATTGCTCTGCTCCAGGTCTTCGCTGAAATCCCTCCAGTTGAGCAGCACCAGCATACGTAATGAATGCTAGTAGTAAATACCACTGGATGCCCATCCCCACTTTATAATTAAATCGTTCAATCATCTCCTGCAGAAACCTTGCCTCGCTGGGGGCTTAGAGAGAAAGACATGCTTATATGCAGTGTGTCGTGTGAGGGCATTTCAACATCTGCATGCATATGAAAGTGGGCATCAAGGTAGCGTGTCTGTGTTTAGTGGGTGCCTCTGTGCGGCCAGTGAGTTAGGGTGGCTGCATGTGCGAGCTTGCGTAGAATTCATCGACGCACGTGTTCCCGTAGAGAATTGACACCTGTGTGTTTGGACTGAAACGCACATGCAGTATCAATCGTATCGAGACGCTGGCTTGTAAACATAGGCGAAATGAATTGAGATGTTTATTGAATTTGTGTCGGAAGGAGATAAATGGCACTAATTTCCCCATCGTATCATGACTTGGGATCACTTTCATGAAACAAATGTTGCCTTGTTTTTACTAATTGCACTCAATACTGTTCAGAGTATTGCTTCCACACAGGACAAAGAGAGAAGCCGAGAGCAAATGAGCAAGTAATTGCTTGAATGTTTCATTTCAGCTTCTGTTGTACCTACTGTACAGTCTGCCCAATAATAGACTTAATGCGCTAAACATTAAAGCCACAGCCAGACATTTTGACAAATACTTTTTCACTTTAAAGAGGGCAGTTCGATGAAAAGGTTGATATCATTCTCATGTCTGTACGGTACAGGAGAAACCAGAAAGCCTGACTTTGTAAAAGGAAAAGAAAATCCACCTACAGGCTCACTCATTAACATGTCCGAACAAAAAGATGAATGTGTCTCTAATCAGTAACTAGTACTGGCCGAGAAGTAGTCGGGTGCATAACCACAAATTGTTTTTTGTAGACGTTTAACCACAAAGGATCCACCTTGTTCATAACCCCCCATGATATGAGGATAATTTTGCACCCAATTCCCAACACTTATCCTTTGTCATTTGTTCATGAAGATCTAAGTTAGCAACTTTATCGAGTGAATACTGCTTAGATTGTTATTTTTTTGCTATTAGCATTAGCTAAGTGGGCTAAGTGAAGTTATTCAAATCCTTTTTTTCCAATATTTGTTCCAATGAGCACCTCCTCAGTGAATGGAACCCTAACCCTTTAGAGGTGCAGCTAAGCTCATTTCTGTTCGGAGAGATCCGGGACAGCTGTTTCCCCTGAGTTGTTTATGCTAATTTCTAAACATTTTTAACTATTCCTGAAAATAAAAAATGAAAAATATGTAAAAGATTGAGCTGATTCTGCCTCAACACACCACACACACACACACACACACACACACTCAAGCTCCCTGAGTTCATGCCCTACAGTGTATCCCATTTATCACATGCTAAGTGATCAGCCTGATGCAATACGCACACTCATTATAATTATTACCAATGCATAAGAACGTCCAGACGGGCATCATTTGATTGATTGTATTTGCCGGGTCACGTTCACAAAGGTTCTGGAGGAGGAAGGAAGTGTCTTTTATTTGGGAAATCTATTTGGGCAGTGGATTGATTGGATTTATCGGACAAATTTGAAAATGCACACAGCTGTATCAACAATGAAGGGACGAAGGTGGGGAGTGAGTAGCTAGGGAGTGATGAGGAGGTGATGGTGGACATATAAAGCAAACAAGTTCCTCTGGTAAACATGTTTTATACACACACAGCCTGAGACTGACCAATCATGCCCTTCCATCGGTGAATGGGACGACATTAAGGGGCCATTAAATGGCTTGCATGTACCAGTGTGGCAGACCTAATGCACTGCAGAGAACACGATGACATGTTTAGTCGCTATTTAAAAATCCGTTGCTGAAGCACCAGGGTTAAATAAGAGCACTGGATAAAATGTTTTCTATGGTGAGTGAATCTGTTATGAATTTAACACATGATATTGTCCGCTGATGACATCAGGAGGGGTGTCTGGGGGAAAAAGATAAGTGCAATGTGGAATAGAACACAGTAATGTTGAATATGTGTTTTTTAGTCAGGTCTCACACACAGAGGAGAGTTGTGTCTTCTTTTAGTTCAACGCTCGGTACGAAGCGCAACAACTGTTTCAACACCAACTTTGTTCCCTTCCCTCTATGAGTTTGAGGAGTTCGCCTGCACCCTTTTACACTGCACAACTTTGGACCAACAGCGCCGTTTGGTGGTGGAGAGCATCTATCACATCCTTTGGCTGTACCGTTGTCACAGTAAGGAGTTAAACACTGGAAACTCAACACACGAACACTGCACTGAGCACCCAGGATTTATACAGGACACAACCTAAAACATGTTTCACACCTTTTTATGACTGGAACCTTTACCCATGACAGCTTATAGGTTCAATAATCACCCTAACACTGCCTTAGAATCAGTCACATGAAGTGGTAAGCACACTTGATTGCCCAGTACCTTTATTATCATTATTATCTAAAAGGTAATTACAATTATTTACAGCACAGATATAGAGGTTATAAAGTACTTCATAACGGCCTTAAGAATAGCATGAAAAGGACAAAATAGGAAATAGGGCACACGACAAGACAAAAAAAACTAATAATTTAAAAATGAATTGTTGGATTAATCAATAAGAAGGATTGGGGCTATCGCTCTCTCACAACAGCGTTCCCAGACAAGGTGTCAGCTAATTTGAGTCGTAATGTGAAAATAAACCTGCGTAGTCAGTGTCGAGTGTGAGGTGGTACCACGACCAACCTGACCTTCTATTTACCCACAGCACAAATACTCTGTTTGCTTTATTCATTATCAGATGATATGTCATTTTCTAGATTCGTACTTTGTGTGTAAATAAGAGAGGTGTTTTGAATGTACCCTTGGCAATACAGGCGACATACTGTAACATTTTGTTAAAACACTGATGTTAAAGCTGCATGTGTCAGGCAGAAAGTCCGCCACTCCTGATGACTGATGTATGTAAGACATAAAAACAGATAAATAGCAGCTCTTTAAAAAAAAAGAAAACTAGCTGCTTCACAAACAAACTTGGACAAGCAAGAAAAGTTGTACTACAAGAACAGAGTTTTTTAGGATGTGCACTAACCATGTGTTTATTGAACGTAACACTGTCTCACATAACTGCTGGGGCTGCTGGATGTATAAGTTCAATAAAATCATTATAGAGTGACTAACGTTAGCCTCAATCTCACACAGTAGCATCTGAAACCATGTAATGCCAAGTTAGGGTTATTACTATAAGTAGTGAGCTAGTTAGCGGGGGATGCTAACATTTGCAGCTTGTAAGAGCAGACAAACACAATGAGGGTAGCCTACAAAAACAATCCACCATAAATTTAAACTCTTTCATTTTTTGTTTTTGATTCTGGCGGCCCCTCTGGCCAAAAGGGGTGTGAGGACCACTGTCTCGGTGGCAAGGCCAACAGTTATTATGTTATATTATGACAATACTCGTAAGTTTGGGCCCAGATCATCAGTAATAGCCAGTCAGTCTTAACTGTACTCAAACCAGCTGAAAGTGTCCTTGCTGTGCTATCAGAGCATCGTGGTGCTTGTGGGAACTCTGGAAGAAGTCTTTTCCCCTCTGCAGGTCCTGCTCGGACAAGAAGCGCTCCACCAGGGTCCGCTGGATGGCCTTCCGCTCGCAGACCTTGTAGTGAACCTCGTGGCTCACGTTTCTTAGAGGCTCAACTATCAGCAAGGCCGGAAACACTTTAACCTGTTGGCAGAGGGAGGAATTATGGGCTGTTGCACATGTTTTTTTTTTTTTTCCATGGTCAGATCCTGCAGATCTTCAAACAAACCTTAAAGGTGCAACACCTAAGAATTTCTGTTTAAAACATTAAAAATAACAACTGAAATTGTCAACAGAATGTGAAGAAACAAACGTTTAAACGTTATACCGATGATGTCTATAAATTGTGTTGCAGATATACAGTTTCCATTGAAGTAAGCATGCTAACCAGCTAGCCCCTAGTCAGTTTCTACCTTAAGTCCAATAGTTAACACCACCAACACTACCCTGGTGGTCTGAGCTCCCAGTCCAAGACACAGTCAGCTAATACGACCGGTAGCTACACATTTGACTGAGCTTACTAGCTAACACCAGCTACAGGTAGCAGCTAGCATACAGTTAGCAGTTACCTCAGAGAATGAACGTGACATTTGCCGGTTCTGACAAATTGCACTTTAAGTGAAATGTTAACCTAAATTTTAATATTGCTGTCAGGTACGCTTAAAACTAATGCAGTCAAATACAACTGTCCTACAATGAATCACCCATTATGAAAATTATAGTGTTCACTTATTGTTTCAAATTGATTCTTTGTATGCTCATTATGGAGGGTGTAGTTTGTGGTGCGGCTGAATTATATTGCATTGTACTGAAATCCTGGACGTCAACATTTTCCATTTATACAATGAATATGATACCTGAGGATGAACTATTGTAAAAAGCCATTGCTAGATCTCTGCACAGTAACATGCAATTGAATCATTTTCCCGTAGTTGTTGTAAGAGAAAAGCAGTACCATTTTGTGCAGATACTCTCTGTAGATCATGAGAAGAGGGTCGACACGTTGCAGGTAATATAGACTTAAGACTTCTCCAGATGATGGGTCGGTCAGACGCTTCCAGTGGATGAAAGTGTGGACATGGAGAGCAGCTCCGTTTATCCATTGCTTCACCTGCACACGAAACGTACAAGAATGGCTTCACACACTGACCAAGACTTTTTACATTTTGTTTGAAACTGTAGGCAAATTTTAGCCTATATATTGGCGGAAATAGAACATGATATTCAAAATTATTACTTTTCAGTAGTGTATAATAATCTGAAACCAAGAATTGTTGGCTTTTTCAAGATCTTGGAATGAGTCTTTAATATCTACAGCGGGGGCAGGTCCTTATCAGCAGAGTCTGCCATGTTGCACCACCATGTTTCTATAGTAGCCCATGATGGACAAACCAAACACTAGCTCAGGGGAAGGCCTTTCATGTGTTTTTCTTTTTTTGTGATTTTAGCAACCACCGTAGGGGAGGTTGAGATGAGGGGTGTTCGGTTGGTTGCAATCTGCAACCACACCACTAGATATCACTAAATCCTACACACTTGACCTTCAAAACAAGGATTATCACATTTCTTGACCCTAGATTAAGTGATTAATTTTTCCAGAGCCAAATGTGCTACTTATGATTTAAAGGATGGTAGCAGTGACATTCATTCTGTTAGAAGTGGCACCAGTACCAGCATCACTAGTAGTTATGAAAGAAGCAGTAGGCCTACTAACAGATGTCCAAGCACCATTATTAATACTATTTCAATGTCTGCAGTTTCTTTGTGTGAAAGACAAATCCCACCCTGGCAGAGCTGAGAGCGCTCCCCTCCTGTAACATCATCCTCCCATAGATATCCACCAGCTCGGATCTTAGCCTCCTCTCGTAGCTCTCCAGCAGTGCTGCCATCTTTTCCAGGTCATTGGCTGCACCAGGAATCTGCCGTGGTAGATGATTTTTTGACAGAGTGTCATTCAGACATATAGTTCATGGCAAATTATATTGTATTGCGTTGCATACGACTCAGTACAGTACAAGAATTGGTCCATCATGTCTAAATAGTTAATCACCTCAACAGCTTTGTAGAGACTTGATGATGATTGCTATGATTACTGGATTACATCTCAAAACCAGCTACCTGTTTGAGAAACATGCTGGCAATGGAGCTGATATTTGACCCCGTGTCAGCCCCGAACATTCTGCGTATGGGGTCCGGAGGTGGGGGGCGGACCTCGGGGCTCCACGCGCCCAAACTAGTGGTCTGGTGATGGGCTAGCATCTCAAACAAGACTGAGAGGGCAAGTGCAATTACACCCACTCCCCCATAACTCACCTAAGGGATCAACACACAAACACACACACAGAGAATTACACTTCATTTTAAATAAGTAATATAGAGGCAAGTAAAGTAAATAATATCTCCGGAACTTACACCCTTCATTTGTGTTTGTGCAAGAGATATAGACTATGCTGGCAGTAATTGTTTGGGTCACATAGCATACCAAATCGAGGAGGCTGCATACCAAACCAAACGTCCTGTACAGAACAGTTGAGAACCTGCACAACTTGTGTTTCTGCTTGCTAAGACCATTTTCAAGGTCATAACAACAAGGATAGTGACAATTGATGGATGAAAACCAAATGATCTGACCGTGGTGTTTCCTCCAAAGAGCATGTGGAGGTCATGGTTGAAGGCAGACCTCTGCTGCCCGGTCATACTGCTCTTCAAGGCGGAGTACTGCTGCTCCAGAGCCCAAGAGGAGTTCAAGGACAGCAGAGAGGCCAGTGAGGGATCCAGTGAGGCATCAGGAACCAGGCCCGCATGGCTGGAGGGTTACAGAATTCTGGGTTGGACTGATGCAGTTAAATTTGAAAACTTATATCATGGCTCACAATCAGTCTTTCTGTTGGCCACACAGCAATTTAAGCCACAATCTCCATCCTTTTTTTGCATAAGCTAAGCCATCACATTATCTCTGCCCCAAAACTGGGGTCCCGTCAGTGTTAGGTTCATCTTCATAGGTTCAGTGCACCCAAATCCACTACCAGGGAAAGGCATTAGGTTACCGGCTTTTTTGCATACCTGGCAGTGTCGTACAGACAGTCTATGGTCTTTGGAGAAGCACTGCAGTTTATTCCCATCTCAGCGTCCAGAGTGACGTGAAACAGCCAAACGAACTGGTGTAAAAATGAAAAGCCACAGAAGATTTGCTGTCACTGGAAATCAGCAGTGTACGTTCAAGCCTCAGTTACTGGGTACAAAGTCTATGCACATGCAGAGCAGACACACACACACACACACACAAGCAGCAAACAAACTGTTCAAACACAGAAATACTCATACTTACAGTACATGACGCACCTAAGTATATTGGAAATTTAATAATGAACCTACGGAACCTATAAGAGGGCATGAAAAACCATTGTAAATACTTCGATTAAACCCATGTAAATTCCCAAGTGAAATATATGGAAGTACATGTGAAATCTTTGGAATTACATGTTAAACCCTGTGAAACCCCTGTAAATTCCCATGTGAAGCCATGTAACATGTAAAATGTTTAAACCTTCACCACCAGCAAAACATGACTGCTTGCTTAGTTTACATTCACATTTAATTGGTCAAAAAGAATTATTAAAAAAAAAAAAAAAAAAGACATCTTTGGATGCACCCACACTCAATGTGTATTTCTGTATGCATGATTTTACATGACTCTCTCATCTGAGTCTCTCATAAAGTTAGCAGGTTTACATGCACATGGGTTAAGTCATGATGAAATGGTGGTATGTTGTGGTTTCTTGTGGTTTCTTTCTTGTGACAAATGTAAGTCACTTTGGACAAAGGCATCTGCTGTAAAAATGAGCAGGTAGGGAGGGACTTGTGAGGCTCGGCAGGTGAGATGTGGCACATGTGCCTCCTGGCTATCCTGCATTTAAGCCTGTTGCCGACCATCCTCTGGTTCAAACTCCTTCACCACGCCTGACCTCATGGAATTCCAGCTCTCCACTTGTATATTATTTGCTAATACTTATTTTTGCACACACAGCCTGAAACACTCACCCATACATTCCTGACACATTTCAGACTACTGATAATGATTTCCACATTTTGTTAATTGTAGTTCGACCAAATCAAATTTTTGTGTGAGTTTCCTCTTTGTCACAAGAGAGAGCCAACTTGTAACACTGTCTAACAGCAGCTAAACTCTTTTAACGCCCTTACTGGATTCCCTGTTGTCAAACTGGCTGCAATTGGTCCTGGAGTCACCAGCCGGGCTTGCTTGTATACAGCAGTCTCCCCCAGTAATTACAGTTATGGAACAGAATAAATTTAGCAGGGTGTTGATGAAGCGTTCATAAAAAAAAAGAATGAACCCACCCACATATCTCTTCGTTGCCTTGAACAGGCTGTGTGCTGCATAATGTACTGCAATTCTTGGTCCGAATTTCCCGCGCAGTCCTGCGGACGTGACGTCAGATGACGCTGAATGTGCGTCCTCGACGGCTTGGATACAGGAAGAAGACAAGCGCGGTGGACCCAAACTAGTGTTTGGGTAGTAATGGATTCTGCTACGGCCAGAAAACGACCCACCACCACACAAAGTCCACTAAAAAGTCATACTAAGAAGAAAACAAAGGTTTTATCAGCGGCAAGTCGTACGTCGAAACGAAATTATGACCAAAGCCGGGCCGACACCCAAATAAACATCGGATACGCGTTCGACTCATGGAGGCAGCTTCAACTTGAATTGGGACTGAAAACAGACGCTGACATGGCTCATTTCCTAGTGACCAGGTAAGAAAACATTACAGGTCATGTTTAGAGCTTGATTTGAAAATCATATGAGATCACCAAGGACTCGGAGTGACCTAGCGTTAGCTGCTAACATGTAGCTTAGTCCACCGCTGTGTAACACTGAATAGTTACAGACTGCGCATTTTCCACGGTCCTTTAGTCTGAAACCGAACAGTTAGAATAGAAATATGTCCCTTTATATATGGGACCAAACGCCCAACCTGTTATCCGAGAGATGACATTAGCAGCTGGTTGTTTGTTTGTGTCTGTGTAGTAACATTAGCTGCTAACACACAGCAGTCCCGGAGGGGCAAAGTACAGGTAAATTGCCCTATTATATGTATATGTATGTATTATAGACATATTATATGAGCTGAGGTTGAAGTGTAACATTAAAAAAAAATAAAACAAAGACAAAATGTATGTAATATGCATTAATACAGCCAAAATGATCCAAAAATGAAAGTTTCAAATCACTAAACAGTTGTTAAAGTAAAAAATAATGACATAATTACTGAACACAGTTCGAATATAAAAAAGAAGTGCACTTTTTCTATTCAAATATATTAATCATACCATATTGCTTGTCAATATTTTCTTGTAAAAACATGAAATCTAATTTTTATTCTGTCACTCCATTTCTTAATGTGCTCCTTGGGAATAAAGTTCTTGTGAAGTCCTGAAATAACTTCTCTGCTTTGAAGAAAATCATACATTATCATAGATAGTTGTAATCAGTATAAAGTATTTTTAATCACAAAATGTTGAAAACAAAAAGGCTCTTCAAATAATGGGTCTTTTTTCTGTCACTACCAGCTCACCTCCTCTCTCCGTCATCAGTGAGTCCGCCTCAGTCTGCAGGTCCGATGATCCGTCTGTCCGTCCTCCTGGAGACACAAACACAAAGCTCTGTCCACAACATCTGCTAACCATAAATATTGTAAAAACTCGGGTTTGAAGTTTCAGGTGAGCTAGTGCTGGAGGTTATGAGACAGCAAATAACACAACATCACATGGGTTTAAGACTAATGTTATAATAAAGCAGATCAGTGAAATCAATATAGGTAACGTGTTATTTCTTAGATTGATGTCCAGTAAAAATTGTTGATGCTGAGTTCCTGTTGTTTGTCTTCAGTTATGGTCTTGTACTGATATTAAAGATTTATTATGTAAGATTTCAGCATTAAAATGTCTCAAAATGATTAGACATTTGTTATTTGTCAGAATATCTGATACAGTTTATATAATATATGTAAACAGGGGCGGACTCGCCATCTGTGTGTTCTGGAGAATCACAGAACAGCCGATACTCCAGGACGGCCACCGGCCACCGGCCGCCACGCAGTCATCACCATTTTTTTCCCCTGCTAATCTACTGTTTCACACTCCAGTCCGATAGTTGGCAACTTTGCGTCTTTAACTTGGACTCCAGCCGGCAGCCGCCCGTGCCCACCGGCTAATTGAAAAGAAGGAGAAGAAGTGGTAGCAGCAAAGACGATAATTGAGTATCTTCGGTAGTAGCAGTGAAGCACTTATGTGTAAAAAATATGGATAACATCGGAACGCAAAGAAAACAGTGGGGCTCAGAAGGCGAGTGGAAAAAAATACGACATTAAGAGAGTGAAGCCGCTAAATGTTGCAAACTAACTGAAATGTTCAGCAACACAGCAGCAGCAGCACTACGGCACAAGCTCACGTTAATATTAGCAGCATCCAAGAAGCGAGTGAAGAAGAGAGTGTTGAGGCCGGGACAGGTGTGCAGCCTCAGCATGGTAGGGCCACCTGTGATGATGAGGGACAGAGAGATGAGCTGGTGGAAGTTCCACAGACAGAAACAGGGCGAGTAAGTCTGAAACATGACATGAGAGAGGGAGAGAGAGAGTTACCTGGTAGCTAATGTTGCTACATTTTTGTCTATACCCAGTTTGTGTTGCTCAGTACAATGCAAAAAATGAAATGAAATAAAATAAAGTGAAATAATGATTATAGTAGTTAAAACAGCTCCACTTTAAACATTTTAGGTGTAAAATGTCACATGCAGTAATATTAAGAAATAGGCTATACTGCATATATAAAAACTGTTGTGCTTTTACTTTTTAAAGTTTTGGTAACGTTACAGTTTTCTGATGATACTTACAAACTTTGAAGACTTTGAATACAGAAGTTACATTTGTAGTGGTGTATTTTCATTATTATTTGTGCAGTAAGTTAATTACTGCAGTAATTAATTAAGATTATTGAGTAATAAAGTAATCATAAGATTGCATGGAATAGATGATATGATATGCTGTTATAATCAATTGGATACATAAAACCTGTTTTTTTAAAAAAAAAAAAAATCCATTCCATCATTTGTTTATTCAGGTTGTTTTGTAGTCCCAGCCCGTCCCTGGCTGATTGTGACCAGCATAACAGTGAAACTGCTGTGGTTACTGATTATATGACCTAGCGGAAGCTTGTAGATTGAGAATAATAAAAGACCCATTCTGTGTGAGGAACTTAAGGCAGTCTTGCTAGAGGAACAAACAATACATGAGGAACTTCCGGGTTCCTCTTCTCTATAATTTGCCCTGGCCTGTCAGGAGCTATAACACAACACAGATTCAAGCCCTCGACCTGGAGAAGGTGTTTCAAGTTCAGTCCTCTGTGTGGAAAGGTAGGTAATGTTTTTTCACTTGCTGCTTTTGCAGACTAACCTGTAAGGAGTGTTTATGATAGGCTTGGATGTCAGATTCCAATCATAGCTTTCTTTAGAAAATACTGTAGACCGTTTTGGTCATCAATCACACCCAATTTTGATTGCAGTCATTAAAAGTCAGAACAATGTTACAGAGAGGCAAGAGTTGGGCAGCATTCATAATGGGATTTTGTGCATTTGAACACTGTTCCTTTTTTGTTGCGTCATTTTGGAAAATCATCTTGTTTACTTTCTTGCTGAGAGTGGTATGAGAAGATTGACACCACATAGCTCAACCAAACACTCAAGATTGGAAACATTGGTAACAAAATCTGCCTACCTGCACTTTTGAACCTCATCAGTAAACATGTTACATCTTGCTTGTTTAATCTGTACAAAAATGGAAAGTGGAGAATTAGGAAGTCATTCCACACCTGTAAAACCCCAATTCACCGCTTTACTCTTCGTCCAAAAGTTCAATCAAGTGAAACATTTTATTTTTTTTATTTGCCTGCTGGTCAGCATGTATGAACATAAGCTTACAAACCCTTTTCTCATATACAGGTGCTTAGTGGCTTTCTAAATGTGGTTCTAAAAATGATTGCACTGTCATGCTGCAAACAGCTGTTTCAACAACAGCCCAAAGATGCTCAGTAAGATTCTGGAATAACTAACTTCAGTCATGTTTCTGGAGCCAAACAGTGATGATAGAATAACCTGTGACATGCTGCATTTCCATGATGGAAGAGTCCATCTATTGCCCTCTCCATGTGCCCCTTTATGTTATTTTCAGTAGGTGCCCCAAATTCTAATCTTTCCATCCAAATGATGCAAAAAAGTTTAAGCTGTGCAAATGTTTTCAACTTATGATCAATTTTTTCATGTTGCGGGATTCACATGAGAAACGCTTCTCTGTTTCTTGCACACTGCTTTTCTCCCATTTAATGTGCCAAGCTGAATGCTTAAAGCTCAGAACATTTGTTTGGTGTTACTCCTGGTGCTTTGAGTCAGTGGTATTCTAACTGGGGTCAAGGGTGTGGCTGTTCGTTAAAGGGACACTGTGGAATTATTTCTCCCATCTAGTGGTTAAATGTTATTCTGCATTCAAACGAATACTGCTCTCTAGCGGCTCGCGTTTTCAAATGTGCGTTGCAACCTGTTGGAACTACGGCAGGCGGGATGTGTCAAGATTCAAGAAGCTATGACAACAACATGTCTTCAAACACCACTTCATCAAGTTTTGTTTCGGGTGATGAGGTACGTTATTTCAAGCAAACTTCAAACTGCAACTGACGAGCGTGTCTCGCTAAGCTCCTTCTCCGTTCCACAGTCACGCTGGCTCTGAGTGAAAACACGTTCAGCCTTCTCTGTACCACGTAGTGCTTTTTGTCCCTCTCGGCAGTTCATCGTTTTTTATAGACCGGAAGGACATGGAAGCCTCCGTAGAGCTCGTCTGTCCTATTATATATGTAAATACAGATAAGTGATTCTTCCCTCAGGAGGATAAGTGAGATTGTTGGCAGAGATAATTTTACACCAATGAGGACTTATTTATGAATGAAGACGTTGAATTGAGGTAATAAAATTACTTAAAACACGACACAGTGTACCTTTAATAGTCAAACATTTTGTTCATGGTCATGCATGAGGAATGTTTTGTTTGTGAGTTAAGTGAAAGCCTTTTAAGTTGATAAAAGTGTCTTGATACTGGTTCCAATGTGTGGATTACTTTATGAAACAGTGCATTAATGATTAATATTGTAAGGGAGTTAACAGTGGTTAAGTTTGTACTTTGAGGCCACTTGATTTCCATTTTGAAGGTTTGATTTGTTTTCAAATCGGAAACTGAAAAACGACTCATTAATTGATTGTACGTGGTCTGCTCATGAATGGAAATTGGCAATTACAATAATAGTGCTATTTTGCATTTCAGATTTTGCCATAGGTCTTTTTTTAATGACCCAGAAGGCACCGTGATCTCTAGGCTACGTCCGTTCGAGAGGCAATCTCAAATTTCTGAAGTCCTCATCGTGTCTTTAGATGAATATTCTGAGTTTATTACAGCAAGGAACTCAAGTGGGATTTCCTGTGGTGATATGGCCGCAGCACTGACTGACCACTTTGGTGTCCTACGAGGCTTTTCCGAGAAGAATGTGCGGTGGTGGTGCTCTGAGCAGGGACTGGGCGTAAAGGATTTCTGCCCTGACAGCACTACGGTCAACCCAAAATCAAATCAATTAATTAATTGGTCCATTAATTCATTGTTTAATGGAGCATTTAAATAATGAATTCATTATTATTTACTTAATTCATCTTACCATTGTAATTCTGATCACATTGGCCATGGCATTTCAATTGTGTGAATTTGGAGACAAAGTTAAAATAAACACAATGTCAGGAGCTTCTGATGATGAATTTCAAAATTATAGCCCACTTAATAGCCAGATATTTTCAATATTTCCATATGAATTCAGATTAACATTAAAAGAAAACTACCTATTTCCACAGACTAATTTCAGTTCAGAATGATAGTACTCCCGCTCAGAGAGTCACTCATATAATAGCAGGAAGTTCTGATGTGAAATTTCTAAAGTTAAGCACTCTTTAATTTAAAATATTTCCAATATTTTCCTTTGAATTCAGATTGATATTGCAAGGACACTACCTTTTATGTCGGACTAATTATTCACACAATTGAAATGCCATGGACTCCATCTTCTAACTCTAAGATTCCACTGGATGCATGTCCATTGCATCATATTGGTTTTGCTCTGTCATCCATCGTCCCGCAACCCCCACCAGCTGCGTTTTCAGTCCGGCATGGGCGCTGCAGAAATGAATAAATGTGAAATTGCAAATTGCATTCATAGGTCGGTGCTTTTCTTTTTAATTATGTTCTTGCACTGCATTATAGTAATATCTACCATATACAGGCATCACAAAATAACTGGGGGCTAGTTTGACCGAGGGGTTTTCGGAGTGGAGGCGGGCTTGACCGCAGTCTTACAGCCAACTGCAATGCGAAGTTACAAAAGCAATCGAAGAGGTAGGTATGGTGACATGGACCCGAGACATTGGAGACTCACCCAACCCTCAATCACTGTCATAGAAAGATTGAGTGGTCATGCAATAAAGGATGATACATTCTTCAAAGTGTCCTGTTTATTTACTTTGGAACATAAACACTGGCTGCGCATGGCGTACGAACTGCGTAGCGGCGTCGCTGCCTCCTATGCCATTAAAAAAAGGACACATGTTCAGTAAAGTTCATAAACGGAAGATTCCTTATCGTGTGATTTCCACCCATGTACATCCAAACGAACAAGTTAGACTAGCTCACTACAAAGGTTCCAAGCACAAAAACTGGTGTCAGAAGTGGGATTTCCACAACTTCTCCACCTGTGATTACATCCATCTGACAGAGGAAAATTACCTGAGCTAACTAACCGGCAGACCAGATTCATAGGCTAATGTTAAAACACTCGCTAGTTGCTAGCTGTGTTTTCAGCACATAGAACTGTTAATGTGCGCCAATCACCAGGCAAAATTGTGCACTAGCCCAGCCAGTGGAGTGGCGCGTGGCAGAAAAGCTACTACGAAACCTTAGTACACTGATACTAATGCCCATGCCCTTGTACTAATGCTCATAACAGGAGGAAATCCTGCTGCACAGTAAGCCTCACCACCTGTTACTTCCTCCAGTGGAGGAGGCGGTAAGATCTTACATCACCCCACATTGGGCAGGCATGCACCTGAGCCTGATGCTGCGCCTTCAGTCTCCTAAAAGTTACCAGTAAGACCAAGAGCTCATGTTGGTGGCCCCTTTGCAGCTGAGCTGGATGTCATCAATGAGCGGCCCTGCAAAACTGGCCCCACCAGAATGACCACCAGTCCTGAACCTGACAGTAGACCGAGAGACACTAGAGACTCCGAGTGTGAAACTTAAAAGACCATGATGAGCACAGGCTGATAGCTCTGGCCACAACAGTCAGCACACTGCAGGAAGTGCATAGACTTAAACTTGCAACATTTGACGGAAATGTTGACTGGGACTCATTCTTGTTGCCATTTGAGCACCAGGCCAGAAAGTATGGATGGAGTGCTGCAGACAGAGTGGACAGGCTGCATGAAGGGTTTATACTAGCCGCAATATGGTATGTCTGCTTACTGCCAGAACGTATTATTATGTTATGTCATTATGTTCTCTTAGTGGAGCAGCTCATTCTGCTACCTGACTACATACCTGTGGTGAATAACAAGCCGCCACAGAAAAAGTCAGTGAAGCTTTGGTCCAAGGAGGCCAGTGAAAGGCTAAGGGACTGCTTTGATACCAATGACTGGAAAGCAATTTGCAGGCCACATAGGGGAGGACATCAACAGTCTGACAGACTGCATCACAGACTACATACATTTCTGTGTTGAGAACACTGTGCCTTCCAGGAAGGTACGGTGTTTTCCCAACAACAAACCCTGGGCGAACTCCGGGATCAAAACCCTACTTGATTAAAAGAAGAGGGTTTTCAGATCAGGGGGAAAAAAAGAGGAACTGGGGAGAGTCCAGAAGGAGTTCAGACGGGAAATAAGGAAGGGGAAAAACAGCTTAAAAAAGGAAAATGGAGCAGCAGCTGGAGCAGAACAACACCAGGGATGTCTGGAGAGGACTGAAGAAAATATCTGGTCATGGAAAAGGTGGAGAGAGAGAGAGCAAGACAGTGGAGACCAGGGCTGGGCAAACACTCTTAATGACTTTTTTGGCCATTATGAGTCTGGACTTCCAGTGTAGTCCTAGTTTCAAAGTTTGTGCACCCCAAGGAGCATGGCCACTTCCGCCCTGTCGCCTTAACTTCTCACCTGATGAAGACCATGAAAAGGATTATTCTCAGGCACATCCGTCCCCAGGTGAGCACGACACTGGACCCCCTTTAGTTTGCTTACTGTCCCGGAATTGGGGTGGATGACACAGTCATCTACCTACTGCACAGACCATTTACACAGTGAACTGTCACCTCCAAAAGTTTTCAGATGATACAGCCATTGTTGGATGTGTGTCTGAGGGGAACGAACAGGAATATAGTGGGGTCATCAACGACTTTGTTAATTGGTGTGAATGCAACCCCCTGCATATAAACACCAGTAAAACAAAGGAGATGGTAATCAACTTCAAGAGGAAGACACCACAGATTGCACCAGTGAACATCCAGGGTTTGGACATGGAGATGGTGGCAAAATACAAATACATGGGTATTCACCTTAACAATAAACTGGACTAGACTGACAACACGGATGCCCTGTACAAGAAGGGCCAAAGTCGCCTCCATCTGCTGAGAAGACTGAGGTCCTTTGGGGTGCAGAGGACACTACTTCGAATATTTTATGACTCTGTGGTGGCATCAGCACTCCTTTATGCAGTGGTCTGCTGAGGAGGAAAAAGCATGGACAGGAACAGGAAGAGACTAAACAAACTGGTTAGGAGGGCCAGCTCTGTCCTGGATTGTCCGCTTCCAAAGGATTCCAAAGGGGTGATGGGTTAGAGGAGGATGTTAACCAAGCTGATGTCAATCATGGACAGCAACTCTCACCCCCTGCACCAGACTGTGGAAGCCTTGGGCAGCTCTTTCAGCAGCAGACTCTTACAACTACGGTGTAAGAAGGAGCGCTACCGCAGATCATTCAGCCCCACAGCCATCAGACTGTTTAACTCAAGCACTACCTGAACAATCACTTTCCACTCATTTGTTTGTTTGTTTTTTTGTAAATATCTTATTGTTTTTTGTAAATATCTATTTTTTTCTATTATTTTCTGTTTAACTTTATTGATATTTTTCTGAGTCTTTTTTCATCTGAGTCTTTTTTCAGTCTTTTTCCAATGCTGACGCCATGTCACGGCGAACCAAAGGATATTCAAACTAATGTGACTGTTACCAAGCTGGATGAACTTGTGCGACCTGCCATGTCAAGGAAGTAAGTACTGCGAAAGGCTTCAAGAGCAGTGGGCAACGTTTGAAGATGATGTCTATGATGTTGTGACACTGGCAGTGAGGTGTACCCAGTCCAACAGTGAGACCAGTGGTGATACCATTCAGTCAATGGAAACAGGCCAGCCAACTCAAATCTGACCAAATGGAGGTCACAGATTTCCTTTACAACGTGAGAGAAGGACTACACGAAGCACAAAATGCAGCGAGAGAGCATATCCGCACCGCACAAGAACGTCAAAAGAGGATTTACAATGTTTGAGCACCAGAAAACACGTACAATGTTGGAGATTTGGTTTATGTAAAGGATGATGCCAAAAAGAAGGGACTAAGCCCCAAGTTTCAAGCACCTTGACAACTTGATTGTTTCTCATGCTGTGGTCCTGTCCTCTATGAGATTCACGGGTTGAAGTGGTTCCTGCTTGGGCCAAAGTCAAAGGAGCCAACTGTTGCAGTGCTCCAAGAGCCAGTTATACATCTACCTGAAGAGGATGTGTTGTTGGTTCCAGAGCTGTTACTGCAAAAAGACAACGATAAAAATCCAGCAGAGGAAGGAACTTTTCAAGAGTCATGCGATTTTGACCAAGATTGCGCTGAAGATCGCAGCCAGTTACAGCAGCCCAGTCTTTTACTTTGTCTTTCTAGTGTTTTTAGTGTTGCTAGATTATTTATATATATTTTTCTGTTTCTTTTATCCTGTACTTGTTGCATCTTGAGCTGTTGTAGCAAGTGAATTCCCTCGTTGTGGGATAAATAAAGCCAAGCTTAAATCTTAAATCAGGAAGAGACACCTCAGTCCGACACTCCAAGGTGTCAGCAGGAAAAAAGAAAAGAGGTCAATGACATTCCAGAAAAGACTGTTAAAACTTCCATTGGACACGTAGAATTAATTATCTGCAGATTTATTCATTAATCTATGCTTAATTTAAGGGTTTACATTAAAACATTTGAACTTAAGAGAGTGATTACAGAAAAAAAAGGGTATTTTACTGCCATTTAATTGTTAGTGTTTTGAGTTTGCCAAGATTGTGGTGTAAGCTAACAATAATAATTTAATTTTTATTTGTTAATACCTACTTGAGGGTTTTGATTTTACTAGTGTTTATTTCCTTAAAGATATAATTTTTTTCTTTTATAGTGTAGATACGGTGGTTACAATTCAACAAACAGACACACTTTTATCTTCATACAGTCAAAAACTGTCATTTATTTGTTTGATATGTGTGGTATTAGATACTGATTTTTTATTTTCATACTTTTATTAAGTCATTTTACATTGGCTGTTTAGATTTTGATGTTTGATCCTCTCTAATGGCTGTCATGTCAAGGTGACTACAACTACATAGAAGCAAGCTACAACCTGTTCAGAGTCACCATTCAAGCCTACAGGTGGTCAGTATTCAATACTAACGATTTTAAGTTTTTTCTCAATTTAGCAAAAAGTGGGCTATGTTATTTAAAACTAACTAAATACTATAACTTAGAATATGCAATTTTCACCATTCTTTTGTATAGTCGCTTCATAGAGTCACAACTTCATGGGAGTACAATATTAAAATAGCTGGACTAACTGTTTCGTAAATACACACATCATCAATAAATGTTAAAAAGTTTAGTTTATATTATGTAATGTTTAATACATTAATACCAGAGTCGGTTAGTGTGCCCAAACTGTAGTATAGCTTTAATAGTACATAACATACATCCGTGTATAAACTGATGTTAATGATTGCACCCTTCTCATGATCTAATACCAAGGTTTATTGGTATTGCAGTGAAAGGACACCATGGCAACACCTGCAGAGCTGCTGGCAACCTTAGAGGATTTGGCAGATGGAGAGTTTAAAAAGTTCAAATGGTTCCTGCAGCAGGCTGACATCTTAGAAGACTTGCCAGCAATTCCAAAGAGCCATTTACTGAATGCAGACAGGCTGGACACAGTGGATGAAATCTTTGAAACCTATGAAAAAAATGCAGTGGAGGTTACCATCAAAGTTTTGAAGAAGATCAACAAGAATGACTTGGTGCAGCGTTTATCAAATACCAACTCAACATCCAAAGGTAAGTATGATTAAATAAAACCATTAAAGGGACATAAGGCAGGAACAAGAAATAAGACTCAATAGTGACACGATGGCCGTCAGGGTAACTGCAGCCATCAGCCAAGCCGGCACGAGAGTGCGCATGAACTCTTCACAGCAGTGCAGCTGATGCTGTGACGTTGTTACATCTTTACTCGCTGTTCACGTGACTGTTTACTGCAAGACCTCCGCGCATGCCTCCGTGGAATGACGTTGGTAGCCCACAACTGCGAACTGTGCTGTGTGTAAGGGATAGCCTTATCCCCTACACACATGAAGCAGCTGGTAAGCCGGCTCGCTGTGTGTAGCGGCACACAAGCGCGGCGAGTCTGAAAAGGACAGGCGAAAGCAAAGACGGCATACTGGGGGACAAAAACATCGTCTCTGATACGGGACTGCTGTGTGTAAGTGGCTAATGTTACTACACAGACACAAACAAACTGTTAGCCTGTGGCTACAGCCAGCTGCTAACATCACCTCCCGGATAACAGGTTGGGCTTTCGGTCCCATAAATAAAGGGACATATTTCTAACTATTCGGTTTCAGACTAAAGGACCGTGGCAAATGCGCAGTCTGTAACTATTCAGTGTTACACAGCGGTGGACTAAGGTACATGTTAGCAGCTAACGCTACTTTGCACTTTAGGTCACTCCGAGTCCTCTGTGATCTCATGTGATTTTTAAATCAAGTTCTAAACATGACCTGTAATGTTTTCTTACCTGGTCACTAGGAAATGAGCCAAGCATCTGTTTTCAGTCCCATTTCAAGTTGAAGCTGCCTCCATGAGTCGAATGCGTATCCGATGTTTATTCGGGTGCCGGTCCGGCTTTGGTCGTAATTTCATTTCGACTCACGACTTGCCGCTGATAAAACCTTCGTTTTCTTCTTAGTATGACTTTTTAGTGGACTTTGTGTGGTGGTGTGTCGTTTTCTGGCCGTAGCAAAATCCATTACTACCCAAACACTAGTTTGGGTCCACCGCGCTTGTCTTCTTACTGTTTCCAAGCCGTCGAGGACGCGCATTCAGCGTCATCTGTTGTCACGTCCACAGGACTGCGCGGGAAATTCGGGCCCGTATTTCAGTACATTATGCAGCACACAGTCTGTTCAAGACAACAGAGAGATACGTGGGTGGGCTCATTCTTTTTGGTTTTGAATGCTTCATCACCCATTAGCATTAAAAAACTTAAAATGCATGTTTATTGTTTCACAAATCCTGCCTCACTTCCCTTTAAAGTAAGAAGAGTCTGGGGACATTTGAGAAAATGTAATAATGTAGTTTAATAATGTCTTTTCCTCATTGTCTTAATTGAAAAATATGAGTCTTACATTATTAATGTAAGCCAAAAGTAAGAGCCACTGGTGTCTTCATGTGAGCAGAAAACAGCTTTTTAAGTATGGATACATTCCTAGCACTAGTTGAATTATAGGTCTTTAATCTCAAAAGTATCATTTTATTTACTGCATAATAAACACCATCCCTCCTGACAACCCACAAAAATCTGAAAATTAAATGATCTCGCAGCCACGGCTCATTAAATTGCTGCCAACATTTTTTCTTTTTTCTCAAATGTCACCAGGAAGAGAGTTACAAGTCAGAGTGTTATAGATTAGACTGGGTAATGACGTGTGAGGTGGCTGCTTATGGTACTCTTTGTTGGAGGTCTGTATTTGTATTTTAAGTACAATTCTGTGTCACACTGACAACCATGCACCGGAGCCAAGATTGATGAAATTGATTGATTACCTTTTGCATTGCCCCATTTTTCTTAAAAATGTAGTCTGTCATCTATTGCTACCGCAACATGCGCGCAAAAGTCGACCTGAAAATGACCTGTAGACGGTCATATTGACATCATGCCAGCACTTAATACAGTTTTAATGTCTGTATGTGTAGTATGTCATAGACATGAAGAGAATACACATAACAGGTGAGGGGTGGTTTTTTCCTGTGCACTCACTTTTGCCTTTCTTACACATTCTCTCCATCCCTCCCTCTCTGTACTCTACCAGCTGTCTTGTTCTTTCAAAAGGGATAAAGAAAAACCATCATATGATTGATAATTATCATAGGCAATCAAACAGTTGAGTGAGCAGCAGCTCAGTGACGCAGCCGCCACGCATTGCAGAAGCATCCAGTGTGTCCGGCCTGCTATGGCTCATGTCTACCAATTCTTCCACTGCCACCTCTGTGGGAATGGAGGCCGTATCCTCAGACCAGCTATTAGCAGTCACTAAGCAAGTGCACCGACAAAGACATGATCTCTCACCAACTTCCAACTGGTTAGCCCCACCACTTATAATACCACTACCAATAAATAAAGAATTTCCTTGCACCATCAGCTAATATGCCATCTTAACTGACTTAATAGCTGTAGCTGATCTTCTTTTTTTTAAGCATGTGTCCCATGTACAGAGGCTGAGTCTGTGCCACGGTGGTGTGAAAAAGTGCTGCTTTATCATGACAACAGTTTGTATATCTGAAGAAATGAGACTTCCAGTTTCCCTTTTTTAATGGAAAGTACAGACTACAAACTATTTGACTGATAGCTGTTGTCTAAGCAACTTGTATTAGCGCAGCTTTTTGGAGATGTGAGGCGGCACAACAATCGGCCTTTGCTACCTCTTTGATCTCAGATTGGTATGTCTGGGCCCTTAAAGATGTAAGCTTATGGCTCACATTAAAATAGAATTAAAACAAGACTATGAGTTAGGCAAAGTGACACACCCAGGTAATTCCTATGGGGCATGAGGCCTCAACAAACTTCATACATTGTTTCTTTGGCTAGATGTTGGGAATACAAATGTGAATGTCAGTGTTGTGTTGGTTGTGTCCATTTATCTGGAAATATTGCATTACTCCATTTGTATATCTGTTGTTTATTCTTTCAGAGGCTCTCACTGATTGCCAGCGCAAACTCAAGTTTAACCTGAGGAAAAAGTTTCAACATTTGTTTGTGCAAGCCACAAAATCTGGGAAGCAGATGTTGATGAATGAGATCTACACTGAGCTCCATATCACAGATGAAAATTTGGAACGCACTGTCAATATAGGAAACTTACTTGAACTCTTCCCTGGTCAAGATGGATCACTTAGAACATTAATGTTGAAAGGAGTGTCTGGTATTGGGAAAACAGTCACAACACAGAAATTTGCCCTGGATTGGGCTGAAGACAAAGTTAACAACAATATACTGTTCATATTTCCATTCACTTTCCGAGAGTTGAATTTGCTGAAGGGGAAAAAATACAGCTGGCTGGATCTTCTTCATCACTTCTTTGCTGATACCAAAGGAGCAGGAACATGCAGTTTCGACAAATTCCCAACTATGTTTATCCTTGATGGTCTGGATGAATGTCAACTTCCTTTGGACTTCCACAACAACGAGATCCTGACTGATGTCACTGACACAGCTTCAGTGGACGTGCTGCTGACAAACCTCATTATGGGGAAACTGTTCCCTTCTGCCTGCGTCTGGATAACCACAACACCTGAGGCAGCTGGTCGAATCCCTCAAGAGTCCATTGACATGGTGACAGAGTTGAGAGGATTCTCTGATCCAAAGCAGGAAGAGTACATCAGGAAGAGATTCAGGAATAAGGAACTGGCCAGCAGAATCATCTCCCATATCAAGACATCACGAAGCCTGCACATCATGTGCCACATCCCTGTCTTCTGTTGGATCACTGCGACAGTTCTGGAGGATGTGTTGAAAACAGATGACAGAGGAGAGCTTCCCAAGACTCTGACTGAGATGTACATACACTTCCTGGTAGTTCAGTCCAAACTGGCAAATGTCAAACATCATGGAAGAGCTGAGACAGATCCAATCTGGAGCACAGAGACCAGCACAATGATTCTGTCCCTGGGGAAACTGGCTTTTGAGCAGCTGCAGAAAGGAAACCAGATCTTCTACGAAGAAGATCTGGTGGAGTGTGGCATTGACATTAGGGCCGCTTCTGAGTACTCAGAAGTAATCTCAGAGATCTTTAAAGAGGATCACGGGCTGCACCAGGACAGGCAATTCTCCTTTGTCCATTTGAGCTTTCAGGAGTTCCTTGCTACTATTCATGTCATAGTGTCATTCATCAACTCAGGTATCAACCTCTTGTCTGAAGAACAATCAACCTCCAAACAGTATGTGCTCATCACAGAGCAATCAGCAGTAAACCAACTCTACCAGTCAGCAGTCAACAAGGCTATGCAGAGCTCAAATGGACACCTGGACTTGTTCCTCCGCTTTCTCAGTGGTCTCTCACTACAGAACAATCAAGAACTAATCCAGGATCTATTGAAACAATCAGGAAGTATCCTACAAAGCAATCAAGACACAGTCCAGTATATCAAAAAGAAGATCAGGGAGAATCCCTGTCCAGAGCGATGCTTCAACCTGTTTCACTGTCTGAATGAGCTGAAGGATCAGTCTCTAGTTGAGGAGATCCAACAGTACCTCAGTTCAAGATGTTTGTCCTCAAACAAACTGTCTCCTGCTCAGTGGTCAGCTCTGGTCTTCATCTTACTGTCATCAGAGAATGAGTTTGAGGTGTTCGACCTGAAAAAATTCTCTGCTTCAGAGGAAGGTTTTCTGAGATTGCTGCCAGTGGTTCAGGCTTCCTGTCTAGCTATGTGGGTTTGCAATTTAGTACATATTAAATGCTGTAATATTATGTTCTATTTTTAGGTTCTTGCTCATTCTTTCTTTGGTTATGACATCTTTAGGCTGAGTGGCTGTAATCTGTCTTTGACAAGCTGTGAAGCTCTGGCCTCAGTTCTTGGCTCCAAGTCTTCTAATCTGAGAGAACTGGACCTGAGTTACAACCATGTGATGAATCAAGGTTTCAAGGAGCTCACAAGGGGGTTGACAAATCCACAATGCCAACTGGAGACTCTCAGGTGTGCTTGCTTTATTGATGTAATAACATTTTACTTCTGTTAAGGTTTTGTAGGTATTTAAAATATATTGTTACACTTTATAGACTTTTTAGCAATGATAGTGGTGTAACTCTTATCTGAAATATTATCTGCTGTGAAATATGTAACAGGTGTTGACCATGCTCAAAGGACAAATCACTATTTAACAATGCAACAATATAATGAAAATCGCTATAAAAATGCTGTGAGCTGCGGGACTCTGACGATATCTACCAACCTGTCATGTGGCTATTTTGCTCAAAAAGTTAATGGCTCTAACAAGGGAAATCAGTTTGAATGCATTCTATTTTCTAGCCATGTCATTGAATTTTTCTGTTTAGTTGGTTGCCTTCTCTATGGCCTCATTACGGACCCGATGCGGTTGCCAGAGCTGTTTGTGGCAGTTCTAGTCAATGCTCATGTTTTAACCAGCTTATTTTTATAATACTGTAGAAAGTATACAGAAGGACCTTAAGTAAAAGGTAAAAACAGATTGCAAACATATAATAAATGATGTACACATGACATTTATTGTCAAAGAACATTGTTGAGGTCATCGTTTTCTTTTCTTTATTAATTAATATTGTGACGATTTCGTACAGTGAGTTTTTGGTATCCTTACATCCATACTATTTATTAATCACCTGATGTGTCATCTAGATCCAGCAGCAAAATGTTTTGGTAACCAGTGAAAGCAGTTTGGTGCAGCCATCCATGGTTCCCAGATGATCTATCCTAATGATTTAGTGATCCCCTGGCTTCTTATTTTTTTCATATTGAAGTAATCTTACATATAACATTTAGATTACATTTAGATCAGCAGGTCCCACAAAGGTTTCCACTTTAGTTGGTTTTGGAGAGTTTCCTCAGCAAAGCTGTCTTTCGGAACAGTTCTGTTGCATTTCTGCCACTTCCCCCATCCATTTGTCTTTCCTTTTTCATTTGATTAAGCTCATTGACAGTGTACTCCTGTCTAAAAAAAATATATATAGTTGAGCGAGTATGATCAAAGTGAAATCACTTGGATCTTGGGTAACCTGATGTGCCAGATGGTTTGTTACACAGAGCAACCTGGGTAGGAGACGCCAGAACCTGTTTGGAAAAAGGCAGGTCCAAAAATACTTAGCAGGTGATTGGATGAACCATCTGTCTGTCACCAACTGTCACAGGCTGTCTTCAGCCAATCAGATCGACAGTTGGACAGGGCTACCATCAGCATAGCCAGCCAAACTCGTATCAAAGTCACCCGGATGAAGAGCAAAAACATCTTTTCTATTTAAAAAAAAAAAAAAGCACTCTGTGCAGTTTTATGGTCTTTCCTCTGTAGTTCTGATCCAACTGATGCTATAGCAGCTTCTACATTAACCTCAAAAGCTGCCATTGTTGTTTTCTAAAACACAGTAATTTATCTCTGGTCATCACATCTCAACCATGCCAGTAGCTGCAAATGGTTCCTCATTGTTTACCTTTTGATCTGAATTACTGTGTGTTCGACGACAGCACAAAGCCTGCCCAACAACCTGTATTTGCGAGATCACATAATCCTGTGATCTGCAAATCCAGCTGCTTTGCAAGGTTAGGAGCAGATGGCTATCAAGTATGCCTAGAAGTATGAAGGCAGAATTTCCTTCTTCATCTTTTATTCTTCTTTAGGCTAAGTAGCTGTGAGCTGAAATCCCAGAGATGTGAAGCACTGTCTTCAGTCCTCAGTTGCCAGTCTTCCAGTCTTAGAGGGCTGGACCTTACTGACAACTGTCTGAGGGATTCATGGAGTGGCGTTGCTCTCTGTGGGATTGGAGAGTCCACACTGTAGACTGGAAACCCTCAGGTCAGCCAAACCTATGACTAAACACTTAAATGTGTTTGAAGCCATTTAAAGTGTGACACTACCTAGTAATCTTGCTTATGTAAATACAGACACCTGGATTGTGTCATTTTGAAATTTGATATTTGTCTCTAACACTTTCTATTTTTTTAGATTGATTGGCTGTGGACTGACATGGAAAAGCTGTGATGCTGTGGCCTTTTTCCTTAACTCCCAGTCATCTTGTCTGAAACAGCTGGACCTTAGTATGAACAAACTGCAGGATTCAGGTGTCCAGGTATTCAGTGCTGGACTGGAGAGTCCACACTGTAAACTGGAAACTCTCAGGTCAGCAGGTTTCTCAAAAGCTTATCACTTGGCTGTCATGTTGAAAGAGGGATGTAAGGAGGATGGAAGGAGACTCAAATGCACCAACATGCATGTGCAGCTGACAGTGTATAGTCATGTAGTGTGTAGAGTGTGCCATCATTTCTCAAGAAGCAATACCAGTAACATTTTTTTTGCTGGTTTATTTTTATTTTCTGATACATTTTTTATTGACATCATTAATTAAATACAGGTACAATACTGATACAGAGCAGCTATCTGAAGGTATGAAAAGACCTTCTCCCACCCACCACCCACATACTTGCCCATCCACAGGCCACCCACACAGTGCCCTTCCAATTTTCCTCTGTTTATCACACAAGTTGAATTTAAAATCGTCATTAAGTAACAAAACAATTGGGTCAATAGGGATTTGATGGCCAATCATATCAGATATTACTGAGGGTGGTTCATCCCAAAATTCATGGACCATGTCACATTCCCTGACAGTATGTAAGAATGTTCCAACTTGTTCAGGCTGGCAGAAAGAGAAGTTGGGGTTGGGAATGGCTTTTATGTATCAAAGGTGAAATCCTCTTCCCATTTTCTAACTATTGGAAGTTCTGCTACACATGCATACCTTAGATTGGCATAAGTCCTAGACATTAGACCTCTGCAGGGGGAATAACAGATCCAATTAATGACTGGGTGTGCCTCTTTCCTCCGTGGAACTCCATAACATGTAAGGGCAGAGCATGAATGTAGATACAAGAAAAAGGAAGTCTTTGGGACATCAAGATGTTCTCTCAGGCCCTCAAATGGACTGTCTGAGTTCGGCCGTATGTGCTGAAGAGCACAAAAACCTCTCTTGCTGCAGTGCTGAGAAAGGAAGGGTTTATTTCCAGACAATCCACACTTTAATGTAGCGTAACTGATAAGCCATGTGATAAATTTTAAAGTCAGGCAGAGCCAGACCACCATTACATTTGTTGCATTGCAGGTTAGAATATTTTAACATCAGCAATAGACATTAAAATATCATATAGAAAAACCTGCCTTCTGGAGAAGGGAGATATTAAATTTCCAGCGTTTGGATCTTTCACCTAATGAGCTACACTCAAAGGTAGTTATGAGCAGATTATGAATGGCTGGGTCTATCATTTTTGATTTGAACAAAGGCATAAGGTCACTAGAGCACAGAGTATAATCGATATGAGAATGAATATGATGACGCGTAGAGAAGAAGGCATAATCTTTGCTTCAGGGATTATGCAGCCACCACATATCAATTAGATTGAGCGATTCGACCACAGCTTTGAACATGCCTGATATCTGTTTTTGGACAGAAGTGTGATTGACCCTTGATCAATCTCGATTCAAGTCTAATAATGCATTCATATCTCCCCCACAATTCACTGGCTAGATGCGTAACGAAATTTTCATCAAATCCTGAGGGTGCATACACAGAAACAAAAGCAATTTTCTTTGTCTCTTATAGTGGTACATATATAGGATACCCTGCCTGTTTGGTTTTTACTGGTTTTATCTATTGTTAAGAAGCATTTTCGATAAAGTAAACAATGGAGCCCGTGTTTCAGTGCTTTTGCTATGGGAAGCGGCAAACGATTAATATCTATTCTGCGTAAATGTGACTTTTGTATGAGGGCCACATCAATGTTCTTCCGTCTTAAATAGTATTAAATCTTTTAAATATCACAACTTTAATCTTTAAGATATTTGTTTATAACTCCTTCCTCTTCAGGATAAGGGCTTGTGACCTGTCAGGAAAAAGCTGTGAAGCTCTGGCCTCAGTTGTCTCCCTCCAGACCTCCAGCTTGCGAGTGCTGGACTTGACCAACAACAGCCTAGAGGATTCAGGAGCGAATTTCCTTTCTGTTGGACTGCAGAGTCCACACTGTACCCTGGAATGTCTCAGGTCAGCAGTGATGTGTAGTATCATTAGAGATGGCTGTATCTTTTTTTAAAAGGATTTTACAATAATATCTTAAATAGTTGTGTCTGCAGACCCACCCTGTCTTTATATCATCATCATTTATTCTTATCCAGGTTGAGTCACTGTTTGCTGTCAGAGAGAAGCTGTGATTCTCTGGCCTCAGCTCTCAGCTCTCAGCCCTCCAGTTTGAAAGAGTTGGACCTGAGTAGCAACGACCTGCAGGATTCAGGAGTGAAGCTTCTTTCTGTTGGACTTGAGAGTCCTCGGTGTGGACTGGAAACTCTCAGGTTAGATTCCCATGGACACGTAAAAGATCCCTCACATAGATCACTCTTCATGAGTTTGGAATCACCTGTTACACTGATGTTTTTCTCCTTTTTTTCCAATAATAATAATTATCTAACATAGAAGAAAACTACAATTCAGACACCAAATGTATGCTACATGGCCAACAGTCAGTTAAACCCTGGCCATCACAGCCATATCAGCTTGTTGGACAACTAATCTTAAAACCAACTCACACTGAAAGTGCATTACTTGTGTGTTGTTTATTCCTGAGTGGTGCAAGCTGAATAGAGACCGGCTCAATCTAGAACTGTGTGCGTAGTACTTGTCGAGGTTTCCCACGGTAGCACGGGAAAAGGCTACAGACACCAGTTTCCAGAAAGCTGGGTTTTGGACAAAGAGCCAGTCCATGTGACCTGAAATGTTCCAATTTGTCAGGTATGATGTGAACCAGGTCAGAGCACAGTCAGTATTGCCAAGTTCAGCCAGAGTGAAGAGGTGTATTTGGTGGTTGACTGTATCAAACGCAGACGATAAGTCAAGGAGAATAAGGACTGATGAGTGAAACAAGGCTCTGGCGGCACTGAGTGACTCAGTCACAGTTAGGAGGGCCATCTCAGTGGACTCAACAGTCCTGAAGCCTGACTATAACATCTTTCTATTCATTTCCGCATGCATGTTAACAGGTTTGAGCAGCCACATTGCTTGCGTGACTGGTGTGTGTCACGCACGTGTCAAGCAAGGCTGCAGCGGCGTATAACCTAGAGATTCACAGTCTGGCCTATTTTTATCGCGACACATGGAGTTCTCTGCAAAAATAGATCTGAAAACGACATGTAGACAGTCATATCAACATCACACCAGCGTTCCACTACAGTTTTAATGTCTTTTTCTGTAGAATATGTCACAGACCTCAGGAATGATCACTGATGATGTGGAAAGGTTCTTCACAAGAGGATGCAAACAACTTTATGGCAAATTTGTTTACCAGTCCTAAGTGACCCTAGATCATTACTGAACCACAATGGTGGAATTAGGCATGAGACCATTCAAAAATATGGTCAACAACAAATAACTAACTATGCATCAATGTTAATAGGCTGTCAGGCTGCCTGGTCACAGAGGAAGGCTGTTCTTCTCTGGCCTCAGCTCTGAGCTCCAACCCCTCCCACCTGAGAGAGCTGGACCTGAGCTACAATCATCCAGGAGACACAGGGGTGGCACTCCTCTCTGCTGGACTGAAGGATCCACAGTGGAGACTGGAAACTCTAAGGTATGGCTCACTGAGGGCTGATAGCTTATGCCTGGTCCTTGACAGGGGCAGAGAAATATTAAACCATCATTCAGATGTTACATGTCACAATTATTACAAGTGATTTTATAATGGGAACAATCATTGGAAACCACTAGACAAACCTTTGGGGAGAAAACAGGTAAACTGTAAAATTATTGCTTATATACAACTTATATAATACCACTACATTGTTTAGCATTAATTTAAACTCATGTTGTAAGATTTTTTCTGATGAAGGATGTGTAATGCTCTTATTTATACAGTCACAGACAGTATTATGGTTGCCGTAAAGTGCAAAAACACAATGACATTGCAGAAACAAATATATCTAAGAAAACAACAAAACCATACAACAGCGTTTTAGAAAACACAACATCAAATCCAAAATCCCACAGTATGTTGGTGTGATTTTTAAATGGTGCTGTTGTGCTTTAGGAAATGTAGTTGTGTTTTCTGTAATTTTGTTGGGTTTTGTGGAACGGTGTTTCTTAGTTGCCATTGTGTCTGCACCTCAGGGCCTCAGCAGATTCGTTTTTGATCCTTTTTCCATTCTTTCAGAGTGGACCATGGTGGAGAGCAGAGGTTACAACGTGGCCTGCGGAAGTGTATGTATTTTAGTGACTACCATTGACTATATAGAATATAGTATATATTGCACACAAACACACAGTATGACAAATTATGGTCTCTTCAATACATTCTGTTAAAGATAATACATTACATGTTTTGTTGATGGATTCATATGAAATATTTACATATTGTCACATATATTACCAAGGTATCTATTTGTGGTGATGAAAGTTGGAAGTGACTGCTTTGTGCCTGTTCATAACACAACATCACAGTATAAGTGTATGTGTGCACTGTATATTGTTCACTAAACATTAGACTGAAATGAACATGTTCTATTGCTTTATCGTGTCTTATTCTTTCCATCAGATAACTGTGAACTCGCACTGGACCCGAACACAGCACACAGACAGCTTAAACTGTCTGAGGACAACAAACGAGTGGAATATGTGAAGGAGAAAGAGGAACAGCCTTATCCCTTTCATCCAGAGAGATTTAATTGCTTCAAACAGCTGCTGTGTAGAAATGCTTTGACTGGTCGCTGTTACTGGGAAATTAAGACTATGGGACAGTTTGAAATAGCAGTGACTTACAGAGGAATCAGCAGGAGAGGAAGTGGTTATGATTGCAAATTTGGGGGGAATGACAAGTCCTGGAGTCTGCGGTTATATACCTGGCCGTCTCTTTGTCACAATAACAGAGAAACAGGGACAGGTCACACTCACAGAGAAGGTGAAAAATATGCAGTGTATCTAGACTGGCCTGCTGGCTCTCTGTCCTTCTACAAAGTCTGCTCTGACACACTGGCACATGTCTACACTGTCTACTCCAGATTCACTGAACCCCTTTACCCTGGGTTTGGCTTAGAGTATAGGTCTGTTGGGCCGTATTGGTCACGCAGTGGTTCCTCACTGTCCCTGTGTCAGAAAGATGAGGGAACAGAACCCGTCAGACAGTGAGTCTGCCCACTTCTGAAGTTCAGGGAGATTTTAAGGGATTTAAGGGGATTTTAAGGGGTTAATTTTGCATCAGCAGTAAGGAAATACAGCTCCACTATAGAAAAGAAACAGCAAAAGATGATTCAGTGAGAAAAAACAGTGGATTAAATGCATGCTGTACATGGAAATATAAACTGAATCCAGCAGAAGAATACCTCTTACAATGAAAATTACTAAACATTTTTAATTACTTATTGTAAATACATTAAAGGGCTTTTGCAGAAAAAAAGTGATGACCATAAATATTTTAAAAACTCGGGTTTGAAGTGTCAGGTGAGCTAGTGCTGGAGGTAATGAGACAGTACATAACAACATCACATGGGTTCAAGATGTTATAAGATAAAGCAGATAAGTGAAATCAATATAGGTAACGAGTTATTTCGTATTGATGTCTAGTAAGAATCGTTGATGATGAGTTCCTGTTGTTTGTCTTCAGATATGGTCTTGTACTGTTATTAAAGATTTATTATGAAAGATTTCGGCATTAAAATGTCTAAAAATGACTAAACGTTTGTATATTTCTTTACTTTTAAAAACAAAACAAAAACAAGCAAGGTACAAATATGACCAGAAATGGTATCTTTTCTGATACAATGATTGTGTCAATGCAATATTTAAGAGTAACAGTACTGTATTGCAGTATCGCAACAATCTTTATATTGTATGTACCGTAAAATTGCAACCTTTTTGACCAGCAAAACCTAAACTTTAAAAAAGAAATCAAGTTCTACAGGGTTTTATACATTTAAATATGTAACATGGCCTCATAAAGCCAAAACAAATCATATCAGTTTTGTCTGTATCAGCCAAAAACACAATCATATTGCATCGGTAGGCTTTACAATCTGTACAGTGAACGACAGTCCTCTCTGAGTCTCCCTCTGTCCTTAGACCCTTGAGTTAGGAAAAACTTGCCTTAAACAGAAAAAAATAACCTTTTAACAATAACAATAACAATTTGCATTGACAGAATATCTGATACAGTTTCTATTATTATATATATATATATATATATATATATATATATATATATATATATATATATATATATATATATATATATATATATGAGAGAGAGAGAGAGAGAGCTACCCGCTGGCTGATTTAAGCAATATTACCCTCGAGGGTGTACTGCCTTTAACGTCATTTGAGCACGACAGTGATGCGGTCAGGACCATAGAAATAATATACATAGACGCCTCATAGACTGTCGCTGCCTACTGGAGCTGACGTATCAGCGCGGCCACCATCTTGGATGGGTCTCTAATGTGCCCTCCCTGCATTCATTTCTCCTGAGGAAGGTGTATCCTACAATAGTAATGTATCCTACAACTACAATAATCATCCTAACTCCCCGAATTTTTACCGGATTTTCACACAGTTTGGTTTGTTATAAACGGCAGAGCTTTAGTTATAATACAGGACGCTGTCACAAAAAATATTTAAATTTTTTTTTTTTCAATCTTACTTGTGTAAGGTAATCCCACGCGATCTGGTAACAATACTTATTATTTCAACCATAAACTGCACAAAATACGGGCATAGTTGCTCACTCTCCGTTGACTCCATTGACTCTGGTGCAAGCCTAGAGTGAGGAGACCCATCCAATATGGCAGCGACGCTGGATTACGTTCCAGCACCTCATGAGGCGTCTACGTATGTTATAGCCCCGTTTACACGAAGGGAAAACGCAGATATTTCCATGGTGTTTGGCCTCTCATTTACACGAAAACCCCGTTTTTATCACAGTAAACGATTATTTCTAAAAACTCCGGGCAAAGTGGAGAATTTGGAAAACTCTGGTTATGTGTTGTTGTGTCAACTGGGAGAAACAGGGTTTTAGGTTCTCACGCTCATTAGGCTATGCGCCATAAAATGCTTAACGTCATGTGAGCGCCCTATTGGTTGTTTTGAAAGGAACAGGAAAGTCGCTCGTGTTATTCATTATTGTTGATTCTGAGGATTCTGATTGGCTTGCATGGCTTTATCCTTCTCCCTACACTGCTGCCCATAGGTTTTGCATAGTTATAATGGTGCTCGACGGCGTATTTATGCGTGTTGATGTAAATGACAACTTTTTTGAAAAAAGATGTTGTGTGCACGATGTTATTTTTGAAAACGGAGGGGGGGAAATATTCGTTTCTCTAAATACCCTGCTATGTATAAACGTGGCCTGAGTCTATGGCCAAGCGCCGACTCGAGGTCCGCAAGCAGCAAGCGCAAGCCTCGGTCCTGACCGCACCACTGTCGTGCTCAAATGACGATAAAGGCAGCACACCCTCGAGGGTAATATTGCATTTATACAACAAATACCAACAAAAATAAAATGTATACTCAAAATATATCCATGTTGATGGACAATTTGCTCTCAAATTTAAAATTTTTTTGCGAGTGTGCGTCGCATTTCCATGGAAACACATGGGGTCTGACTAATAACTGAAACAAAATCAGTCCCGTTAGTAGACTCATATGTGTAATGGAACGTAGTAATCCAAGTAATCCAAACCATAGTAACGCCCTCGCAACAGAAAGGATTTTCTAGTCCCAGGTGAGTGAACTCTGAGCTGACGTTAATGTTTTATCGCGGTCTCGGAATTTCCCGACCTAAATCAATACTGCACAGATAAACAGAAAATTATTCATTGATTATTTTTATTGCCCAAGTTATGACAAAGATGTTGATTTTTTTTCTTTTATATTTTCTATAAAACTTTTTCACCGCGGTCACAATAGTGTCTCTCACACAAAAGGGAATAGGCTCGGCCCTCTCGGTAAAACGGGACACTTTATTCTATAAATGTGACTTTGGCAGCTGACAGGTGGTTTGTGATTAATTTTCATGATTAATAAATAACGTTTCTATAAAATAATAATAATAAAAAACTCAGCTCAGACTTGTTTCATTTTTATCTTATTATTATCTAATTATAAAGAACAGAGAAGTTCCAGATTTATCACTTTATTTACCACAAATCTTTCCCTTTTTGTCATTTGGTTCTTCTCATCCTCCTCCAACCATTCATCCAAACTGAGACCGCCAAATAAATCAAAATTAAAACAAACCAATCCATTTTGTAACCAATTTTTCCGCCGTTTCCTGCTCCAGCTCTGACAGTTATGATGTTGCCATGGAGATACAATGTTGTCACAGACTTGGCGGAGTAATGAGTCAGGCGTGCTGTAATGCTGATTTGAGCACGGTCAAAATGTGTTGTTAACCAATCAGATTGCTTGGTTGGAACTATTTGTTGTATAAATTATTTTTTATCTGTACCCAGTTTGTGTTTCTCAGTACAATGCAAAAAATGAAATGAAATAAAATAAAGTGAAATAATGATTATAGTAGTTAAAACAGCTCCACTTTAAACATTTTGGGTGTAAAATGCCACATGCAGTAATGTTAAGAAATAGGCTATATAAAAAAAACTGTTGTGCTTTTACGTTTTAAAGTTTTGGTAACGTTACAGTTTTCTGATGATACTTACAAACTTTGAAGACTTTGAATACAGAAGTTACATTTGTAGTGGTGTATTTTTATTATTATTTGTGCAGTAAGTTAATTACTGCATAAATTAATTAAGATTATTGATTAATAAAGTAATCAAAAGATTGCATGGAATAGATGATATGATATGCTGTTATAATCAATTGGATACATAAAACCTGTTTTTTAAAAAAAAAAATAAAAATAATCCATTCCATCATTTGTTTATTCAGGTTGAGTTTAAAAAATTAAATTTAGCGTTTTGGAACAAGGGACCCCCTACCACAATAAGGAGAAAGCTGGGAGAACTTCGACAACGTAGAGAGGTGTCCCTTGAATTTGCAGAAGAGGTTGACATCTCATTACACTTGCATATCATGGAATGGATCTCCAGCTACAAGAGCAACCGGCAACTGTTGCCTTCCTTAAAGGTCTAAGAAATCAAAAAGTGACATATGAAGTTATGAACTGAGATCCATGCCGCCTTGCAGAGGCTCAAAAGTGTGTTGAGGGTCATGAACATCAACTTCAAAGCTACTGTGGGGCGTGAATCTGGAATAAAGAACAGACAAGACACATTTCTTGGGCTGATGATGGGGACATCTGTGAGGACTTCACTACTACCTCTCGTAGGGTGCAGACCCCACAGTATGTAACTGCTGATGATTTTGCTGCACTGACAGACCAAGTCAAGACCCTTGTTCATACAGCAGGGAATGTACAGCTGTAAGTTTTAACATTTCCAGTCTATATATGAAGAGCACCAACAAATTAGAGCGACAACACAACCTCCACAGCTGCTAGAGGATGCAGAACCATCATCAGGTGCTGCCTAGCCCAATTCACTCACAGTCACCAAGCCCAAACCGTGGAGCAGCTAGTCTGTGTTTTTAGATATTGGGAACCAGGATACCAGATCACCAACTGCAGGGGCTACAGATTAGCAGCACCAAAAACAGTCTACAAATTACTGTCACTGTAAACAGCACTCCAAAACAGCCTGCGGTGGACACTGGAACACAGACAACTGTAATCTCTGAGGAGTTGTATCAGCATTCCTGTGAAGTTGATCCAACAAACCTATATAACAACTACCTTCTAAATGCAGGAGTCGGAGATGGCA
This sequence comes from Lagodon rhomboides, assembly GCA_039737535.1. NCBI lineage: Eukaryota > Metazoa > Chordata > Actinopteri > Spariformes > Sparidae > Lagodon > Lagodon rhomboides. The sequence goes on from CM077802.1 coordinate 23,238,445, forward strand.
TGAAGGCAAAAGATGGACTGAATATCACCTGGATCCAAACAATCGACTGGGATCTACATGTAGCCCCCATACATTAATCTGTCCTCCTGGGATTGGATCTGATGAAGGCTCATGATGTTATGATGTCGTCCACACCCGTGGCAATGTTTTTATTGGTAACGAACTTGTGCCCTTTCAAAGTATAAAGGGGGGATAGATCAGACTATTGTGTTGGCAGAGTGACCCTAGGAGAGACCACCACCATACCACCTACATCTGAGTGTGTGGTGTGGGGGGAGGTAGAAGACCCAAGGCCAGGTGACCCAGTGGTACTACAGCCTTTGAACATCACAAAAGCTGTAGCCCATGGAAGTGTTGCTACCACCATGGAGAAGCAGGTGCCAGTCAGGCAACGCAACTTCTCGACCAGCAAAGCGGCCCTGCTGAAAGGGGCAGTGCCAAATGTGGAGAAGGAGTCAGAGAGTGCACCACCACTGGTGGTTGGGAGAGTGGCAACAACCTCTGATCTCCCTGAACATCTCCAAGACCTGGTTTGTACTTTCTAGTGAGACACTCTGTGGAGCAACAACAATGTTTTATATAGCTGCTTTTAACTTACCAGTCCCTCTTTGCCAAAAGTGATTCTGATTACTGTTCTACCTTGACAATGTCATTATCCTTGATAGAGGAGTGGATGAAAGCCTAGACAGGCCTGCACAAGTCTTCAAGTGTCTCCACAGCTATGGATTGAAGCTGAAGCTGTCTAAATGTCACTTGCTTCAAGAGGCGGTCCTCTTCCTGGGCCACATTGTGAGTGGTGGGCAGATTCTGTCTGCACTCACAATGTAGCCCAGTTAGAGGACCTCCTCTTGAGGCAAGTGACATTCACATCACCAACCAGATCTGCCAGCTCTGGTCAGGGATGTGTAGCTCTCCACAGCGTTCTAAAGAAGGGGGCTACATTCCTGTGGACAGACGAGCACCAGGATGCTTTTACACTGATTCGCTCACAGTCACCAAGCCCAAACCGTGGAGCAGCTAGTCTATGTTTTAAATATGGGGAACCAGGATACCAGATCACCAACTGCAGTGGATACAGATTAGCAGCACCAAAAACAAGGGGTACAGTCTACAAATTACTGTCACTGTAAACAGCACTCCAAAACAGGCTGTGGTGGACACTGGAGCACAGACAACTGTAGTCTCTGAGGAGTTGTACTGTTCTACCTTGACAATGTCATTATCCTTGATAGAGGAGTGGATGAAAGCCTAGACAGGCCTGCACAAGTCTTCAAGTGTCTCCACAGCTATGGATTGAAGCTGAAGCTGTCTAAATGTCACTTGCTTCAAGAGGCGGTCCTCTTCCTGGGCCCAGCTCAACAGAGGTACTGCATCACCAGATGTCAGTTACTTGCTGTCGTCCGCCACTACCTACTGGGCAGCAAGTTCCTGCCTTGAACATATCATGGCAGTCTGACCTGGCTTTTGAGCCAATATGACTTCCACATCGAGCACCGAGCAGGCCGCCAACACTCCAATGCTGATGCCATGTCACGGCGAACCATATTCAAACGAATGTGACTGTTACCAAGCTGGATGAACTTGTGCGACCTGCCATGTCGAGGAAGTAAGTACTGCGAAAGGCTTCAAGAGCAGTGGGCAATGTTTGAAGATGATGTCTATGATGTTGTGACATTGGCAGTGAGGTGTACCCAGTCCAACAGTGAGACCAGTGGTGATAACATTCAGTCAATGGAACTAGGGCCAGCCAACTCAAATCTGACCAAAAGGAGGTTGCAAATTTCCTTTACAACGTGGGAGAAGGACTACACGAAGCACAAAACACAGCGAGAGATCATCTCCGCACTGCACAAGAAAGTCAAAAGAGGATTTACAATGAAGTAAGAGGAATTCAACCAGGCGCTCAGGCAGAGATACAGTCCTTGTCCTCATTGTCTTTGGACAGTATAGGGAACTGTCCTCAACTTAGGCTTTTGCTCCGCTAACGTTTAGCGTTTGGTGAGTAATTCATGATGGAGACACACTCTTTTTCTACGGATGAAGGAAGGAATATTATAGTCACAGACTCTTTACTCACGCATGTTGAGAACGTTTCCAGCACTGACTTTTCAACAAAGAAACATGAACTACGCAAACTCTTAGAGAAAGATATGAAGCTTAAATAGCATGTAGTCTCGCTTTCTGACTACTGGAGAGAAGGACGTATCCCTCGCGGGCTACACTTGTCCAAATTCCCCTCCACTTACACAGAGGATGCCGCTTTCAAATCAAAATGGGAGTCTATCCTAAATAAATGCTCAATGGACTTGATGCTGCTACTCATACAAGAGGGCAAGAAAGATAGGGAGCTAATCCAGTCCTGTATCAGAGACATTGAGTCTGCCTTACCCCCCCCCCCTCCGGAGCACCAGGTCCCTTTCCAGCAAACGATCAGAGAGGAAATAATCAAACTCGAGACGACTATCAAGGAGATGAAGGTGCGGAAGTTTAAGCGCGACGTGGAGGACTACCAGAGAGGACAGGTGTATCGGTGGAACCAACCATGCCCTCCCCGGGATCACCGTCATTCAGACCAGCAACCAGACCGTCATCCACGCCCCCGCCGACCTAAAGTGTCCTTCAACCTAACATCCAGTGAAGATGAGTGTCGTTCCCTTGGCTCTGAGTCTGACCATTTTTTGGAGCAAGATTGACCGCTGCCTCAGGCCAACCATCGAGGCCCAGGAAAAGGCGCCGCGGCCGCCGTGGGAGAGGAGCGACCCCGACCACCAGCACTGAGACCGCGACCGAGGCAGAGATATCCTCGGTAATTAACCTCGCTGATGTGACTTTGTCTAATGAGCAAGTTTCTGTACTTTCTAAGGGTATGTCCTTTGCACCTACTCATAATTCTAGCCTGTTCAATTCTAGAGTGGATTTATTCCGCTTTTACCGTAATTTACACCTAAAGGCGTTTTATCACAAATCCGGACACAAGTACCCTTGCTCTATGACGAATATGAACCTTGACATTGTTCCTGACAATACACCTGTGGATTCTGCTGTTGCTGACAGCACTCCTAGCACTGATTCTTATCCTCTGTTTAGACCTAAATCATATTTTACACCTGTAGTATCAAATCCTTCTCTTGTTGCCTTTTGTAAGAAAGTAGATTTTGATGTACAGAAAGCCTTTGATGCCCAGTCCAGACCCACACAGAAATCCAACTTGACGTTTAGTGAACATAAGGCTCTTAAGGAACTTTCTATGATGGACAATATCATTATTCGCCCTGCCGATAAGGGTGGGGCTGTGGTTGTTTTGTCTAAAGACATGTATATCCTAGAGGCGACACGTCAACTAGAAACCAAACATTATGAAAGAGTTCGCAGTAATCCTTTGTCTGAAATGACTGTTGTTTTTCATAATATGTTGACCAGTGCCAAAGATGCTGATTGGATTACCGAGAGTGAAATGAAATACATGACAGTTGAACACCCCGCTTTGGCTACATTTTATTTACTTCCCAAGGTACACAAACCTCCTTTTGATAACCCCCAGGGCGTCCTATTATCTCTGGTAATGGTACACTTACTGAACCAGCTTCTAAGTTTGCAGATTCTTTTATCCAGCCTTATGTCAGGACTCTCCCTTCATTTATTGAGGATACTGTTGATGTCTTAAATAAGCTATCTAGTCTCGATAATGTCATGTCACAATACTTAATTACTATGGACGTGGAGTCTCTATATACTAATATAGACCATGAGGAGGGTCTACACGCCTTGAAACATTTTATTTCTGATCGAAATGACACCAGTCCTCCCTCTGATTTCATTTTACAACTCACAGAATTTATTATTCACAACAATGTGTTTCTATTTACTGACAAGTTGTACAAACAGAAAATTGGGGTGCCTATGGGCTGTTGTTTCTCACCCAACTATGCTTGTCTGTATCTGGGATTATGGGAAAAGCTTTATGTCCTCAACCTGGTTAATCCTTTCTTTCAATGCATAACATGGTATGGTCGTTACATAGATGATTTGATTTTTGTTTTTAAGGGTACTGAGACTCAGTTACTGGAGTTCCACCAATACCTTAATTCCATCAATAGGAACATTAAATTGTCAATTGAATACTCCAAAAGCAGCATTGATTTCTTAGACCTTACCATTTCTATTGATCCAGAAGGGAAGTTGCACACTACGATCTTCAGAAAGAAGACATCCAGAAATACTATTCTTAGGGCTGATTCTTTTCACCCTTCACATCTCATTGACGATGTGCCATATGGCCAATTTCAGCATTTACGCCGCATATGTGATGATGAGTTTGAATTTGAAAAACAGGCAGATGACATGTCAGAACGTTTTATTAAAAGAGCCTACAAACCAGGAGCAGTCGCACACGCTCCAGAGCCCAATCCTTGAACCGCGCTGATACCCTGGTTAAGAAGGGACGGAAGACAGATACACAGGCCCGCCCCTTTTTTGTCACACAATATAGTACAGAGGCTAGACAGATTAATCGTATTATCCAGGATAACTGGGCCATTGTTACCTCTGACCCTGCTCTCCAACAGGTCTTTCCAGAACCACCTTTGATTTCCTACAGAAGGGCCCCTACACTCCATGATAAGCTGGTACACAGCTATCTTCCCCCTGAGAAGAAAGAAAGTTGGCTCAAGAGACCTATTGGTGTTTATCGCTGCATGAACTGCCCCCACTGTAATCATGTTATCCCTTCGAAGTCTTTTGTTGATTTCAAATCTAACAAAACATTTAAGGTCAAAGATTTCATAAACTGTAACACTTCTTTTGTCATTTATCGGTTATCTTGTCCATGCAAGGATGTTTTTTATGTAGGTCGCACTAAGAGGCGCCTACGTGATCGATTAGCTGAGCATAAATATGCGATACGTACCAGTAACCAGGACTATCAGATGGCCAGACACTTCTTGCATATTCACAACAAGAATGACTCCCTTTTGAAAATTGAGGTTTTGGAACACGTTAGACCCCTTGATAGAGGAGGTGATAGAATACGCAGGCTCAACCAGCGTGAGTCTTTTTGGATCCATCAGCTGGATGCGCTAAGGTATCCAGGCCTTAATGAGGACATTGAATTCAAGTGTTTTTTTATGATTATGTATTACTTTGGATTTGTAGGCTACTTCATGCCTTGCTTTTCTTTTCTCTGTTTCCTCGTTTATGTCTAATGGTGTTTTTGCTTTGTTTACCCCGCAGATAGCCTACGTTGAAGGAGAGTTGTTTATTTATTTTTTTGTTTTCCTTGATTTACTTTGCTGTGACTGTCCCAATCTTGTACACCTGCCGGCCTTACTTGGCCAATTGATTAGATGACGCCTCATCAGGCTAGTTGAGTGCACCTGCACTATGGGTGGGACTTAACCTATATGAGTTGGACATTCTCTTTCATTGCATATCAATGCCCTGAAGAAGACAACTTGTGGTTGAAACATGTTGGCTCTTATTTTAATGATTTAAGCCATACCTAAATAAAGGCTTTTTATCTATTCCTTCTCCTTTTTTGAGTACCTGGGACCCGCTGTTTCTAAAGAGGATTTACAATGTTTGAACACCAGATAACACTTACATTGTTGGAGATTTGGTTTATGTAAAGGATGACGCCAAAAAGAAGGTACTAAGCCCCAAGCTTCAAGCACCTTGACAACTTGATTGTTTCTCATGCTGTGGTCCTGTCCTCTATGAGATTCACGGGTTGAAAGGGTTCGGGCCAAAGTCAAAGGAGCCAACTGTTGCAGTGCTCCGAGAACCAGTTATACAGCTACCTGAAGAGGATGTGTCTTTGGTACCAGAGCTGTTACTGCAAAAAGACAAGGATAAAAATCCAGCAGAGGGAGTCATGCGATTTTGACCAAGACGGCGCCGAAGATCACAGCCAGTTACAGCAGCTCCATCTTTCACTTTGTCTTTCCAGTGTTTTTAGATCATTTATATATTTTTTTCTGTTTCTTTTTTCCTGTACTTGTTGCATCTCAAGCTGTTGTAGCAAGTGAATTTCCCTGTTGTGGGATAAATAAAGCAAATCTTAAATCAAGAGGAAACACCTCAGTCAAACACTCCAAGGTGTCAGCAGGAAAAAAAGACAAGAGGTCAAAGACTTTCCAGAAAAGACTGTTAAAACTTCCATTGGACGCATAGTTACTAAGCCAGAGAGAATCAGGGACTAGTTAATTATCTGCAGATTTATTAATTAATCTATGCTTAAGTTAAGGGTTTACATTAAAACATTTGAACATTACAGAGAAAAGGGGTGTTTTACTGCCATTTAATTATTAGTGTATTGAGTTTGCCAAGATTGTGATGTAAGCTAACAATAATAATTTAGTTTTTGTTTGTTAATACTTAAGGGTTTTGATTTTATTAGTGTTTATTTCCTTAAACATATATATTTTTGTCTTTTATAGTGTAAATATGGTGGTTACAGTTCAACAAACAGACACACTTTTATCTTTGTAACCCGGTTAAAAGTATGAGGTAATAAGTGATGCTTTTAGTATCATTTAATCAAAGCATATAAATAGTGTGGTTAAAAAGGTTGAAACTCATGTTAAAAGTTATGATAATAACAATTTTAAAAGCAGTTTAAAAATTATTATATGTTTATTGTAGAGATAATGTATTTCTGGAAACTGTCTAAACCAACATTTATGGGGTTAATAGGGCGGAGCCTCAGGTTTCAGGTGTTTCAGTATGGACGGGAGAGAGGAAGGAACAGGTGAGGAGAGAGCGACGAGAAGGAAGCTAAAGGGTTAAATTTTGAGTTAGAAGTGCACAAACCAGTGTGTAACTTGTGTCTTTTCATTGTCTACACGACAACCAGTGAGAAGAGTGACAAGCTGCATACTGAGAAACGGGAGGAATTTCTACACCAACTTCAGAGACTGCTTACGTTTTGTGCTACTGCTAATGCAAACGTTAGCTACCTTGAAGTATAGGCCTGCATTCGTTCAGTACAAGTGAACTGACATTTTCCAGTTAAAGTTTGACTCCCTCAGTTGAACTGTTGGAGGAGTTTATCTGCTGCTGTCGACCTGAAGAAAGAGAAGAGACCCAGACAGAGCTTTGAGCAACCAGGACTTCACTCATGAGTTCATCTGGCAACGTGTATGGAGGAAAGAGAAATCGACGACGTCCATGCTGAGATGCTGACCTGTGGCTGTGGGACAGGAGCATTGACTTAAGTATTTTATTTTTATGTTTTTCTTCAAACGAGATATACAGGTATACAACATTAATACACAACCAAACAATCATAAACAATCAAACACGCCAGGGGTTGACAGCAGGGCAGAAAAAAATAAAATAAAAACTTACTCAGTAAAAATTTTGTAAAGCTTACATAGATCACATGTGTTTTTTTTAGGGAGGAGATATATTGTTTAACATATGCAGACAGTTCCAGGAAGCTTGGTTTCTTAGCAGAAAATTTAGATTTGTGTATGTAAAATTTTGATAAAATAATTAACACATTAATCAAATAAAAGTGGGAACTTTTTTTTTTATCATATTCAGTGTAGCCAAATAAAACATTTTTCCAGCATAAATTAAACCGGGGGTAAATATGAACACTGATAAAGCGTGTCAGTTTGCTCCAGAGTTGTCTGGTGTGTGGGCAAGGCCAAAATATATGAACCAAGGTTTCGTTGACAGAGTCAGTGAATACAAGTCACCTCAATGTCCTTTTTAAGCTTTTTATTAGTTGGGTGAAATCTATGAAGCATCTTAAAGGATATCTCTTTGACCTTGTTGGTTAATAAAAACTTATGAGGCAGAAGCCATACTTTTTCCCAGTTAATATTTCCAATAAAAGTAGACCAGTAGGATAAAGCAGAGGGTGAACTCACAATGTCTTGTTGAAATAGTTGGCGAATAATCTTGTTTTTATTTTTATTATTTCCCGTGAAACAAGCTTTCCCCATTGCTGTTTCAGCTATGCTTAAAGGTATGGGCAAGTTGTTGTTTACATTCAGATCTTTAAAAAGGGAGATAATACCCGAAGGCACTGCATCAAAAACAACAGAAAAATCCTTGGGTGTAACAGCGATTCCATAATGTTGCATAAATTCAACATAACTGTAAAGACGCCCATGCTGATCAAACAGCTGACTCAGTAAAAGTATATTATTATCAAACCATTGTTGGAGGAAGATAGATTTGTTTTTATATAGGATATGTCCAGTAGGTGATTCGTTAATTTTTAACAGGGCCCAATGGGAGCACCACCCTGCCCCGACACACCTAAGTAGCCTACACCTCCCAAAGGACATTGTTGCAGGACGCCTTAACCATAACTGTGACATTTCTAATTCTACAATTCCACTCTATCCAGTTATCTTCCATCTACAATTGTCTTTTTATAACTGAATTAAAGTAATGAGTAAATACACCTTTGAATTGTATGCAGTGGACTGTGTTTTCAGGCAGGGTTTTCTCATGCTTCTCACAATACACTTCAAGCAGGGTTATTTTAAGTTACATGACGCACATGACCCCTTGGAATTTTTTACCATCTAGATTCCTCCAGATGAATGTATTGTACTTGGCCCTATGCCAGTCTCCCACCTGAGCACACTGCATGGAGATGAAGGATGGGAATTGAGTGAGTGAGTGAGTGAGTGAGTGAGTGAGGACAGCAACACACAAAATGATGTTATCAGGGCTGAATTCCACAAAAGAAAAGTAAAGGGCAAAGGTGAGCTCAAGTCGAAGACAAGAACAAGATGAACCAAATAAGGCAGAGCAAAGACCAGGAAGAGAAACTCTAATTTAATAAATCTTTGGCACGGCCATCGTTCATGTATGCACCTGAACAGGTTTAGGCTGAACAGCATAACGAGTTACTGCATATTTGTCTGTTAGAGGACGCGAATAAACCTACAAGACCTGATTGAATTGTTGTCTGATTATTCCCACGGACCATCAGAATGGGGAAATAAAGAGAGTACACCCAAACCGCAGGGCCTCTCCCTGGTCTGATATAAATTTTCCATCAGCTGGTTTGTAGATTGTCATCACGGATTATTAACAACTTTAACAGCATCTTTATCCATTTAACGATGCTAACGCTACAGCACAGCAAGCTCGGAACACCAGTCACGCTTTCATAACAGAGAAACCGAGACGTTTGAGTTAAATTGACGTGACTGAGTCTAGTCTAAGGGGTAAACCGTTAATTCCCTGATGTCTACATGCTAACATTGTGTCTCAGACACTAGCGCGCTAGTGTCTGAGACACAATGCTCCCATTGGGCCCTGTTAAAAATTAACGAATCACCTACTGGATATATCCTATATAAAAACAAATCTATCTTCCTCCAACAATGGTTTGATAATAATATACTTTTACTGAGTCAGTTGTTTGATCAGCATGGGCGTCTTTACAGTTATGTTGAATTTATGCAACGTTATGGAATCGCTGTTACACCCAAGGAATTTTCTGTTGTTTTTGATGCAGTGCCTTCAGGTATTATCTCCCTTTTTAAAGATCTGAATGTAAACAGCTAGCTACATTTTTAACGGGGGGGTGGCCCAATGGGAGCACCACCCTGCCCCGACACACCAATGTACACCTCCCAAAGGACATTGTTACAGGACACCTTAACCATAACTGTGATATTTCTAATTCTACAATTCCATTTTATCCAGTTATCTTCCATCTCTACCCACTACAATTGTCTTTTTATAACTGAATTAAAGTGATGAGTAAATACACCTTTAAATTGTTTCAGTGGACTGAGTTTATTCAGGCAGGGTTTTCTCATGCTTCTCACAATACACTTCAAGCAGGGTTATTTTAAGTTACATGACCCCTTGGAATTTTTATACCATCTAAATTCCTTGAAGGACAAACAATGAACATTGTGCAAAATAGTACAGCCCGACCAATTTATCAGTAGGCCGATTTTATCGGCCAATATTACCATATGACAGATATATCGGTATCAGCGTAAATATTGTCCAATATAAAAAACTTCTACTTCTACTAAACTACAAATACAGAATGGAGAAAGTCACTCCAGCAGGGTGCGTTTCAACTGGGGATAAAACAGCTGGTGTCAGGAAATGTAACAGTTTCCTCACTAATGGTTAAACTATAAACCAGCACAAAAATGGCAATTACCAACAAAACATAAGCCGCCATGTTCTGAAAAGACACACTAAAAACACTTTTATGCAGCTTGTTGCGACTTTCGTGAAAATAAACCGAGCAGTCGGATCGCAAAGAAGCCTTGCCCGGCTTGACTCAACTCTGCGCCGGAGCTGATCGAGGCCACTTGTGATTTGTAACACACTATCTGCTAATAGGGGATGTAGAGTGATGTCAGATTAACAAGGGGGGTGCTTTTTGGTAATTTTGCTAACAAGGGGGACGGCACCCCCCCTCATCCCCCCTCAAATCGCCTACTGGATAT